>CM032667.1:46708983-46726358 GCA_019095985.1 Streblospio benedicti
CGGGGCGGCACACGGGGATCGGCAATGTCCAGGTTGATGATCTTGCGCCGAACAGGTGCGGCCTCGCTGAGGAAGATGGGGAAGTCGGCGCCCCTCGCTGGATCAAGTAGTGCCGCTGATTGGCAATCTTTTCAATGAACAGAGAGTTGCTGCGGAAATGCCTGCAACGGAGAGATAGGTCCCATGTTCCAGGGACGAGGTAGACTATCCGTGAGGGCCTCTAGTGATAAACACACAATGAAATGTAACATGCAGCCAAAATGCATTATAGTCCAGCGACATTTGTTGGCAAGTATATGAAACACTACTACTACGCATTTCATGGCGCATTTCGGCTCAAAGTACTTGAGTTGCCTCGGTGTGATGTGCACCATCTCGACGCCAGCAGCCGCTGGCTGCATGGCCAGCTGCCCAGCAGCTTGGTGGGCGCCAGCCACAAGCCGTAATAGATACGCATGCCTGAAAACACGCAGCCACAACGCTTAATGACATACAGTAAAGTCTCTAATCAACACCACCTCTATTGAGACAACCTCGTAATAAGACCACTGTTCAAGGTACCAAACCTTCATAAACCTACCAAAATGATCAGTGATAAAAGTTGGCACTGGTCCGTCGGACCGAGGCTAGTACAACCTTAGAGGGCCAGTAATGTTTCTCAGATGATGGCCCGACTGGCAACCATAAAATTTGGTGGAATTTTGCATTCAATTTTTGCAGAACCCCCACCTCTATTAAAAGAGCTTGATCTTGTCTACCCTCACTATGCCAACAGGGATATGGTGACAGTTGACAGTTGTATAAATTTTTGAATAAATTCAAGAAGTTTCTGAGGGGGAGGGGACACCCCAGACCTCGGCAATGCTTTGCACCTTCAGCGCCAGGCCAGTAATGTATCAGAAGGGCCAGTGAAGATTTTAAAATACTGGCCCTTCTGGCCAATTTGGGCTACTTCCAATTTTTGTCACTGTTTTATAGGAGACTCCTCTCTATTGAGTAAGGATAAGGATCATTTATTAGCCAAAAAGGAATTTTTGTGAACATGTCAAAAACAGATAACACAACAGTACAAACAATAACACAATAATAAACACAAATAACACATAACAAGACAGTATAAACAATAAGACAATACAAGTATGTATAGTAACAAAAATAGTTTTACAGGTGTACACTTACAAATACTGACATTAACATAATACTGACACGTGACATAATATTGTTAATATAATACTAATGGTATAATACTGCATAGTTGAGTGATATTATTTGCTAAAATTAGACTACTAGACTAGATTGAAAATTCTTATGGCAGTAGCAACAAAGGCATTATGAGATCTTTCTGTTCTTGTATGAGGCATATTGAGTCTACGACCAGATGGAAGCATTTTGAATTGGTCATGCAGAGGGTGAGTGACATCTGACATGATACGATTAGTGAGAGACAAACATCTATTTTGGTGGATTATGGCTGGATCATCAATAAATTTGTGGAAATCTACACTTACTAGTTTTTTGCATTTTTTAGATAGTTTAGTTAGGTCTGCTTTGTTCTTTTCATTAGCATTGTTAAACCAGCATGCTACAGCGTACATTGTGACACTTGACACAACAGAGTTGAAAAAGAGAGCAATAATTTTAGGATTAACATTTAGTTTTCTTAGACATCTAACATGATAGAATCTTTTGTTTGCTTTTTTAATTTGGTTAGCTATGTGAGAGTCCCATGACAGATCGTCACTGATGATACAACCTAAATATTTATACTCTTGTACAATTTTAACATTACTGCCATTAATCGTGATAGGATTTTTTTTGTTTTTCTTTCTTCTAAAATCTATTACTAATTCCTTTGTTTTATTTACGTTTAAGTTTAGAAAGTTGTTATTGCACCATTCGCTTACAAATTTGATTGCACTTCTATACTCAGATTCATTATCATTTTCAATCAATCCTACCACAACTGTATCATCAGCATATTTTACGATTTTCACATTATTATTCCTCGCTAGGTCGTTGGTGTACAAAACGAATAAAAAGGCAGAGAGTACGCATCCTTGGGGAGCACCTGTGTTTGTTGTTATTATTGATGATTGTTCTTGGCTGGTTCTTACATATTGTTGTCTATTTGTGAGGAAGTCCATTATAAAGAGTTGCATATTTGCTGGTACATTGTAGTGGTCTAGTGTTTGGATCAAGATATGAGGCTGTATGGTGTTGAAGGCAGAGCTGTAATCAATGAAGAGGCATCTTGAGTAGGCTTTGGGCTTGTCTAGGTGATGGGCAGTATGATGCAGTAATGTGTTGATTGCATCTTCTGTGCTTCTTTTTTCTAGATATGCAAATTGTAGTTGATCTATTTGATGCATGACATAAGATTTCAATTTTGGTAGCATGACTTGCTCGAAGCATTTAGATAAAACAGCGGTAAGCGTGACTGGTCTTAGGTCATTGTCTTCTTTTGGAAAGGGCTTCTTACTGACTGGAATAATTTCTCCTAACTTCCATGGTGATGGCATCCGGCAGTTAATAGCAGATATTTCAAATAGTTTTGTGATAATTGTTAGTAGGCTACTCATGCATTTTTTTATAACAAAGGCGCTGATTTTATCAGGACCAGAAGCTTTGTTGACATTAATTTTGTTAAGGACTGGAATAACTTCATCAGTATTGATAGTGATGGGTGGAAGGTCGTTACATTTGGCTATTAAATTATTTCTAATGTTATTGTGTACATCTCTGAAATCCTTGTCGTCAAATCTGGCATAAAACGAGTTGAGTCTATCTGCTGTACCAGGTTTGCGCATCAATTCACAGTCTTTCCTTACTTTCTCCCTTCCAGTGATGATGTTCAAGCCTCTCCAAGCTTCCTTTGATTTATTTTGCTTTAGTAATGTTTCTACTTTGTCTTTGTAGTCCAGTTTGGCTTTGTGTATGGCGGAAATTGCTTCATTTGATTTTGTTTCATATTCTGGGTCATTTTTTGAATACATTTGGTGTGTTTTAACTATGAGGTTTCTTAATGAGCTATTGATCCAGGGTTTATTGTTTGGGTATTGCGTTATTTCTATTTCTGGGATGATCGTATCAATGTTGAATTTAATGTATTCGGATATGGTGTCCACAAGATCATCTACACTTGTACAATCTTCCATGAAAATATTCCAGTCAGTTTGATCAAAACAAGAATTCAATAGTTCTAAGCTTTCTTCGGAAAATTGCTTCTTCTTGAAATTTTTTGGCTTTTGCTGCTTTAATTTCCTGGTATAGGTAGGCTGCATATACAGCATATTGTGGTCACTGTTCACAAGGTCGATGCTTTTGAGAGGTAGGCCTTTGATGCACTTATATGAATTTTTCACATTGCAGTAGAAATGATGAAGAGTGTTGTCACGACGAGTAGTACAGTTCACATATTGGTGAAAATTAGATGGAAGGTTGAGGGAAGTCTTGTTCACATCTCCAAGAAATATTTGGGCGGCATCCGGTTTTTCTGCGGATAATGTGGTTTCGAGTTCCCGGATATAGCCAGCAGCATTTTGTGAAGTTTCTGGGATGTAGACAAGGGTGATAAATATGTTTGAAAATTCTCTTGGTAAATATACTGGACGTAGGCTAATAGACAGTAATTCAAGGTCTGGACTGCAGAATGTATCCTTTATTGTGATGTTATTGCACCATGAGTCATTGATATATAGGGCTTTCTCGGAATCATTTTCATTTCTGTCAGCTCTAATCATAGTAAAGTTTGGAATTTCCATTGCAGAATCTGGTATGGTGTCTTTCAGCCATGTTTCGGTTAGGGCTATACAACATGCATCTCTGTACTGATAGAGAAATCTACAATTACTTCTGAGATGATTTTTCAAGTTTAAAGATCTACAGTTTCCAAATGTTACACTGGGCATGAATGGATTGCTTTTCCTTCTTCTTAATTTTATTTTATAATTTACTTCTAGAAAATTTACTTTGCAAACAGAAAACCTAAATGCAGAAAACTCAATAAAAAGTACTATCATAAAAATATATTGCTAATACTAAGTTTGTACATTTTTCATAAAATACACATTTTGAGGGCCGAATTAAGAGTAAAGTAGACCTAAAGGTGAAGGTTTACAGTAATATGCCTTATGATACTTGCAATCTCATTGTATTTGTTTTGTATTGATAGCTCATTCCCACTATACTTCAACACATGAAACTCGTGAAGAACAAAGAATTTAGTTAATTATATGGGGGTAGAAAATCTTAATTATCACATGCACTGTAAATTAAATAATTGATTAATTAATAAGAATATAAAACTAATATAAAACTAATTATCTATTTAATCTATTTGATTAGCATATTTTCTTCCTCTGATGAATAGTTACAAATGTCCACAACAAAACTCTCGGGGTCCATTGTAAAGAACACTGGGTCAATCATAATATTCTAAATGAATTCAATTTCCAGGCAATAAGCCATAATTGAAGCACCTCGAAGACAGATACACCTTGCTATAGTGCATGTCCCACAGCAAGTTCATAGAGTAACATTTTCTATCATAACTAAAAATGGTAATGAATATCAAATTAAAAATGATAGGAATGAAACGCTATTTTTTTTTTGCCAGATCTACATCACAATCTTTGTTATTCTGAATGGTTTACATAATATTGAACACTTACACAAAAAATTTATGGCATTTTTTTTCAGTCTCTTTGAGAGACAAATTGAGATATCTTGAACATTCCTAACTTGGAGATTAGGTCCCATGATTAGAACAACAAAGTTTGTTCGTATTTTTTACCTCAAAATCTAACCAATCAGAAGCTCCACTATTGAAATGTTCAGCGGCTTTTAACCCTTTGCCGGTCGGAAAGGCATTTATGCCTTAATGCATGCCTTAAAATCGGTCTAAAACATACGTTCTTCAAACCCTCGTACCTACCAAACCGTCTGCAACATGCATCGTACAAGACCACGTGGTGACTCAAAATCGCCTACTCCATTCATTAGTCATCACCTTATTTCGCTATAAACCACTTTTTATAGTAAATAATATATTTTTTCAAAGAAGACATACTTAGAGATGAAACACCAGTTTTCGGTACTCAACTTTGACCACTAAATCTAATTATTTGTCGTCACAAAACCCCATCGGCTTTAGTGTCAAAAGATTGGGCGTGCATTTTGCTATCTATTTGTAAACAACTCATTAGTATGCGGTGAACCCTGACCTCACAAAAATAATTTATTCCTTCATTATATTTCGTGTGTTTACGCCCATTTCTGAGGCTGTAGCCTCTGCCAACAGCGTTTAACAAGCATAGCTGCATTGCAAAACACGCATGCTGGGACAAGGTACTGTTTCAGCCAATCACAAGCGTTTCCGATGACGAAATTGACAGCTAACATGGAGGTAAGCGTGGACTAAAAATATTTTTCTGTAAAATGTAGATTTCAACGATAATGATGAAATGGAACCATTTATAATATCTACCAGTGTTTGGCGGACATGATATAGAATACACAAGGAAAGTGTCAGGAATGTGCTATTAGTCTACATGTCGCAATAGCGGGAGATTTGGCAGCAAGTGTACGATCACTCAAAAATGGACACGCCGGCAAAAGCAACAGGACTGTAATCTCTCATTTTGTGAATGAAACGTATGTCCGATATTAATATTTACAATTTCACATTATGTTGTATGCCATTCTGTGGAGAATGGTAGGTTATACTTCACAAAACACCTTGCATTCATACCATAACATCGGATCACTTCGGGTTGTCAAATGACAGCGTGTTGAATCGAGGGATAAAACATGCGATGGCGTCAATGGACATGTCTTACAAAATGCAAAATATTATGAGCTCTAAGTGTGAAAATAAGAATCTGCATCGCATTCCACATGTCCTGGATAAGTATGATAATATTTAGGCTCTTCAGTAAACCTGCAGAACTTCGCAGTATCTACGACAACAAAATCTGAAAATCAATGACATTGTGTGATGTGAATGTATGCGTCACATGTCCAAAATACAGCGACCGGCAAAGAGTTAAACTCACTAATAATAATGTGATATTGATTTTTTTTGGCACAGCTGCAAAACGTACATTTTACTTCCACAATAATCGGATCCGTCTAACTCACGGCTAGATACAATACAGGGACTGGAAAAGGCAACGTAAAGTATAAAGATGTGAAGCTGACAATGGTATTTACCAATCAGAATAATAAAATTGCCATGTAGATCTGGCAAAAAAAAAATAGCTTTTCATTCCTATAATTTTTATTTTGATATTCATTACCATTTTTTAGTTATGATAGAAAATGTTACTCCACAAAATTGCTGTCAGCACATTAGAGCATTTACAACTGAAAAAGCAGTGCCCCAGATATTAATTATCTGCTACTACGAGTAAGAATTTTAGCATACTGATTCTCCATTCTACCAACTTTTATCAAAGTAGCCTATTTAATTTTACATTTTAAATTTCATAGTGCATAGCATGAAAAATTATCATTGTACATGTATATATTTTGATATTTTCTGCTAGAATCAATAGGCACCATTTGTCTCACAGTCACTTGAAACCAATTTTATAGGAACTTTCATTACGAAAGTTGCGAAGTAACTCGTTATAAACAACTCGAATGAAAGTTCCTATAAAATTGGTTTCAAGTGACTTTATTTGTCTGAAAAACAAAACAAATATCATTACCATAAACATTTTCACTTATAAAATTTAACACAATCTGCTAAATATACAGCTGAACAGTTTCCACTGGGTGCAGTTGTCTGCTCATTGTATCCGGGCACAGACGCAGCAGTGAAATAAAACAAGCTCCACTGCTCCATTCAGCAGAGGACCAGAGCCATCCAGCGTGGAGATAAAACCCGTAAGAATCAAATCCAAAAACAGTGACAAGAGACTTGAAAGGAGACAACTCAGAAATTATAAGGAGGGGGGAGGGGGGGGGGGGCATTTCATGGGGAAGGCAATTAACTTTTATCACAGATTTTTTATTATCAAGATTTCATTACATAATTAGCGTTTAATATAACTATAGGAGTAAGTAGTTTGTAAAGCAATGACTGCATAAACCATTTAGTGTGAACTACACTCACTATAATTTTGCTAGTTTGAACATGTACTTTTTAAATTTTATTGAATAATTGTGTGTTAACTTGTGTGTAATGGCATACCATGTCAAGGACTGCTAAATAGATCCAGGAGGGATATGAAATTTATAATCACCTTGTGGGTGGCAGAATAAAAGTACAAAAAAAATTACATGTAAACAGAAAAAAGTCAAGATAGTTGCCATTAGAATAAGTTTTATGTGGGCAGCACTGATGATTGCAGAACATGTATTTTCTGCCACAAGCAGCCAAAAGTTCTACAGATACGAACATATTTTGGTATTTTACATTAGCCTTCCAAAATAAAATATTTCAAAGGGAGTACAATAATAGAAAGTCAACACATGTCTAATATAAATCATATTAATAATAGAAGTCTTCTCATCCCTAATGCATTTCCTGCATTGGACTAATGACTTGTTATGTATACTTTCACAGATCTATGCCATGATGTAATTATATGATGCTTTTCTGATGGCTACAGAAACAGGTAATGACCCCAATCAGAACTGTTCAAAGGCAGCAGGTTATTCAAAAGATCACAGGGTAACGAATAGAACCAATAGTCCAGCAGCTTGGTTTTCGTGTGCACAATTTGTCTTGAGAATTTCTTTATATGTTCATATTTAGAACATATTTGGGCAATAAAGGGGATCAAGTTATTTAGTCGGGAACACATTCGAAATTTCCCCTTCCCCAATCAGGCCATTTCCCCAATCAGGCCATTTTTGAAAAGTAGGCCAAAGTACTCAAATATCAAATCACGTGAGTAGAGTGACATAGTCATACAAAATGTCAAGTTTGGTGATGATATGTAATAAAGTCTTCCCAAGCCAGATAAACACAAATTCGTAATAATTTGTTTTAAAACACATCGTAACTTCATCAAAAGTAGGCCAAAGTACACCAAAAATCTAATCAGCTCTGGAGAATGGTACAACGAAGCTAAATATGAAGTTTGGTGACCATAGGTCAAATACTTCTCCCTGTAGAGTGTTAACAAGGTTTATTACGTAATGCTCGTAAGTTCAAAAGTAGGCCAAAGTACACCAATATCAAATCACGTGAGGAGAGTGACATAGACATACCAAATGTCAAGTTTCGTGATGATAAGTCATAAACTGTTCCCAGGAGACAGATAAACACAATTACGTAATAATTTGTTTTTAAAAACACATTGTAACTCTGGACAGTAGTACAACGAAGTTAAATATGAAGTTTGGTGACCATAGGTCAAATACTTCTCCTGTAGAGTGTTAACAAGGTTTATTATGTAACGCTTTCATTAAGTTCAAAAAGTAGGCCAAAGTACACCAATATCAAATCACGTGAGGAGAGTGATATAGACATACCAAATGTCAAGTTTCGTGATGATAAGTCATAAACTGTTCCCAGAAGACAGATAAACACAATTACGTAATAATTTGTTTTTAAAAACACATCGTAACTTCATCAAAAGTAGGCCAAAGTACACCAAAATCTAATCACGTGAGGAGAGTGATATAGACATACCAAATGTCAAGTTTCGTGATGATAAGTCATAAACTGTTCCCAGAAGACAGATAAACACAATTACGTAATAATTTGTTTTTAAAAACACATCGTAACTTCATCAAAAGTAGGCCAAAGTACACCAAAATCTAATCAGCTCTGGAGAGTAGTACAACGAAGCTAAATATGAAGTTTGGTGACCATAGGTCAAATACTTCTCCCTGTAGAGTGTTAACAAGGTTTATTATGTAACGCTTTGTAAGTTCTTCAAAAGTAGGCCAAAGACTAAAGTACAAACAAAATTTTTGAGAGGTACTTTTTTCCTCAAACAAGACATATTCAATTTGCAAATCAATAGCTCAAGTAGTCTTTGAGTTATCAGCCTGTTTATTTCGGATGCACGGGCGCACGGACAGACAGAAGCAAAGCAAGAAATCCCCTTTGGACTTCGTCCGGGAGATTTAATAAAATTACTTCAAAGCTCCTAATATACATGTACACACAGATCAAAGAAGAAATTGAGGTTTTACCACGGAGCTTCCCTTGTTTTGAAACTAATATGTCATACTCGGTCACGTGATCTTGTGTTGTTAAACAGAGTGTTTTCCAGCAAGTGCGCGCTAACACGAAAATTATTTTAATAAAATGCTTTTCTTAACTATACTATCCTGCCTCAGCTCATATTAAATATACCTAAATACTCACAAACACTAAGTAATAGAAGTGCCGAAAGTCACCCCCGACCCCATTATTTGATCTTTAGGAGTTTGTCTTTCATAAAGGTATAGCAAGATATGGAGAACCCCAGAATTCGAATGGAAAGAAAGAAAAAAATGATGGTACAAAAAGGGTAATAAGAAAATAGTTGTCTTAGTATTTGTTAAGCGCATTACAGAAGCATTTTCACAGAGAGTACCCCAGGGTGTCTGCAGCTTATTAGCGAGGCAAAATAAGACCTTTTAAAGACTTATATAAGACATCCTTGGAAGGAAAAAAAAGATTTCTTATTAAAATTCAACCATCCAACTCCAAGTGTGTTTTTATATGAACAAAACAATATGAATATGGTATCAAAAGCCGTGTTGTGCACACAGCTATTGTACACACAATACATAGCACAAGCCCTAACCAAATTTGGCTATATATCCTACATCGTCGCTTTAAAATGTCAAAGTTTGGATAGAGAGAAAGAAGGAAAGGAGGAAAAGGAAAAGAAGGACTCAGAAGGCTCCAAAGGATTTGTTATTCTTAACCTATGTGTGTGTATTGGATAGAGAAAGTGACTATAGAACAAGAACCATCAATGTGGCGATAAAGGTGGACATGAACAGGGACAAGGGGGTCTATCATCTTTTCCATGTGTAAGGACACCATTTTTTGTTACCGAAGTCGTGCCGAGTGACCTGACATACCCAGAGATTTTGAAAATGGGAGCAGCAGTAGCCGAAACTGACAACAGTTAGTCATTCATATCTTCACACATATGCACTTCACACCTATCCCGTATATTTTTTTGTTTGAACCATTGTAGCACAGCTATGAATGAACCAACAATAGTGTTTGATGTATCAAAAAATGAAGCTACTTACTTATATTTCAGAAACATAAATACTACTTTTATGATTAGAATTATATGATCTGTGGTGCATTTTGTTATAGAATAACGATTTACACACATCCCGTAGGTGGCGATATGTGATTTGAACATGCTTATTTACGTTTTATTCTTACTAGAAATTTTCTTTTTTACACTTAAGCATCTGGAAAACTATGGTGTTCAAAGTAGTAATATTATTTTGTACTTGTTGGATGCTACATATATATACTCAAAATTGTACTTGAGTTATAAAACACGACTCGTGCTTGAGTACTCTACCTTTAGATTACTCATCACTTGAGTAATGACAGTACAGTCAATTTTTTTTGATAAACATTTATTCTAAGTACTTCTGTCCCACCCCTAGCCTGTACTACATCTAGAGCATTCCAATATCTAGAGATTCTCACAAAGAAGGAGTTAGATATTGTTCACTTTTGACTGAGGCACCACAAAGGTTTTGGACTTATTCCTAATGTGGGGTGCTCATGAAGTTTACAGTGAGATGACCTGAAAAGGCCCTCGCTCTAATTCTTCTGCCCGGTCTTGTTGGGATAACTCTGATAAGGAAGTTATCTGGCGGTATAGCTGTAATGAGACCACTAACTACTTTAAACATAAAGATGAGACAGAGGTCTTTTCTTTGTTCTTGCACGCTTATCAGATCTAGTGTCTTAAGCATATTCGTTACACAACCTGGTGATATGGTTTTGTAGTCACCAGTAATTAAACGGGCGGCTCTGCGCTGTATTTTCTCAAGCTTATCACATTCGGTGTTGGAATAAGGACGTACCCTACACAATGGCTCCATAGTCAAGGACAGATCTGACTAGCGAGATGTATGCAGTTCTTTTTTTTAGATCCGTGGGCCAATGACGCAAGTTCCTACGGAGAAACCCTAATGATCTATTAGCTTTGCTACAGATGTTGTTAATGTGTGTAGACCATTTGAGATCCTCAGATCTTCTATACCAAGATAAGGATGGATTTGACATGGCCTAGTAATGCATCGTTTAAGTTATAGAAATAAGGTTCTTTGTTCCTGACGGATAGATTGTCACACTTGTCTGCATTAAAAACCATGCCCCACTTTTCTGCTCACACTTCCAGACTCTTAAGGTCTTTCTGTAATATTTGTTGGTCACCAAGGTTAGAAACGTCTCCGTACAAGAGACAATTGTCTACAAAGAGAAGTACACAGGAGCCTATGGAGACACAATCTGGCAGATCAATAATGTGAGAAAAGGAAGAGCAGGGGTCCGAGGACCGTACCCTGTCAATAGAGGCCATAGGACATATACACAATATACTCGTCATATATACATGTATAACTATTGTATATACTATAAAAATTAATGCCAACTCCTATGATAGAGGCCAAGTCATGTAGTCCCTCAGACAGAACTTTCTAGGCCAAAATTTACTTGGCTACATGTCCCACAAACAGAACTTTCTAGGCCAAAATATACAATGGTTTTATTTACTTTACACACTAATAACAAAATGACAGAGCATAAAAAACACCAAATATGTTTCGAAATAAGAGGTAGAATGTTGCTGCAACACAAAGCCATGTTGTTAACCAGTGGTATATTAATAAAAGCTACATTAAGCATTTTGACAGGAAAAATATTTGTCAACAAAAAAGGTGAAGGTCATTTTTTTCTAACCTGAAGTTACTCTTTCGACAGCCTCTTCTGCACTTTGCCATAGTGGTTTCTTATCTGGAATAGGATGAAACGGTTCCGGTGAATAAAGATAAAAGGCTCTTTGTTGCGTTTTAAATATCCTTTTAATATTTCGTCCACAAATCCCTCTCATTTGAGGAAGCAATATCCTGGACTTGCAGGTGAAGGTCGCCATTATTGTTATATGAGTCTACTTCGATTGTATGCTGTTCCACCAGTTGAGTGCAACAGCAGCAACACGAATGGCTGGTGCGCGCCGCAGAATCAGCTTACTATAAACAAACAGCGTTACACTTTACGCTCTACACATCATAGATAATTTACGCGAACTTACACCAATTGTTTTGT
The DNA here is from genome assembly GCA_019095985.1 of Streblospio benedicti. Classification (NCBI taxonomy): domain Eukaryota; kingdom Metazoa; phylum Annelida; class Polychaeta; order Spionida; family Spionidae; genus Streblospio; species Streblospio benedicti. Next base: position 46,721,240 of record CM032667.1, read on the forward strand.
GTGCGCTGTATGTGTAGTTTGGTTCTGCATTGGTAAAATAAAACACTCCTCCCCATTATTAGTAATTGTTAATATTTTGCATCTAATTATCCATGTTATCTCAACTGATTAAACATTATTTAAATTTACATGTCAATAAAGCTGTTTTTTCCATTTAGTTTAAGCCGTTTCGTTTTTAACGAAAAAGTAAATGGCTCTAAATGGAGTGTCAAACCACTAAAATCTTCTAGAAAGATAGACGCAAACGCATAAACTATTCGGTAAACACGTGAAAAAATAAATAAACAGATTTTTAATAATCTGTATTTCTCTCTTTACAATTGTTTATTATATTAACATTATTTTACGATGAGACCACTAACAGAAGAAGAGACAAAATTATTTTTTGAAAAGTTGTCCAAGTAGTAAGTTATTAGTGTTTTTACATATACGTCTTGCATTATCGCCCACTTACACACGTGCTATTTTGGAATATTAAACATGAGTTCCATGTTCCACTATTTTTACCCCAATGTTCCATGTTCCACTACCTTTTTGGCCCTATGTTCCATGTTCCACTATAATTTCTCATGTTCCATGTTCCACTATGAAAATGTGATCCCAAGAAAACAATTTTGAACACATTTATCAGCAATTCTTTATATGCGGACCCGAATCAAATATTTTCTATGGAAGTCCTAATATTTAACCAAATCAAATAACCTTCGGTCCTGATAAAGGCAAGATATAGGGTGATAAGTGCTAAATAGAAAAAGAAAAAAAACAAGCGGATAAAAATATATCACAAAACGTATACCCCCTGGGTCCGAACGGACCGATATGTACTGATTAGGGTTAATTATTTGATGTATAAATGAGCATTTGTGTGGCTATGTGCAAGTATAGAGAACTATTTTCTAACATTTTTGGCATTCTTATCTGATGTAGTAGTACTTGTTAGTAGGTACCAGAGAGACCACCTCTACCTCTATTATATACTACCAGCACCACTTTCAGCAATAATCGATACTTCTTGTATTGATGACACTATAGTTATTTCTTTTATCATAACCACGGAGGGGTTCACATTTGCGACGAAGCATAATTATAGCAACTGGGGTGGAAGGGAGTGGGGTGATGATATAGGAATAGGAGGAGATAGCTTTCAGCCTATGGAGAGCTCATGGAACGAAACAAAAATGTGGATTTTTTCTTCATTTGAACTGGGCTATGGTAGGGGGGTCTGGGGCATGTTTCCCCAGGGAAATTTTGAAAATTTGTGGGCTAACATGTGCAATCTGAGCCATTTTTTGCATCATTTTCTTTTATATAAAACTGTCTGTGATTTCAAACATATACATGTATGTCTTTTTAAACACATTGAGGATGGGTATGAACCTTCAAAGCCTTATCCTACCACCCAGCCCAGATCCCGTTGTGCAAAGTCATTATAAATATGGATACTCTGAAATTGGCCAATTGAAGCTCTAGTGTAAGGGTGCAACTGTCTACAAGCACTTACTGAATGTTCACACTCAGTACTGGAGTGTATACGTGCCAGTTTGAGCAGTGTAAAAATGTTGAGGAAAAGGTAACTGTTGCAAACTTTATATTAGAGGTTTTAGTCGGGTAGATGTAAATGTAAATGTGGTGGTTCATAGTAACGATTGTGATACAAGTTTTGATCTCAAGACTTTACATTTTACACCAGGTCATTGGCACACTTATGCTAATTACTCACACAATCACTCACTTACCCTTTCAACCCAATGACCTGTACCTAATTAAAGTATAGGTGCCACAGAGCTGTATGCAACTATTTAGGTATGAGTTTTCTCAACTTCCACAAACAGCTCCGACTGGCAAGTGAACCCACGACCTTTTGGTCACGAGTCTAACTGCCTATTCACTCAGCCAAAAAAGCACATTGGTAGATGCTGTAGAAACCAAACATTGGCTGGAGGATTATGAAGTGTATGATATCATTTAATATATTGACTGACACTGCAATACAATGTGGTCCTTATTGTGCGTTTGAAACCTCTCCTATTTGACAAAAGTAGCATAAAAATGTGTCAAAACACCGTAAAATCGCAACAAAAGTGCGAAAAAAATTGAGGGAATTGCCATGTTCCATGTTCCACTATGACTTCCTATGTTCCATGTTCCACTATTTTTTTACCCCTATGTTCCATGTTCCACTATTTTTTTGACCCCATGTTCCATGTTCCACTATTATTTTGGCCCAATGTTCCATGTTCCACTATCCTGTGTCACCCCCTACTATTGTACGAGGGAAAAATGAATACTGGTGATATTAGGGTAGGGATACTATGGGTTGGAGGTGGACACCATTTCTTTGCAGGAAAAAGTATTTGCCAATTGGTATGTTTACAAGGCCATGCACTATTTTATACATTAAACAGAGTCTACTATTTACTCTACGATGGGCTAGTGGTCTCCAATGGAGTTCCTCCAGCATTTCACCAACTGATGATGTGTTGTGAAAGCGCCCGGTTACCCATCGCGCAGCTCGGCGCTGTACCATTTCAAGCATAGTTGTCTGTTGCTTGGTGTATGGGTCCCACACTGTTGAGCAATACTCAGTGGTTGGCCTTACAATCGACTTCACTTTGATATTTCTCTTCAAAAAGCCTAACTTGCTATTGGCCTTTGAGGTCACCTGCTGAATGTGCCTGTTCCATGACAAGTCATCTGTGATTGTCACACCAAGATACTTTGCAGAGTTCACATCCTCCAAAACTTGGCCATGCAGCTTATAAGGGAAAGATACTCTATTCTTCTTCCTTGTGATACGGATCACATTGCACTTTGCAGGGTGGAACTCCATCAGCCACTCTTTTTTCCCACACCTCAAGACTCTTCAAGTCATCTTGCAGCTGTTGACAATCATCTGTCGATGACACAGTGATATACACAATTGTGTCATCTGCAAATAGACGAACTTGTGAGTGTCTTGTGTACTGGGGAAGGTCATTGATGTAGGCCAGGAAGAGTATGGGGCCTAAGACAGACCCCTGGGGGGACGCCACTTGTGACTGGCACAGAGTCGGAAGTCTCTCCATCAATGACTACTTTCTGTGTCCTGTATGACAGAAACGACTTCACCCATGCTGTAGTCTTCGGATCAATTCCCAAATTTTCCATTTTGAATAGTAAGTGGTTGTGGGACACTTTGTCAAAAGCCTTACTGAAATCCATTACCACTGTATCGCACTGCTTCCTATCCTGCACTGTATTTAGGACATCTGCTGTAAATTCTAACAGCTGTGTCTCGCATGATAGTTTTGAGGCGGAATCCATGTTGTCCAGAATACAGGAGGTTACTGTTTGTCAAGTGTCTCATGATGCTGCTAGCCAAGATGTGCTCCATTTGCTTGCATAGGATGCAGGTGAGAGAGACGGGCCTATAATTTACAGCCTTGTAGCGCTCTCCTTTCTTAAAGACGGGAGTAACATGGGCTTCCCTCCAAGCATCAGGAGTTTTACCCTGTTGCAGTGAGGCACGGTACAGCCTTTGTAATAACTGGGGCAACGACCGGTGCAAGCTCCCTCAACACAAGTGGACTGATGTGGTCTGGGCCTGATGCTTTGTTTGGGTTCAGCTTTTCTAGCAGCTTCCGTACTCCCCCTCCGTGATGTTGATACCTGGCATCTGTGGTATGGTATGTGTGGCATCATCTGGCTTGATGGTGCCTACGGCTCTGGTACACAGTGCTCTCAGCGACAGAGGACTTCTTGGGGAAAAGACTGATTGGAACTGGTCATTGAGTATGTTGGCTTTCTTACTAGGATCGTCCTCAAGCTTACCCTGACACTTCAGGGGTGCCACTCCTTGAGCATCCTGCTTCTGGTGCTTGATAAAACGCCAGAACTTCTTATCACTATTCGGCGAAACGCTTCCGTTGTCACTTAGTGTTCTCTCTAGGTACTGCCAGTAGGACCTCCTTATGCTGCGCTGCGTGAAGGCTTTCAGAGAGCGGTAGTGCTGTGCAGCACGACTGGCCTTAGAGCATCCCTTCTGCTTCATGAAAAAAAGTTTCCTCTGTTTGTTTAGAAGCCTTCTTGTTTCTGGAGTTATCCATGGTGGCTTTTTCTCTGGACTTAGTCATAAATGATGGGATATTGTTGTCTATTGCTATGTTTAGAGAATCTGTGAATTTTGAAAGGATGTCATCCACAGGGTGTCTTCAGTAGTCTTTCTCATAATGTCATGACAAGCATTTTTTCCATATCTTCCTTCAGTTTTACCCAATCTGCCTTCCTATAGCTAAGTACTTTCCTAGGCTTCTTAGTGCGTCTTGTGAGAATATGTCGATACCTCGACATGCGTGGCTGGGGGGCATATGTTAGCAGGTCGTCATGTGTACATTGTAGTGACTTGACTATTTGTTGATGTAGTGGCTCACGCATTTAAATGTGGGAAGTAAAAGAACTTTTTCAGAGTTAACTTTCAATGTGTGATTGTGACCTGTATATTTCTATATTTCATACAACATTAACATGTGATTATTTTTTTTTTCTTTTACAGCATAGGAGAGAATGTGAAATCATTGATTGACCGTCCAGATGGAACATATTGCTTTAGGTTACACAAAGACAGAGTCTACTACGTGAAGTATGTTGTATGACATTCAATTTATATATTTGCGCAATACATACTGAAATTTAACAGCATCATTGATATTATTTTAATTATTTCAGTGAGGATTTGATGAAACGAGCAGCAAATATTCAGAATGATAATATTGTAAGTTTTGGTACATGCTTTGGAAAGTTTACGAAATCTGGCAAGTTCCTTCTACACATCACAGCACTGGACTACCTTGCACCCTATGCTAAGGTACAAATATTAGAATAAAGTTACATTTAGATTTTTTAGAGTTGAAGAAAGATATTTTGCCATTGCTTAAGCATGCCTGTCAAATTGCTTGCTGTAGGAAATTAAGTTTGAAGCTTCAACTTTGAATATTAAAAAATTATAGGTCTGTGACCACATGATATATATGTTACATAGTTGTATATAGATCAGACCTCCATGTTCACACATTGATATTTGTTGTGTTGTCAGCTGCATATTGCATACAACGTTTGCACCAGACATGGTGTCAATTCATAT
>CM032667.1:46726458-46761595 GCA_019095985.1 Streblospio benedicti
AATACTTTCCGTTTTCCCCAAATGTAAAGATAGTTTATTTTCTTCCAACCAATAGCTAAGTGATTTTAAATTTTCTGCCAATATTATTTCAATCTGCCTTGGGTCCGTTCCACTGACAACTAAAGCAGAGTCATCAGCATACAGAAAAAGATCACATGTGACTGCCTGAATCATATCATTTACATACAGTGTAAACAAAAGTGGACCCAATATTGATCCTTGTGAAACACCACACGTGACCCTGCTGTGTGCTGAAACCCTGCCATTGACACTAACAAATTGCTGCCTGTCTGACAAGTAAGACTGAAACCAGGGAGGTAGCATAAGTATAACGCACTGTACGCACGTGCGTACCTTTTTTAAAAACCACCATAATTTTTTTGGACCTACCTTTTTTGTGGGAATACGTTGATTTTTTAAAATTGTAAAAAAAATCACTCCAACTGTCCATTGTGTATAAATGGCGTGTTACTTCAAACAATTAGAGCTAATTACCCCCATTGTGTAATGATTGTGTAACCCAGGGGCAAACTTACACATGAAAGGTTAAAGCTGGTGTTATAGATAATTACCACAGTCTGGTCAATAGGTTGCTTTGAAGTTGCTTTGAAGATGGTCTAACCAATGTTTCGACCAGTCTCTCTGTAAGTAAGCTGCAAGTTATGGGTTTATACTGTGCTGCTACTTAGAATGTTGTTCTCACACTTGGAACAGTTGAAGTTCTAATAAGTAATTATCTTACCTAAAGAAGATGTTGGCCAATGTTAACCAATGTTTTGGCAACAATTACATGTAAAAGTAATATGTAAGTAACATGTAAATAATTCAGTGTTGAGGTTAGGTGAGTTATTGTTTTAAGATGCTTGGGTGAGAACACTATTGTACACTAAAAATAAAATGAGCTGAAAAAATATCTCAACTTATTCGTAGTACCTAATGATTATCTGTATATCATAAAAAATATTCTATCAACCATTTAATAATGAGGAAATAGGGAAATTAATCATACGGATGTCATATAAACGCGACATATGGCGCGAATGTCGTGGGCAGACTGTTCCTCGCGTTGCAATTTGTGCGTACCTTTTTAAAAAGTCTGGCTACCCCCTGACTGAAACCATGAAACTATTGTGTTATCCATATCAATGGATTTTAATTTAGTGGTCAAAATTTGATGGTTTACTGTATCAAATGCCTTTTGAAGATCAATGAGAACGACCCCAGTATAGAGGCCATCATCCATATTCAGTCTCACCCGGTCAGAGAGACTAGTCAATGCAGTGTCCGTAGAAAAAGCTTGACGAAATCCAGATTGAAACTCATATAACAGATTATTAGAATTCAAATAAGCAACCAGTTGTTTATGTACAATTTTTTCAAATATTTTAGAAATCACAGGTAATATTGATACAGGTCTATAGTTGCCTTCAAAGTTTGTGTCACCTTTTTTAAACAATGGGATTACCTTGGCTGTTTTAAAATCATTTGGGACAGTCGCAGTTCTTAGAGACAAATTTACAGTTAATGGTGTTAATGGAGTCAATATGGAGTTAATGGTGACGAAATGACACTGGCAGCATCTTTAAGAAACCTGGCTGAGATGTTATCACATCCTACTGCTTTAGCAATGTTCAGCTTACATGAAGCCGACAGAAATAGCAGAACTGCTAGAGATAGTACTGGGTTGCACATACTTTATGTACAAGGAGAAGTTTTACCAACAAATCCATGGGGCGCAATGGGATCACCAGTTTCCATGATTGTATGTGACGCCCTCATGGAAGACATAGAGGAGCAAGCCATAGCCACGGCACCGCACCCCCCTTCTGGTGGTATCGATATCTTGATGATACGCACACAAAATTGGACTCCATACACGCTCAAGAGTTTACTAACCACCTGAACTCTTTAGATCCAGATATTAAGTTCACGACAGAAGGTGAGGAAGAGGGTGGTTTGGCCTTTCTGGACATGTCCACAGTAAAAAGGGAGGATGGGAGCCTGAAATTGAAGATCTATCGGAAGCCCACACAACGGACCAATATCTCCCCTTTGAGTCCAACCACCCATTGGAGCACAAGTTAAGTGTTGTTCGCACCCTACACCACAGAGCCAACACTGTTATTACAGAGGAGGAAGATAGGAAACAGAGCGGACACACATAGATGGAGCATTAGCAAAGTGTGGTTACCCAAGTTGGGCTATGAAGAGAGGTTCCACCTTCAAAGAAAAGGAAGATTCCAGCAAGAAGAAAAACAAGATGGATATACAGAAGAAGACTATGGTGGGCATTCCATATGTGAAGGATCTTTCAGAGAGTGTGAGAAGGATAATGAAAGACTACGTGTACAGTGCTTTTTTCATACCCAGAAACACACTCAGACAGCTCTTGAGTGCCCCAAAAGACCCGGCAAGAAAAGATATCTGTGGCGTTGTTTATCAAATCAGTTGTGGTGGCACAGATACAGAACAATGTTCCAGTGCATATGTGGGTGAGACATCCAAGACCGTGAAAACAATATTTGATCAGAACCAAAGACCGAGCAGTACTTCATCTCACGTATCCATCCATCTCCACCAACCAGACAGACAGAACCATCAGATTTCACTAGACAATGTTAAGATCTTGGACCGTGACACAAACACCTTTGAAAGGAAGATCCGTGAGGCAGTTTATATCCGACGCCTCAAGCAGGACCTCAACAAGACCATGGGGGCTGCTGAACTGCCTGTACTTTACAACAACATCCTCCCGACCACCGACTTGCAGGGTATGAAATAGAGCCTACCTGTCGGCCCGGTGGCGGCTGATTTTGGCCTAGGCCGGCTGGTTTCTAAAGTTCACGGCCCAGTGGGTAGGCTATTTTTAGGGAGTTCTGAATATTAATATAATTAAGGGCCGTACACTTTTTGTCTGGGCCGGCTATGTTTTGGAGTTGCCAGCCCTGTGTTCCGTGAACAAATTTTGATGAGTTTCATACCCTGCACCGACCATGACGTCACACCACAATCACGTGACGAATAGGCTGCAGACAGATGAAAACCTAGAGAATAGGTTGAAAGCTCTCAAGGTACTTTCAATATTTGGTTCGAAAGGACTGTTAAGAACCTTTGATAATTAATTTGAAATTGGTCGTTATAATATCCTGTCATTTTTTGTAAAAGTGACCAAAATGTTCATTAAAAGTACGCATTTTAGTGGGAAATGAAAATATTAAGTGCGCGCATGTGCCCTCAGTTATTATCTAATCTTACCTGGCACAGCGCGCTTGTCTGCTGAGTCCACTCACTCATTGGCTACATTCAAAATATTAATATGGTCACCCTAATTATTGATACATTGATTGGGTGAATTTTGTTTATTCTTAAGATCAGCCATTTGAATAAGCAGACTCACGTGATAATCATATGACTTTGCAGACTGAGACGGTTAATATTTGAAACTTAATTATCAACGTATTTTCCCCTTTGTTTCACTTCCAATTCATCTTTCATTGTTTTAAGATGAGTACATTTGTCATCCTTCCAAGTGGGAAGTGGAAAATGAGCTAAAATTTAAGTGGGAAGTGGGAATTGAGCTGAAATCTAAGTGGTAAGTGGGATCAGGACACCCCCCCCACACACACACACACACATCTAGACCCTCTTAGGTAGCATCTGCCATGCAAACCTGTGCTGTTCGTAATTGTTGGGCGGGAACTTACTCAAGATTACGCCAGAAATGTGGTATTTACTGACCATAAGTACTAGATCAAAAATGCTCAGAGAGCACAGCGTTGCTAGAACAACGTAGACTGACTTTTGGGCAATAAAGATATTTACTAAAATATTATAGAAATCCTGATTAAAAGCATACAAAAGCAATGTGTGTAATCAGCCACAAATAATCTGCATAAATAATTTTAAAAATATTTTTGATGTCTCCATATTATTAGATAGTTGTTCAATCAGTACATTTTGTCCTAAAAGGCTTGCAGATAAGCTGCATATAACGGGGATTACCGTTGAGTATAAATTAAGTACACTGAATGATAAATGTTTTAAGTGAGATTTAAGTTGGTTGAATGTATAGTGTACAACATATATGAGGTGGTAATGAGATGTGGACAATTGTGTTGGATATTGAGAGGTTGTCAAAAGATGTGGTGGCTGACTAATGGCAGCCACAGGGTTTGGATGGTGGCCACGTGCATATGAATTCCGCCCAAGCAAGGGGAAATAAAATTATCTACTGAAGAAAAATATGATTTTTGGTCAACACTCAAAGCAAAGTGCAGTAAAGGTGCCACAGTTTTTAAATGTGGTTTTTAGAGTTTCCAATTGGCATTTGTTTGCTGTTGTGAGCCCCATTCTGGTCCGATACCTAATATTGGCAGTTGGAACTTTTCGCAGTTATTGTGTATGTGTATACAGGCAATATTTAGGATATATTCTACTCTTAAATTATCCATTTTGTTAACAAAATGTTTTACAGTTAATCATAGAAATACGATAAATGTATTTGATGCACAATATGGGTTAAGGCTTTTCTTAATATTACTGTTGTCATCGTTTGAATATGCAAATAATTGCATTCATAAACCAAGATGGCGTACGTAGGCAACTGTCAACTGACTGCCTCTACCCAATTACTAAATCTTATTATTGAAATTACTAGCATACTTGAAATTATCAGCGAATGGGATGAATTGAAAGTTCTTTATTGCTCAAAATTAGTGCAATTTAATATATTTTACTGCCAACTTGCATAGGTATAGATCTGGCAGACCTGGATTAACAATGGCTAGTTATAGAACCTCCAATTTAAGACCACCTCTGTATTGAGAACACCATATATTGAGAACATTTCTCAGTCCCTCAGTCTTCTTAAAGAGACCAACATAATCCTCCATCTAGCCACCAGGAACCCTATTGTGCTTATCCGAATATTTATTAGGATCTTTAATCCCGACTTTGATTGTCTTCCAAATGATTTCAAAGTTAATTCCTGATATGGCTTAATTGGCTCAGCAGGAGACATCAGCTCCCTAGCCACCACATCATTAGAAATTTAGGCATAATACAAGTATTTACAGGTATTTGTACCATGAACTTACACATTTATCTACAGTGAATAATACCTCAGCTGAGACTGTTATATGTTATACCGCCTACCCCCTCGGCTAGGGTCCATATACCCTGACATGGACCTCCAAATCCGCAACTAGAGCTTGAAGTTACTTCCGCGGATGTCCAATTTGGAATTTGCGGAATATCATACAGATACTGTACATTGTCATTAGAACGAAGAGTTGAGGCATCAAATGTAATCATCAGTAATTTGTTGTTTCAGCACCATGGATGAAGCCGACGATGACATTACTACTACTGATGGGTTGATTCCTGCCACAGTCCAGCTCATTACCCAGGTAATAGATGGGTATTTTTTATTTTGTTTTTAGATTATTTCTCATCAATGAATGCATAGTAAAATATCACAGTTTAAAATGTAAAACATAGCATTTACTAAAATTTATGAAAATCCTGCCACCACATATATCCTAATGTTTAATGGCACCTAAATGAAAATTAAAACAATATGGCATTCTTAGAAAATGAAGAAATAATATTTTTAATCAGTAGCTTGAAATAAGGCAATTTTTAATGGCACCTAAATGAACATTTAAACAATATGGAAATGAAGAAAAAAATATTTTTAATCAGTAGCTTGAAATAAGGCAATTGGATTAACATCTGGCTGTTTCAGGGTGAAGAAGGGGTTCACTTTGTAGAAGTGATTAACGAAGGTGATGAGGCAGCATCCCAACAGTACTTTAATGTCCTACCCCAAGGATATACATTACAGTATGGTATGTTACAATTTATGCGGTATTATTTCTAATAGCACGCACTACTCTAGTAGTACAATCTTGAATGTAGTTATTCGAAAATACATGCTCTCTCTTGTTTAAAATGTAAGTAAATTAGAATGAGGCTTACTTTGACTGCCATAAGGCATATTACAAATTGTATTGTGTAAGTAGAATTGTTAAAAATATGGAACCCAGACATGCATAGCTTTAGAATCGAATATCAATTTACCTTTATCTTTTATTATTTTAGCATAAAATCATTCTTCATACTGTTCATATTTTCTTAAAAGATGAACAATAACGGCAATACAATACAAAGATAAACAATAATGGCAATACAATATTATCATTTATTAGATGAGGCAGTATCTGAGTGGAGTTATAGTCAATGATGCATTGGCATTTGATCAAATATTGGCCATGTTTCAAAGTCAAGGCAGGTATCACGAACATTTGGTCATCTTTGAATGCCACCGTTTCAGCTGGTGATGGTGGAGAGGAGCTGGTGCTGCTGGCTGGTGACGATGAACAACACCAGGCGGAACCATTTGTTGGTCAGTCACAAATCATACTGTCATTGTTGTAGCTTGAAAAGGTTCCACCAAAATGTTCAGTACTATCCGCATATAAGGGCCACAGATATTGTAGAAATTTTCATTGACACCAGTCGTTTTTTCTCAGAATATACGTAATTTTGAGAAATTACAGGGTATCCGGTAAACGAAATACCCATTGTTTGCATGACACATCTTAGAAGAAATTTCTGAAAACACTGGAATTTTTATAGTGAGTGTGGTTTATATTTTATCATCTAGAAACAGTCGTAAACTCAGATCATACGGAAAATACTGTAATTACTCACTGAATCTTCCTTTAATTATAAGAATTTCTTTACATTTTTTTCAGCAAATTTGTTGGAAATCCAAAAATACGGCCCTGCACAAAATAATTTATAGTAATTACGTGTAATTTGAGCAGTTTAAAAAAAGTAATTTGAGTATTTACAATAACAGAAAATATGGTAATAAATATAAGGAATTATAACTGGTCCTTATACACGGACAGTACTGTAGATTTCACAATACAAGGCAGTCAATACCAGTCATAATCCAAATTAGAACATCGTCCCCAAACGTATTACATGTTATTGAGTGAAATTTGGTGACTATACTTTTACTACAGGGTTTTATGGTAAAGTTTATTAATGGGGCTCCCAATAATGAAATACCTGTCTGATTTTCAATTTTGTCAAGATCTTTTTTGGCTGAAAAAAGTTATGGCACAAAATGAAGAGCTCAACTATATGACTAGACAATACTGAGTATGGAGTTCTACCAAAAAGTGTTCCTCCATCTATTTTCACATATATTGCATATAGTGGAGTACATGGATGAAGAAGCTGGCTCTGGAAACATTCCTGTGATGGTGCAACAGGACGATTCAAGCAGAGGACCAACTGGTGAACAACCACAGTCAGGTAAGAAACTTACCCTAAACACTCATGAAAAAGCTCATGGGCATTAGATCAAACGTTTAAACTAGTTGGTCAATTGACGAGGCTTTTACATGATATGGTATTTACAAGAACAAGTCAATAGTGTTTATATCTATTTCTGAAGGTCCGGATTTAATTTGGTGGTCTCAATTCAAATCTTTAATAAGGACTTTTATTTTGCTTTCCATAGGTTTGTGAAACTTAGTTAAAAGCATGATTAAGAAGGAATATAATCGGATAAATTTGATAATTAATGATTCCTTTGTAGAGGATGCTGTCATGACTGACTATATGAGTGCTGAAATCAAACCCGTTGAAATAGCAACTACAACCAGTAGCTACCAGAAAGTCAAAGTGGAAGCCAGCAAAAATGATAAAGGTACAATTGTACTGAAACTCTAATAGATTTGTTTATTTTTTATTCTATATTTGGATAAGTTGGCAGAAATGAATAGAAATGAACATCACTACTTTTGCTATTTACCAGTCATGTTGTGCCATAAGGAACCGTTCATTATTTATGAGGATGGGGCACAGGAAATTAAAGTGGGGTCACCAACTTTGTACATGAAAAAAAAGGGGGGTCTCGGACTTTGTACAGAAATTTTCAGAAAATCCTCTGCCTCCCCTCCCCATAAATAATGAACGGTCCCTAAGTATACACAATTTGGGTGCATGGAGGTCTTGTGTACACAGCACCACAAGCTAATACACTTTGTGGTCATGCTGCAATGAGTCTGTACATTGGAGACCTACTCAAAAACTATGTGTCATATAAGTGTTACAGTAGAATCGCCAATTAAGACCACCTCTCTAATAGGACAATTTTTCACGCTCACAGACGTTGATAAAGCAACCAAAATGAACCTCTAAATAAAGGCCACCTCTCCATTGAGACCAGTTGAGGTCAGTACTACAGGTGGTGTTAAGAGAGAGGTTCTGCTGTATTTCAGTAGGTACGCGGGTGCCTGCCCTGGGGGTGGTGGGACTGAAGCAGCGGGTGGTGATGGACCAGGAGGCGGATGGAGTCGCGAAGCCACCTATAGGTACAGAACAGCCCCTAGTCACGTTTTTCATTCACATGCTTTTGTACATCAGATGATCTCATATCAAGATGACCCGCATTTGTAGGGCCACTTATAAGTAAGGGCTCAAGAAATCCCACATCCTTTTTTTTGGACTTATCTTACACATCCATATTTTTTGGTCTTTTTTCCCCATATCCCACAATTTTTCAGCCTACAGTACTTTTTTAAACAAAACTTTTCTTTTAGTTATTGAGACTGAGGCTGATATTTTTGAGCCCAAGACACTGGTGATCAAGGCTGAAGATGTCACTGACAACACCCGGGTCATAAGTCACTCAGATCACCATAACGACCTCATGGGACAAGACCAGTCAGCCACAAGTAAGTCATGAAAGATGCAATTTGACTTTAGGAGTTGTGTATCCTCAATGTTGCAATTTATGCAATGCTAATTTTAGAGGAGTTGGCTAGACTGAAAATCAATTAACCATGTCATTAAGTCTCCCCCGTTCAGGAGGGAGACTTTAAGCTTTGCTTTTCTCAATCTGTGCGTCCGATAGAAACAAGTTCACTGCATGTAAATTGAACTATAGCAAAACATTATGCGTGATTTTGATTTGCATTAATTTGCATACTCAAGTTTGAGAAATCATTAAGTCAAGTATTTGATTTGGAGTCATAAATAAGTTTGACAATTTTTCTATTAAGCTTTTAGCTGTAAATGTACTACATAATACATATTAAAATGGTAGAATTGAAGTGCGTCAGAAATTTTAAAAGAACTCAATATGATACGGTGGACTGCTGTTTATGCACAAACCGATGCATGTCGTTGCAGTACTGGACGGCAAAAGTGTAGCAGACACTGGCTCGGCTACAGACGCAGGCAACCAGGATGGGGAGGATGGACAGAAGGATGAAACAGATGACATCGCTACAGTCAGGGTGGGAACATGGAGTTTTCTATTCTATAATGATGTTTACTTTTTGTTTGTTTAGTAATTACTTAAGTGTTTTTGGCACTTCTGGTATCATATCAAGACAAATAATTAGTAATCTAGTGTCGCCACTTTGTCATTTAAAAATGTCGTGGAAAAGATCCACAACATTTTTAGTTGAAGAGCATCACCCATCTGACTTCTTTATGTCATGACTGTGTTTGCCCATATTATGACATTTTCAATCAATAAATCAATAATTTGTCGGTGCTATGTCTTAACTTTAGCGAGAGCAGGACTTTATCATGTCTTTATCTAGTCTTAGATTGAATCTTTCTTGTTGGAGTCCTATCAAGACCTTGTCTGCTACCTCTTTGAGTGTTTAAGCTGGTCGTTATCTATTCTGGATAACAGTGTAATGTGAGGAGCATGATTTTAAGATTTTATTGTGACCTAGTCTGGATTACCCATAATGTTTACAGGTTATGACTTGGTAAAGACGTTGAGGGGGTTGGGGCTAAATTGTTGTCAAACTATACTAATCAAACTTCATTGCCTCAAAAACATTTCATCCGATGAAACTTGAAGCCGTGTATGTTACAGCATCAATAATGTGCTATTTTCAGTTTTAACACTTGAGATATGATAATAATCTGACCAATATTAGAATCTGTCTATCCACTCTAATTGTACAGTATTCATACCGACCATAAAACACTCCACTGACCATGCAATACTTCAACTCCGACCATACAAAAGCCCCCACTGACTGAGCTGTAATTCTACAGGGCCCCCACCGACTATCCAGAACCCCCGTCACAGGTAGAGCTGACTAACCAGCCATACTGCCATATCTATAACCATATTGATATAGTACCCACACTGACGGACGATACAGTACACTCAGTGACCATCCAGTACTACCTCTTGCAGGTGGAACTGACTGACCAGCAGTATCTGGCTGATATGAGCAACATCGACATCCTGCTGGTGTACTACTGTAGGAAGTGTGGCCATGGCAACGAAAACCTCAAACTCGCCAGTGAGTACTGCACAGTTAGTGAGTACTGCACAGCACTGCGGTTTAACAGCAATGTTCTATGGACTCTTTTTCAAACATGTCAAATTAAAAATAAGGCTACAGGCCTTTCACCTTTGCATATAAACAGGATTTCTACATGGCTTGAAAAATTAGAGGAAAGAGATCTTTTTTTTAAGTTTATGCAAACTCAGAAAATTTAGAAAAACATAGATTTTTGATTAATTTTTAAAATCAAATTATATCTAAAAATCCCTCAGATTGCAAAATTAAATCATCAGATTTTGAAAAGAAATATGGGGGGAAACCTGAGTTATTTTTAGCTGTAAAAAGCACCAAACTAGCAAAAACCAGTATCAATGGTTACCTCATCTAATTTTGACTGATCAGACAATTATTTGTATATAAGAAAAATTCTAACTCAGTTCTCATCTCTCGATTTTATTGTACTGTAAGTAATTCTTTCAGTAATGTTTCTTTACTTCCAATAGCAAAAATAAAAGATCAACTCTGAATTATTTATTACAGTTAACGCCCGGCCCAAATAATGTTTGTTCTGTATTAAAATGATAGTATTGATAAATTTATATTTTTCATGTATAAAAAATATTTTACATTGAAATCAAGGAGAAAATGCCATGCTTTCTTGTTTACTAAAAACAGGCTGTCACGTAAACATTGCATAATCGATTGATTTTCGCCTTCTCTTTTAAAATTGCAGAGATAGGCGGTTTCTTACATGTAAAATTACGTCTGACGAAAATCATTCGGTTTACATTTTTCACCTACACGTGTTTTGGCAGCTTCATAACTGGCCTTTTACGGCGGGGTATTGAAATTGATCTAGATATTCTCTTAGCGGAGTTTAAATGAAAGGAACATTCAGAATGCACAAATCAGATCATATCGCTTCTATCAAAGCATACTTATTCAGCCACTGAGCATAGCCTTTAAGGGTCATCGTTTTCTGTTCATCCCACGTTCATCATCTTCGTGTATCTGCAGTCTCTCACACCCGGCACTGCGTCCACGACCCCAAGGTGGGTGAGGTGGCGGGAAAGCTGCGCCGCGTCACCAACCTGTTCCGCACGTTCAGCCAGCGCAGCCTCCCGCTTACGGGCTGCATTGCCCCAGCCACAGGAGGCGCGGCCGCTAACAGAGGTGGCCGCCCAGCAATTACTGTATACGACCATCCAAGTGCCCACCCCCTTGGAACAGCCCACCCCCATCTTTCTGCCAATAGTGTTAACCGCCCCCCCTTCTAGACTCACATCCGAGTAACAGCCCTCCCCCAATTTTGAGAAAATTTCAATTTAACAGCCCAGGGCGCTTGGATGTTTGTATACAGTATACAAATAAATATGTTTTATAGGAAGTCTCAGACGAAAGACATGGAAAATATTCAAAGATATTAAGACAGAATGTGTGGAATGGATTCATCTCAAAATTAGTCGGTGTATTAATATTGGACTAACATCATCGAACAAGCTGTGTATTTTACTTCTGATTTCACCACCTGATTGATATGACAATCCATCATTTCTCAACTTGAGTTTGATATTTCAGACATTTCATCGATTATCTCAGCACAAGCACGAAGCTCACTCCTTGGAAAGACAGGTGCGTGTTTGAAGAAATTCAGTCATAACATCGCAAAACTAAGCAACTACATGTAGTATTGGTTATAACTTATTGAAGATCAAACGTCCAGGCTTAATGATATATGAATTAAACTAAAACTATATACCACTGGATATTATTATAAACGCAGACGTTTCACATCACGTCCACCATGTTTCAACAGTGTGTCATTATACTTTTAATAGAGTCTATAGTCATGAATCTTTTAACATTTGATCTACATCCTATGTCAGCAAATGATGGATACATGTACATGTAGGTCCATTGAATAATGCAATTTAAGAGAAAATTTAGTTTTCTGAATCCAGTACAATTTGCACATTTTCTTCCCACATGACACAAAGTCAAAGTTCATTGATGTTTTCAATGACTGTATCTTCCTATACTAGTACATCTTCCGGTTCTGCTTAAGATGGTCACATCTAGTGGTTGAAACTGTCGATGTAAGTTTACTTGGTGTAGTGTGAGAAGACAAAATATACATGTACAACATTAACATTTCAACACATGGAATTCATTCAAGCATATTATCTCACATGATGTTAGGAAGCCATTAATTGTGTGTACATTTCTGCTATTAAAGGTGGGAGTTCCGATGATCCGAGTCGACTCACAATTGTGGAGAAGCGAAGACGTGGTCGACCGAGAAAAGAGGACACGACAGCGGTACATTATGAACATTTCAATAGCACAAATATGAATCTACCGGGGTATCCAATAGGAACCTCCATATACAGACCACTTCTCCATTGAGACCACTTTATGAGTCCGTCCAACAAGTGATCTTAATAGAGAGGTTCTACTGTACAGGTACCAGCCGCCCCCATTTTGTCACCAGCTTGCATTCACTTACACACTCATCCGTCTGCTGCAGACCCCTCCTGTAAAGGTCGAGGTGAGCCCCCAGTTTGATGAGGAGCTCCTGAGGCTGCAGGAAGTCTGTCTGGAGACGTGGAAGAGCCAGCGCGGAGGCGGGGAAGGCAGCAGCAGCCCCAGCAGCAGGGGAGACGGGCTCCAGCCTCGGCCCTTCTTCTGCAGGGTGAGCAGTGCTTTATGAACAGTGTGTTTCTATTTTTCTTTGTTTGTAGATGCGTTTTATTCCAAAAAGTAAACTTTTATTTATTTTATTTTTATTCAAATTTCGGAGCTTTAGCTCCCTGCTCACAAATAAATATATACTGGTAGTACTATATTACTAATTCTTGTAATAGGATGCTTTATTAACCTGCTACACTTTGGCAATTTTTGCTGAATGCATGATAAGGCATTGATCTGCTCTGCCAGACTTACAGAACATCGCTGGACTCATCACTCACATGTATGGTTTTCATGCATGATGTACATTGTACATTCGAAAGCAATGTTGGTGACCTGACAATCGTTTGAAATTCCAATTCAATCTGTATTCCACAAAACATTGAAAAAACAGCGGTTGATGAAGAAACGAAACAGCCCATATACATGTAGGACCGATAATTTGAACGTCATTTTTCTGTCATAATTTTTGCAAATATAATGTTGTATAGATGATCATTTATTTTTCTCAGAGTTGTCCAACAACAGTGCTACATAATCAAGTGGAATTTGCCCTTCATGAATTATGTCACCAACAGGCCACAGAGAACCAATCAAAATGCAGGTTGGTGGTAATCAATGAAAATCTTTCTCACTTGCAACCATCACAGTGAGTTTTTATTTTTTGCATTTTTTATAAAAGATATCAACGTCAGTTTAAAAACTTTCATTAATCTATGTGTAATTGAAAAATTTAAATGTGGACCATGATCACGATTGATTTGAATGTTTTTCCATCCTTTTTCTGTGCAGGTTCGTGTGCCCTAAGTGTAGCAAGGACTCAACGTCTGAGGATCGACGCAAGAGTTTGGAGTGCAACACTTGGAACACAATGGCCTCCCACCTCACCAACATACACAATGTACTCACAGTTTGTGGATGGTTCTCATTGTTTGTTTGGTTTTCATGATATGTACTAGATATGAATTTTGCCAATTGCTTAACATTGCTTAAATAATTGAAAAACAGTTGTCAGTGCCTTGCTTTCTTTTAACTTATTCGGGAAAATGTATATAGGTGTATCCATTTTTTTGTTTTATCAGGTGAAAATTTTAACATCTTCAGCACATAAAAAGCAAGAAAGGAATATTTTAATGAGATATTAGGCTTGTTAATTTACTTTATTATAAGTATTGTTGAACACAAAAACCAAATCATACCTTAGCTTATCGAGTTTAGATTTCATTCTATTTTTTCCATACTTTTACATGTAAGCAATTTGTATAAGTTGTATAGATATAAAGTACCCAATAGGATATTTCCTGTTCTCCCTGTATTAAAATAATATTGTGATATTGGTTTTGTAGATGAACATGGAGCTGGCTTGCCCGGTTTGTGACGCGGTTTTCCCCAACCACCTCACCTACAACAAGCACCTGCGCCGCGCACACAAGTGCAAGTGTCAGGTGCCAGCCTGCACGTTCACCAGCCTCAAAATACAGGTACATTGGTTTTGAAACTACAGTGGGATCTAGGGAACATTTCTTAACAATAGGTATCGCAGATATAAAATGAAGATTTATATTTACTACTCAACTATATTTAATTATATTTTGCGGCTTTCGTCATCGTATTACAACAATATCTCTGGAACTTATTTACAGAGTAACCTATCATAAATCAGTTTCAAAGATGTTGTTGTGATATGATGACAAAAATCTCAACATATAAGTAAATACAGTTTGGTAGAAAATATCAATCTTTATCTCAAAGAATGGGCTCTATTTTGTTGGTTATTACGGTTTATGACCTCCATTTTTAAAGGAGTTTTACAAAATAATATTATTAGAGGTATTTTTTACATGGCAAATGGGCAGGGTGAATCTGATGTGTGCACGTTTGAACCACATAAAAATTTGTTTTTCAACAAATATATCTACTCCATAGAGGTAGACAAATAATACTGGAGGTAATAATGGAGGTTCTGCTGTATGAAATATGAGGTATATAAATAGCCTATCTGTATAGATAGCCTAGCTGTATAGATAGCCGAGCTGTATAAATAGTCTAGCTGTATAGATAGTCTAAGTATGGCCTTGTTGCAGGATGTGAGCTGCCACCAGCTGTGTCATGATGCTGACCACAGCGGTCACTTCCGCTGCTACCTGTGTGGCTGGACGTCTGACCACAACCCTGCCAAGTGGACACTCATGCATCTTCATCTGACCAACACACACCCCGGTATGTTCTTCGTCATCACACATACACTCACTCGTGCCATCGCTCACCCAATTTACATGCATGATCACCTATCCTCATCCTACAATGTAGACTCATCTATCCTGGTATGTAATACACAAATTATACAGTTTATTACTTTAAACCAATGGATATTTATTTACCGAAAACGTGTACACTTTCACCCATACATACGGCAACATCAGACTGTCAATATCAAACATACTAATCTGACCAATACTATAGGATTAACAAGCTGTTGTTTGGCCCCGCTCCCCCTTCTGCTGATTACATGCAAATGGAACGTGTTATGGAACACCGGCGACCAAGTAGCTCGTCGTCAGAAGTTTCCAAATATATGTGTGGAACAACCTTCTCTCTCTATCACATATCATCGATAAATCATTACTAGATTTGTGCATTGGTTCCGCGAAAAACAACTGCCAATATCAATGTGTTTGCCATCATATTGGAGTCATTGAAATATGAGCGTAACCGGGTTGATTGCACATGTTCTCTGACTCTGGTTACAGGTCAGATCGAGCCGCTGTACAAGTGTCCGATGTGCGGCCGCGGCTTCGGCGAGATCCGCCGCTACGAGAGTCATGTGACCAGCTGCAGCAAGCTCGCCGTGCCGCTCAAACCCACGTGTCTGGTGAGTACAACATTGCAGCTTCAGAGACTCCACACACACCCAGATTTTAGAGGCTCAACACACACCCAGATTTTAGAGACTCAACACACGGCCAGATTTTAAAAACCCAACACATGCCCAGATTTTAGTGATGCAACAAACGTCCAGATTTTAGAGACTCAAAACACGTCCAGATTTTAGAGACTCAATACATGCCCAGATTTTAGAGACTCAACACATTTCCACATTTTAGAGACTCAACAATACACCTATCATGAGTATGATTGTAAACATCTGATACCTGTTATGCTGAAACTTATTCCTTAGAATGACATTTTGTATTGTAATCCTTAAAATGGTACAAAATTTAAAAGAAATAGATATAGGAATGATACACTAATTTTTAGGCGAATCTGATAGGAATAATATGATCATTGTTCCTCATGTAAACGATATATTAGTGTATAGAAGGTGCATGATAGTGCTGCAACAATATATCGGACGATTTGTTAATCACTCGTTCATCACGATTCAGTACATTTTGAATTACTTCCAAATTTACTGCTTCAACACTTGTGTGATGTTAAAAGACAATTAAAGCTTGTTCCTGACTCTTGCAGGTTTGTGGTAAGTTGGTGGAAGAAGCTGAGCTTATAGAGCATCTACAGAAACACCAGGTACAGTACACATGCACTTTGCTGTCACTCTATCACTGAGTACATGTACGTTACTATGGCCTTGTACTTTCAATCTATAACCTTGTGCAGCCGTTTCATGACCTTAAACAGTTAGTTACATGGTTTTGCTATTGAACATTGAAACTAGAACTATGAAGATAGCATAACTCAATCTAAATCACATGTACATGTAGAAAGTAGTTTAATTTTGTGTGGAGGTAAATGTAGGAATTGACCCTGACAGCACGGATAGTTGCACTGCCTGACACTTAATTAGGAACTCACTTATGTAACTTCTCAGCTAATCAGAATGCCACATTTTCCTCTCGATATGCAACAAGTAAGCATTGTCCAAGTATTGAATGTGAAATTGTGCAAACAGGGCAGCAAGCACTGGCTGGGCAAGATCCATGATGTTCTCACCAACAAACCTGTACTGCTTAAAGCCAGAGCCAAACACAACGAATCCATGCCACCAACAGAACACAATGACCCAAGTCAGCAGCAGAGCAGGGACCACATGGAGGACAAAGAGAATACACAGGTATCAGACTATCAGTTGGTTGGACATTGGACATTACAATTGGGTCCATTAATCTAAAATTCTGATTAGTCACTGGTTATGTATAAATGCACAATCTAGTGCTCATATCAACCATTCCGTTCACAATACTTTGCATTATAGACTGCGCTGTTAAATTGGAATTTTATATGACTTGAAATGATGCTAAGGCATCGACCATTTTATCTCAGGGGGCAGCAAAGATATTGAAAAAAATAACGCAAAGCTGAAAATTGGTGAAAAAAAATAATAAGGTTTCATTTGGCTAGAAAAAAAAATAATTGTCAAATATGCCTTTAAACAGCTTTATACAGCTTTTAAAAAATTGAGGTTCAGTGATCTAAGAAAAAAATAATTAGATGTCAAATTTCATGAAAAAAAAATAATTGAAGCTATGGTGAAAATAGCTGGTCCCCCCTCTGAGATCAAATGGTTGATGCCTAAATACTTCCTTCTCCACTCTCTATTCACACAACAGTGTTTACTTGCAGACGGAGGCTGATAAAGACCATATGTCAACAGAGGCTGAGGAGGCAGCCATGGAAATCTCACGCAGTAGTAAAGACGACAGCAGAGGCAGCAGGGGTAAGGGTATTGGCTTATTTCTGTTCAATGTACAATTCTATGATTCCATTGACACATTTTAAAAGCTCTATCAGCCAGTGACATTGAGATGTGTTTTTGCTGCCAGGTGTTGATGAGACTTGGCCCGACACCGACGATGGAGAGGACACGGTAGAGGAGGAGGCGGCAGGGCCCCAACCCCCCACAGTCACAGGTAATGGACGCTTCACTGCTTATTTGTAAGATGGTTATGTTTAATGGTTGAAGTACATGATATAAACTGGACATTTTTCATTTATTGTATTTTGAATTTTTTGATGAGCCTCTGAGCTTGAAATTTAGATGAAATTAAAAAGATTTTTATATTTAATTTTGGATGTCACTAGTAGCAGTGAATACATAGATACTACAAAATAAAATAAAAAAAATTGACATTTTGCTTAAAAGTGTGACGACTCTCATACGAGATTATCAGCTCTAACATGCATCCAATGTGTGCTGGTTGTTTACAGAAGCCGCATCATCATCTCCAAGAAAGCGTCCCCACGGCAACAGCAGCAATGGTCGCCGCGGTGACAAGAAGCCCACGGGGCCGCAACGCCGGGTGCTGGTCAAGGATCTGCCCAACGGCGGCGTCAAGTGCAACGTCTGCTACAAGAAGTTTGCCAACGAGCTGAGACTAACGAAGCACATGGCGCGCAGTCACCCCACAGGTGAGGCGGTGTAAGAAAATACCGGAAGAACCTCTTTATTTATAGGACCACTTTTGGAAGCAGTGTTAGGTGGTCTTGATGGAGAAGTGGTCTCTTTGCTACGTCCATTTAGTATATAAAATTGTACACAAAAGAAAAAATTTCAGTAAGAAACACATTAAGTGAAGTAAATTAGCTATAGAGTGCAATCACGTGACTTATCAACACAAAAAAACAGTATAAACATATATAATGGTATAATGCATAACATACACATTGAATGATTGAACTTGACCGTTTCTACACTATTTACGTAAACTATAAACGTTTTGTGTTTAGGCGGGAGCCTGCCCACGGTGTGTGATTCGTGTGGTCGCTCGTTCAAGACCAAGGAGCAGTGGCGTAACCACAACAGACAGGTATAACGTTATCATGACAGGGGGTAGATAAAAACACAGAGAGTAAAACTAAAATGTCCACGTTTTGAAATACAATTGCAATTAACATGAAGGTAGGTCCATCTGTGAACATTTAGACTTGATAAGACTTCATGAAAACTGCCCTTGGAATATGCACAATGATTTGTCCACATTTCAATGTGATTGGATATATGGTTGAAGAGGCTATGAAGATGATACATAGTATACATACATAAACAGACAGTGCTTTTTATAAACAGACAGTATTTATATATATATATATATATATATATATATATATATATATATATATATATATATATATATATATATATATACTGTTTTGAAATACAGTAGAATACAGTACAACCTCTCTATTAGAACCACCGTGGGGACCAGTGTTAGTTGGTTTTAATTCAGAGAGGTGGTCTCTATTCACAGATTTTCATTTTGGTAGATTTATGAAGGTTTGAGAGATCTCCGTGTGTTTTAGGTGCACCTCGGCATCAAGCGGAAGCACAAGAGTAATGAGGTGACACGGTAAACATGGAGTGTAAATAAGCCATGGGGTGTCCCTGCATAGATGCTCAACCACCTAGGAGAATTCTGCACATGGCGGCGGAGAGACGGCAGCAAACTGAGCTTCTACATGTGCGACCTGTGCGGCTACGCAACCCCCAGCTCCGTGAGGCTGAGGAACCATCACCTGTCCGCCCATCTCGGCGTCTTTCCATATAGGTGTGTGCTTGTGTGGGGGGCTCGCCGATCGTACTTTGAATGGCTTTGAGTGAGTGAGTGAGTGAGTGAGTGGTCAAAAGCTTTCTCCGTTTTGACAAACGCAAGATAGAGTGGTTTTTTGGTGGCAAAGAAATTCTCTTGTACTTGGTGTATCATTGAAAATGGCATCAGACGTGACCTGTACTGATGATGCTTGTAATAGTTTGGGAAATAATCCCCAAAGTTTGAATATAGCTGGTATATGTGACAACACCATTAGATGCCCATTTTCTGGTGATATTCAATTCCAGCTGTGATGAGTGTATAGATCTATTAAATTTGTTTTTAAATCTCCCCGGACGAAGTCCGGAGGGAGATTTCTAGCTTTGCTTCTGTCTGTCGGTCCGTGTGTCTGAAATAAACAGGCTGATAACTCAGATTACTTGAGCTATTGATTTGCAAAGTGAATGTCTTGTTTGAGGAAAAAAGTACCTCTCAAAATTTTTGTTTGTACTTTGGCCTACTTTTGACAAACTTACGAGCATTACATAATAAAGTTTGTTACCACGCTACAGGGAGAAGTATTTGACCTATGGTCACCAACCTTCATATTTAGCTTCCTTGTACTACTCTCCAGAGCTGATTAGATTTTGGTGTACTTTGGCCTACTTTTGATGAAGTTTCGATGTGTTTTTAAAAACAAATTATTACGTAATTGTCTTTATCTGTCTCCAGGGAACAGTTTATGACTTATCATCACCAAACTTGACATTTTGTATGTCTATATCACTCTCCTCACGTGATTTTATATTGGTGTACTATGGCTTACTTTTAAAAGATTTATGAAATATTCTATGGCCATTAAACTTTACAGTTAAGTTCACTATACTAGTCTCCACAGTTGAATTGACGTTGGTGTACTTTGGCCTACTTTTTTATGAACCTAAGAGCGTTATGTAATAAACCTTGTTACCACTCTACAAAGTAAATATATTCCTGCTAATATGTAAGTTTGGAGAAGACCATATGTGATCTCTGCTAAAACATTACTTGGTCAAATAAAAAGTTAAAATGTGGATTATCAGCAATTTATATGCAACACTGACTGTCTTGACCTTGTACGTTCAGGTGGAAGCTAAGTCTGGACAATTCTAATATTTCTAATAAGCTTTTTGCTGACTAGAGTATATTGTATGGAATACTGGCAGACATTTTTATCAAGATCAACGCATAGGGCAAATTATAATGTAGCCTGATACGAAAAGTTGATAAAGCTCTAAAATTCACTGAATAATTAAAAGTAGCATTTTGTGTCACAATACGAGTTGTATTATGTATTTTTTTTTTATTTATCTATTTATGTGTCACCTGATATGATAAATCATACAATACATCAATTCAAAATAAAATCATTAGCCGGTTATAAAACCTATGAGACACAGTAGTTTACAATAAAATAATCATTAATTAAAATCACTTACTTTTTAATAAAATAGATATATGTATTTCTTATAAAATAACAATCTCTAAAATGTATATGGCTTTTATATATTTCTAATCTTGAAGATCCAATTAAGTTATGGAGCCTACTATATTGTATGTACTTTATTGATGGTGTAATGTTTTGAAATATCAGACCAAAACAACTTAATATGTACAATTATCTAAATGTAGAAGAAATATTCTCCAGTCAAAGTAAAACACAATGCATTCAGAAACAGAGTCACAATGCTCTCATCTCCCACATGGCTGCCACAGGGCAGTAATTTACTGGAACCAGCCCAAACCAGTTTTAACATATGTTCTGCAGTGGTCAATGTTTGCAAAGTTTGAAAAAAAACTGACAATTTAAATACTTTCAAATGAACATAGACAAACTTTAACTAAACTCAAATATGGAACTATAACTTTTTAATGCATCATGTGAAATCATTTTGGCCAAACAAATAAAATTAAATAGCTTTAGCTACAAATGTGATATTGGGCCTAATATAGGTCAAGTCTAAACACTTGTTTTACCAGTGGCCTGTAACGCATGTATCGGGCGTTCTGCTTTAGTTGATTGTTAGAATATAGACAGCAGATGGAAATCCTGTCCCTCACACTGTTCACCCAGGGCCCGAGCGGGGTGAATGGGGGGCAGGCCCCTTCTCTAGCAGGCAAGAGCCCTGAAAGGTGAAGGGAAATTTTTCTTGGGCAATTAGGCAAGCCTCTTGCTCATAAAACTAAGAATGTGTAGATGATAGTTAATGGCACAATAAATACTGAAATAGCCTGCCTTATATGTGGACTATTTTGCATGATTCCAAATTGATTTTTTCTCGTTTGTTGGAAGTATTTTGTTTCTTTTCTATATAATAATTTTCTTCTAGTTATTTATTGCACTATTATGCATTGATTGATTAATTTCTTCGATATTTAATTATAAAATGCTGAAAAACGTATATCCACAAAAATTTAGCTTCATTCGCCAATTTTAGTTTGCCAGTGTTCAGTGTTTTGCGCTCTGCTGTTGCAGCTGTGAGAAGTGCACGTACAAGACGAACGAGCAGTCGGACCTGCGGCGCCACCTGCTGCAGCACGACGGGGTCAAGCCCTGGGCCTGCCAGCACTGCGAGTACAAGACACAGCAGAGGTGAGACAGACACCTGTCAAGCGTCTGGGTTCTGTGTTAACTGCTTTCTTGTTGTGGAGGGTACTATATGCCTACTAATTCTTTAAACTGTTTTTCCTACATGAACAGATTTATACAAACTTTATCTACATATCTAAACCACATACTTATACAATATGGCATAAAATCAATTAAATATTAGTCAGAGAACTTTGGTCTTCGTTATGATCCCTCAAAAGCTAAGTGAACCAAAAATTCTGAAAAACCCTATAGGGCGAGTACAAGACCCAGCATAGGTGCAGCCGCCGTAGCGCTTTATTGAAGGGGTTTTTTGTTTTGGGCTCTGAGATGAAATATTGTATTTGTTCTTGGAAGCGCACCTGACCCATTACGTTCACTCCTCTGTTTACACAGTTTAAATTAAACAAATCTTGCTCTTTTCTTTGGCAAAGATTTCACCTACCTCACGCCCTATTGTTAACTAACACGAGTATTCTTCGGAAAAAACCACATAACCACACCAGGTGCGTTGTGAAATCATGTTCTGTGTGGTCAAAGTGAGCGATGAAAGAAAAAATGCTGAAAACTGTTGAGGTGCGCTAATTAATTTTTGTTTTTTTGTTTAAATTTCTTTTTTGTAAATGCACTGTGAGCTTATTAGAACAAATACCAAATACAGATATCATGTGTAGACAAGGAGGAGTGAGTGCGTTGAAGGATATCTATCAAGGATATCTATTTGAATAGTACTCAGCACAGCCACAGTTGACAAGTCCTCGGTGCAAATAAGCCGGTTATAGTAAAATGAGCATGGTCATGGTAAATTATGATCAATGAAGATTATTTCTATGCTTTCTTATTCGGCCCCTTACATATATTTGGAGGGTGTAAGATTAGATATCCTATCACAATGGATCATTCATAAAATTATTGAATTAGCAATAATTATTGCTTAAACACTATCTAGGGAGAAGAGGGGCACAGGCAGGGCTTAAAGCTAGCTAGTGCCCTGGTGTCCTGGGCACATAAAATCTAAGTCAGGGCACATCAAATCTTAGACTCCTGTGCCCTGATGGACACGCCATAAAAAAGTACCAGCTATTATATTTTAGTCAAACTCGACCATCATATCCACAAAGATGGTATTCCCTATGTTGAAACATACATTGTGTAAATGAAATTTTCATGTTGATCTGATATTTAAGATGTTTTTTTGTTTTAATTATTTTTTTATTTTGCTGTCTAGGGTTTAGCTGAAATAAAATTCAGGGCACATAAAAACGAGACCAGGGCACATGGATTTAGACCATCACATGCCCTGCTGAGCACGCAAAAAAAAATAGTGTTAACCCCTGCACAGGGGGGCCCGGCCCGTTGCGCAACCTACTTTTTTCCACCGAAATACCTTATTTTCATAGTGTTTTTGACATGTTTGCTATCAATTGCACCTACAAAACCCATGAGATCCCTTCAGTACGCCCCCAACTCCCTTCTATGAAAACCTGGATCTGCCTTTGTATATTGAATCTTGAAACCCAACATATAAAGGTAGACTGTGTAGATTTAGCTTACAGTCTGTGTTAACTTTCAGATGGATCCTGGTGAACCACTGTCAGAAGCAGCACAACGTCACACTCCCAAAGAGGTAATGCTGAAAAAAATATTATATTGGAACTTTCAGTTTTACGTAACAAATACATGTGTATAGAAATGATAAGTAGTGCACAAAATTGCGATGAAAACTGTCCTTTTTGCAGGCCTCACACCAACTCGATGGGTGGACCGTTTTCCCGCAAGCGAATGCAGAGCAAGGCAGCCACAATACGCAACATCATCAATACGCAGACTGGTACGCATGTTATGATGCCATCACATGATAATAACATACCTAAAATTCTGGAGTAATCTTAAAAATTGATGTTTTGTGCACGTGAGGAAAGGGTCATGTCCCACACGTTTATGAAGTTCATTCTTCAAGTGAAAAACTACCAACATAGAGACAAATATAAAAATGAACAAATCAGGGTGTGACCTTATCTAAGTTGGACCACTTGTCCATCGGGCAAGTGAATTTTTTTTTCAGTTGCCCAAAGAAAAAGTTACTTGCCTGTAAAAAAAATGAGATTTTTTGTTTGTTTATGATTAAAACGATCTCTATTTCAATGCAGCAATAATAAAATAATAAATACAATACAACACAATAATATTTTTATAGCGCAAATTCCAATAAATGAGAAATTTCTGTTGTAACTTTATTTAATCAAAAACAGGAATAAAATACCATTTATTCTGTTTAACAAGTCTTTTTTGAAAGGCTAAAGCAATTGTGTGTGATGTCTCCTCAATCTTAACTTTAGAGCTAGTTGGAACTGTTTATTTTCACTTTTTTTTGTACTTGTTTCAAAAAACAAAACATTTTTGTATTAACTTATTAAACACAAATGTAATTACTTATAACTTTAAATGACCTTTGAAATATATTCCACTTTAGTAAACAAAATTACATATAGCCTAGCAGGATGTCTAGCAGTGTCCATTTAAATAAGGTCACTTTCTCCAGAAATCCCTTGATGAGTAAAAATGCTGTAATATTCATAAAGCTATATGCTAGATCTAGCTACATTTTACTTTGTGTGTGATAAAATCAATAGATGTCTGGATTTCAGGGCCATTGGGCCATTGGATGCAATTTGCTCATTAACCTAGAGAAGTTGACTTTAGCGATTGTTGACAATTGCCTAGGAATAAATTGGTTCAAAGCCAGTTACAAGTGAGGCATTTTATCAGCTTGTCCCGTGGACGGGTCAATTTACACAGCACCTGTCCAGCTGCCAAATTCACCAGTCTAGACGGGTGGACGGGCGTTAAGGTCACACCCTGCAAATAAATGAATGAAAAGTTGTATTAACTGAAACAGACAAGAAACTCGTCTTTTTTATGCTCTAGGCGGCGGGGACACCACAGTGTCCGCCGCTCTCCGCGTGAAGCAGGAGGCTGGAGGCAGCGGAGACCCCACGGTGGAGATCGACGGAGAGCAGGTGAGTGTTATTTCTTAACACAATGCAAACAGTCTTGGAACGCAATCAGTCAAGATGTTTTTTCATTCGGGAGGGTTATTTTAGTATTTTTTTTTCAATAAATGTGTATATTATATGAGTATTGTTTTAGACCTTTTATTATTGGACAATAAATAGGTGTTGAAGACTTGATCTTACTATACAAAAATACCATTTCATGCATACTTTTCAATTTTCAACATTCCCTCCCCCTATAAAATGAACAAATTTTTCTATGTAGTAAAAAAGATGGAAGGAAAGATTCAATCAATATAATAATTACATTTTATGAAAGAAGATACTTTGCTCTAACATATACATGTATATATGAAAATGAAAAAAAGTTATGGAGTAGTTTTTTCTATGTGCCTTTACCTTAACTCACCTAACCGTAGCCATTTGTTACACGTAAACCATACATTTTATGTAATGTGATCCATGTATGATATCCCTATGTAACGTGCCTTGTAGTACACGGTGCAGCTGCAGGGCTCCGAGGTTTCGGACACCGAGGCCGTGATGCTGCTGGCCAACACGCCCAGCAGCAGCCGGGAGGTCATCAGCCAGCTGCAGCACAGCAGCCGCCACTTCCCGGGACACCCCCTCGGCGGCGGTGGCCTCGGCCAATCAGAGGACACAGACATCCACCAATCAGAGAACACGACAGGTCTCAGCCAATCAGAAGGCACGTCAAGTCTCAGCCAATCAGAGGGTGCAATAGGACTCAGCCATTCGCAGGACAGTGTGGATATGGATGCAGCTGCCCATGGTATCGTCATCGATCAGTCCATAATAGACCAATCAGAAAACCCCATTGTCATCGATCAATCGCAGATTATTATAATGGAACAATCGCATGAAGAAAATTTGACACATTCAAATGAAGCTGAAGTGATATTATAGACGGAATATCCACAAATTGCAATAAAATTGCAATAAACATGAATACAAATAGACAAATTTCTAATGGGATTATAGCTTCTAGTATAATTTTGTTTTAAATCTATGCTGGAAGTGGTTTCATATAATTTAGTTACACAAGCCAAAACTTTTCAAAAAGCAATTTTTGTACACTCTAAACAGATGCCGAGAAAAACAACTGATATCAATATAATTTTCTACAATTACTGTGGTCCTTATGTGCGGACAGTACTGTAAGCAGCCTATGTATCACAAAATGACAGCTAACTTTCTGGTTTCTCTGGGATAGATGACGGGGTGGCTTATTGCAACTCCAATTGGCTTCTTGTATTGAAAATTGACAAAATATTGAATTGTAGTCCCATCCTCATTGCTGTCAATATTGACCCCAATTTTTGATTCTTTGATTTTTAATTGTTAAATTACATATATGCATACATGTTATTTTGCATTCTTTTTGTTGGAGAATGAAAGTTGATTTTTATATCTTTTGTATTTGAATGTTTAGAAGTGTGTGCATGTATTATTTGTGTTTGAATTTTATGTAATTATTGTACCTTCGTATTTAGAAAGTATAAAGAAATAAAACAAATGTCTGTGTCAATGTATGTTTGTGAAACTCATCACTATTCTTGTCAATATATCTAGCTATATTTGTATACCACAACCCTATACGTCTACACTCAGCTTAATAAATGTAGACAATCTTATGCAGCGACAACCACTGCACGTGGGCTGTTTGACACATTTTTTCTCCAAGCTTAAATACATCAAACGCTGACCGTTCACACGTTTGGTTATTTCTTTTTGTTACATACACGATTTTCGAGATACTATTATAGCCACAGTAAACTTTTATTAGCAAGGCCCACTCCGAATATGTCCACTATGTTATACAAAATTGTGTCAAAAACGGACACTTTCCCATGCATTTATATGGTCAAGCGTCAATGTTGTCACCTTGCAGGTGGGTGATCACGTGATGTGGGGGTTTCCTTGAGAATAGCAATTTCCGCTATATTTGAGCCATATCTGAGTGTTTTTATTAAATTTGTCACTTTTCGGAATTTATTATTTTCTTGGAAAGTAGGACGCCCCTTCAAATAGCTTAATATTCATCTCATTTAAGATTTTTTTAAAATGGTGACAGGCTACAGCAGTCAGTACAATTTCTGAACACTGGGGATGGTCATGTCCATGAAGAGATGGCAAATCACTCGCCCGTCGTGGTGATGTCTACGTACAGGTAACAAGTCACTCGCCTGGTGTGGTCATGTCTATGTGCAGGTAACAACAGTCACATACCCGGTACACGCTTGATATATACAGGACTGGGCTGCTGGTGACTCAGGAATTAAAGGGTTCATGGACTTTTCAACACGTTATGAAAATCAATATGGGGTTAGCCTAGGTGTGAGAAGAGTTTTAGGTATTTTGACGTCCATCAGTAGATATTTCTTTGGATTTCTTATTTGGTTGGATAAGCAAGTTTATCAAAATTTTATCTATTGCAATAAAGACTAAACGATATACATATCCATGTATAAAGATTTAAAAGGAAAATTCTATCAATAATTTGTTTTTTAATATTTATTGAATTGTTACAAAGTCATATATCCAGTAATAATTAAATCAGCATTACTTCTATTTTGATAATAAACGAAGCTTTAAACGGCTGCTTCCAGCTCCTTTCACAAAGCCACAACTTGTCATGTGTACACAATATTCACTCTAAAAAGCAAATCATAATTAATTTTATTTTAAATGATCTAGACTAGAGTATTCTAAAAAGGTGCACATAATTGACTATTTCCAGATTTGGATATCTTTATATAATTTGATAGTAAATGAACCAAATTGATTTGTTGGTGACATCAATGTCATTGTTGACAGAGTAAAATATAGTTGTTCCATGAACAATCACATTTCTAACATGGAAAATGACATTAACCACAAGACATGGTCAGATTTATCAAGGTAAAAAAGAGAATAACATTGAAACTTGGTCAAGATTTAATTTTTTGTCCCTAATTTTAGCCGTACAAGCCAGTGTATAAAACACTGGAATTACATTTCTTTTTTTTTCTTCTTGAAGCATGAAAACTAAATTGTGTAGATGTGGCATTTTACTTTAAATCATTTCTAATAATTTTTAAAGTCTTCTGAAAGTTTTTTATCTGGCAAAAAGTAGTAGAATAATATTGGTGTCAGCACAATAGCTATGTTCTTCACACCGATGTCAACAAAAGTATCAGCATCATTGTATGTGGATTTCTAAACATTATTTGAAGAAGCACACAATGAATATACTTATTTATTTTGTTATAAGCTTACCGGTATTAAAATGTGTACTCTATCATCTATGATAATAGTTCTGTTATTTAGACAATTTAGTGGGTGTGAGAGTAGATTATACAAACTGTATAGTATGGTACTTGTGGATTCGAGCTCCAAAACATGCTCAACATGTTCTGTGCAGATTCAAGATGGATATTATCACCTTGTGCAATGTGCATGATAGCCTCAAACGGCAAGAGCAGGGAATTCCTCTCATTTCAAACACCTCTAGCCAATGTGGCCAGTGCTATAACAGGAGCACTAGCCAAATATTATTGGTACCTGCCAAAATTTGGCAGGTGATGTTGAAAGAGCACTGGCCAAAATCTGAAGTTGTTGAAAAGGGGAGCGCCGAAGGCGAAGGTGCGAAGTATAGCCAGGGGTACTGGGGGTATGCTCCCCCAGAAATTTTTTGAAATGGATGTCTCTAGCTCTCTGGTGTATTCCTTTTCTGAGAAAGTAGTTTTTCATTTTTGATGAAATGGAGGTATTTATATCATGATTTGTTTTTCAATGATTTTACACATTATTACGGTTAACTTTAATACATACATGTATTTGATAAAAAAAACTTTATAGAAAAGGCAATCGCCAAAGTGGCAGGTGAAAATTGAAGCCCACACACCAAATGGATTAAGCACTAGGTTTTGGCTAGTTGCGAGTGAAAGATATTCCCAGCAAGAGTATATATAAGAGTATATATAAAAAGATATACGATAATTATTTACTCGTTCACATACTTATACATGTTTGTTTACTAGATAAATATGCTGCAAAATGCTGACATTATCCTGTAAAAATTATCACATATTAACGACCACGAAATTAAATGCCTGCACAATAATTGATGTATTCAAATGCCATCCAATCGGGGTATCCTCTAAATGCTGCATTTTTAATAAAACAAAATTTTTTGTACAAGCGTGGACTGTTCAGTGTTTAGATTATGTAAGCAGTTAGTTATTTGTATTTAAAAAAATTATAAAAGATTTTTTATCACAAGTGCATAGCAATTCATGAATAAAAATGTATTCACAATTGGGAGTCCATGAAATAATAAACGATAACTAAATGAATTCTTTTATAATCCTTGTATTTTTTATGTGACATAAGTATTTCTTTACATGATGGTATTCACGTAAGTGGTATTTTTCATTCGATGAACATAAATTTTTAAAAACTAATCATCATACATACATTTAGAATCAATTGACATATTTCATTAGCTTTTCTTTGAGACCAATAACGATACGTATTATCTATTAAATTCAAACAAAGTTAAGAATTATTTTCATGAAGTCCTCTTAGTTCATTAATTTTCATATCAATTAAACACTACAATTTGTCTACTAAATTTTCTCTGTACAATAGGTGAAGTATTTTAAAAAAGATGGTCGACAAAATGTAGCGTTGAATTAAAACTTTTAAAGAGTAAAAGGTGGTTTTATCAGTAATGATCTTCATACAATTTTCATCCTCAGACCAGCATTCACGCAAAACAAATCACTCCACAGGAAACTACTGTCGTAAAATAAAATGATAGACCTTTCATTACTTCACTGAACTCCAAATGAACATTTTTTTATTAATAAATGCTCACATTTTAAGTCCATTAACACAAGTATTTGCACCATGGTAGGTTGTAACACAGAAGAAAACAAATTCCACAAAATCTCTACTTTGGCCATTAGCTTGATGTGGACAAGACAAAACACTGGTAGTCAAGTATCGAGGTATATGGATATAAACTATCTTGTAGGGTCCTCAAGAGTGCCAGATTTTGGGCATGGTTACTTTTCTTTAAAAATACAATCATATAATTTAACAACATATAATATAACAGTTGTGCACCCCGTCACCCGGTGTTTATTTTATTTTAGGGGAGGCATCACTTTGGGCAGAGGCTATAAATTGCAGAAATATGGTAAATGCAATTTTTTAGGCTAGAAGACATGATGAAGTTGGACCCGATAATATGGCAAATACAATTAGTGGTTGAGTTCCTGAAGTACCCGTGAGAACCATACAACGTTGAGATACATGAATTCAGACACATTTTCATAACATTTTGCTACACTTTGGTAAATATCCGGCTGCAATCAAAAAATCCGCACATATGTAGAATCTGAGCTAAAGTGATAAAAACCAACAGTCCTTAACAAATAAATTTTTAACTTAATGTGGAAACAATGTTTTGTGTACAGTGTAATTGCATTTTGTAAGTAACATGAAAAGTGAAACTCCTTTCTTCTGTGCGACCAGGCCCACCTCACTGCGACTGTCTCTGCTTGTTGTAACTCTCACGTGAGCGTTTCCTCACTGCGGATATATTCTCCAATGTCTGCCTGGTGGAAGCAGATGATGGTCATTGGGTCAGCATGGCGACATTCTGCCGTCGTCTTTGCGGCCACTCCAAATCCCTATATAACAAACACATTGCAAATGTACATATAAATCACATTGCATACACAGAATCTGCACAGATAAAAAAACAATTTAGCAGGGTGAATTCACCACACTGTGTCGCTAAGCAAAAACCGTAATGGGTGAATTATACTTTTTAGATTCACCACATTAGTAGGTTAATGAATTCATTCGTTTATAGTTTCAAGGCTCTGAACTGAAAGCATATGACAAATCTACATTTCTCTAAATAAATGAGTGTATGAACTTTGGTGTTTTTTTTTTTTTGTAATTTTACAAAATTCATACTAGCATCTAATAGTTCAACTACATGTCTAATGTCTTGATGGTACATTACACTCTAGCCCAAAATCGCAATGACCTGAGCAGAGGCAGATAAGCAACTGGCACATGTATGTAAAAAATGATGTAATACAGGTGAATAAGATCAAGGTTAAGAGTTAAAATTATACAGAAAGAAAAGAGATACACTAGCAAGTATTTGAAGCATTTAACACCAAGTTGAGTGGGGTCCTCACTCAAATGAAATGGAGGGATGGAGGTGCCAGACCACATACCTGCCTATGCTCAGAATAAAGAAAATAATCAGCTCTCTACTGACCAATGGTAAGTCATTCATAGAGTAGACAATGACACCCTGGTACTGGCCCGTGCTCTCTGTGATGCGGCCCAGACCAGACTTCATAACATGCTGCCCATACAGGAACTGCTGCTCCGCCGACGGCTTCACCCAGATTTTGTACTGCAAGCGTACAAGTGTCAAATATTAATAAAAGTAACAAATTCAACACATGCAGAAGACTTCGTCCAAATCAGGGTTGGGTACGTCGCCGCCAAGTAGAATTTCTTCCTCACATCCCTAAGGGGAGAAAAAAAAAAAAAAAAAAAATCGTTTCTATGAAGTAATGGTAGAAATGAGAAGCTTATTTCTTCCAGTCAGGGAAATACCTTACAAGGGAAGAAACCTGCCAACTCTACTAAACCATTAACATTAATGTAAGGGCCCATGCTCATGAAGTCCCACACCCTTAAAATGGTTTTTATGCCTATGCAATTGGAATTGAACCTTGAGGGGAAAAATGAACTGTAATTGGAATATGAATTGACACCATGTCTGGTGCAAACGTTGTATGCAATATGCAGCTGACAACACAACAAATATCAATGTGTACATGTAGCTGTAATCTATATACAACTATATAACATATATATCATGTGGTCACAGACCTATAAACTTAATTTCCTACAACAAGCAATTTGACAGGTATGCTTAAGCAATGGCAAAATGTCTTTTTTCAACTCTACAAGATCTAAATGTGACTTTATTCTAATATTTGTACCTTAGCATAGGGTGCAAGGTAGTCCAGTGCTGTGATGTGTAGAAGGAACTTGCCAGATTTCGTAAACTTTCCAAAGCACGTACCAAAACTTACAATATTATCATTCTGAATGTTTGCTGCTCGTTTCATCAAATCCTCACTGAAATAATTAAAATAATATCAATGATGCTGTTAAATATCAATATGTATTACGCAGCTATATATATTGAATATCATACAACATACTTAACGTAGTAGACTCTGTCTTTGTGTAACCTAAAGCAATACGTTCCATCTGGACGGTCAATCAATGATTTCACATTCTCTCCTATGCTGTAAAAGAAAAAAATAATCACATGTTAATTAATGTTGCATGAAATATACAGGTCACTGTCAATCACACATTGAAAGTTCACTCTGAAAAAGTTATTTTACTTCAAACATTTAAATTTGTGCGCCACGTACATCAATGTACGTCAGTAGATAGTCATATCACTAAAATGTACGTGTGACGACCTGCTAATGTATGCCCCCTATCCCCACGTATGTAGAGGTACTGGTGTGTGCATGGTAATAACATAATTTATTTCAGAATATTAAAATTCCATACATTAAAAGATGTGAAACATAAAAATAATAAATATATGTTATATAAATATATATATATATTATAGAAATTGTGCATAGTGCTTGAACGTACTATTAGCTTAGAGCGCCAGCGCACCAGGTTCCATGCACACATGTCAAAAGTCCCTTAGGAAAATTTGGGTTGCTTAAACATTTTCTCACTCATAAAAGGCTTACAAATTGCATCGTTGTTTAGCATTCCAGATTAGCACGTGTGTTAGTGGGCGATAATGCAAGACGTAAATGTAAAAACACTAATAACTTACTACTTAGACAACTTTTCAAAAAACAATTTCGTCTCTTCTTCTGTTAGTGGTCTCATCGTTAAATAATGTTAATATAACAAACAATTGTAAAGAGAGAAATACAAATTAATAAAAATCTATTTTTTTTTCTTCACGTGTTTACCGATTAGTTCACGCGTTTGCGTCTATCTTTCTAGAAGATTTTACTAGTTTGACACTCCATTTAGAGCCTTTTCAATTTTTCCACTTAAAACCAAATGGCTTAATCTAAATGCAGAAAACAGCTTTATTGTCATGCACAATTGAATAATGTTCAATTAGTTGAGATAATTAGATGCAGTATATTAACAATTACTAATAATCGGGAGGAGTGTTTATTTTACCAATGCAGAACCAAACTACACATACAGTGCTCACAAAACAATTCGTATAAGTTCACGTAAATTATCTATTATGCGCGGAGCGTAAGACTTAACGCTGTTTGTTTATGTAAACTGATTCTGCGGCGCGCACCAGCTATTCGTGTTGCTGCTATTGCACTCAACTGGTGGAACAGCATACAATCGAAGTAGTCTCATATAACAATAAT
Organism: Streblospio benedicti; assembly: GCA_019095985.1. Classification (NCBI taxonomy): domain Eukaryota; kingdom Metazoa; phylum Annelida; class Polychaeta; order Spionida; family Spionidae; genus Streblospio; species Streblospio benedicti. Next base: position 46,760,101 of record CM032667.1, read on the forward strand.
GGCGACCTTCACCTGCCAGTCCAGGATCTTGCTTCCTCAAATGAGAGGGATTTGTGGACGAAATATTAAAAGGATATTTAAAACGCAACAAAGGGCCTTTTATCTTTATTCACCGGAACCGTTTCATCCTATTCCAGATAAGAAACCACTATGGCAAAGTGCAGAAGAGGCTGTCGAAAGGGTAACTTCAGGTTAGTAAAAAATGACCTTCACCTTTTTTGTTGACAATATTTTTCCTGTCAAAATGCTAAATGTATCTCTTATTATTATACCACTGGTGAACAACATGCCTTTTGGTTGCAGAAACTTACTACCTCTTATTTCGAAACATATTCGGTGTTTTTTATGCTCTGTCATTTTGTTATTAGTGTGTAAAGTAAATAAAAACATTGTATATTTTGGCCTAGAAAGTTCTGTTAACTGTTTTGGGGACACCATGTAGCCAAGTATATTTTGGCCTAGAAAGTTCTGTCTGGGGGGCTACATGACTTGGCCTCTATCATAGGAGTTAGTATCAATTTTTATAGTATATACAATATAGTATATACAATAGTTATATATATGACGAGTATATTGTGTATATGTCCTCTGGCCTCTATTGACAGGGTACGGTCCTCGGACCCCTGCTCTACCTTTGTCACATCATTGATCTGCCAGATTGTGTCTCCATAGGCTCCCGTGTATGTCTCTATGTAGACGATTGTCTCTCATACAGAGACGTTTCTAACATTGGTGACCAACAAATATTACAGAAAGACCTTAATAGTCTGGAAGTGTGGGCAGAAAAGTGGGGCATAGTTTTTAATGCAAACAAGTGTTACAATCTATCCGTCAGGAACAAAAAACCTTATTTCTATAACTTAAATGATACATTACTAAGCCATGTCAAATCCCATTCTTATCTTGGTATAGAACATCCGAGGATCTCAAGTGGTCTACACACATTAACAACATCTGTAGCAAAGCTAATAGATCATTAGGGTTTCTCCGTAGGAACTTGCGTCATTGGCCCACGGATCTAAAAAAAAGAACTGCATACATCTCGCTAGTCAGATCTGTCCTTGACTATGGAGCCATTGTGTAGGGTACGTCCTTATTCCAACACCGAATGTGATAAGCTTGAGAAAATACAGCGCAGAGCCGCCCGTTTAATTACTGGTGACTACAAAACCATATCACCAGGTTGTGTAACGAATATGCTTAAGACACTAGATCTGATAAGCGTGCAAGAACAAAGAAAAGACCTCTGTCTCATCTTTATGTTTAAAGTAGTTAGTGGTCTCATTCCAGCTATGCCACCAGATAACTTCCTTATCCCAACAAGACCAGCAGAAGAGTTAGAGCGAGGGCCTTTTCAGGTCATCTCACTGTAAATTTAGTGGTTGCCCACATTAGGAATAACTCCAAAACCTTTTCTTTTTTTTTTGTGGTGCCTGCTGGACTATTGGCTCTATTTGTTACCCTGTGATCTTTGAATAACCTCCAGCCCAAACCC
>CM032667.1:46761695-46822654 GCA_019095985.1 Streblospio benedicti
CCAATTTTCAGCATCGGAAGTCGTGCTGAGTGACCTTGACATGCGCAGAGATGTTTTGAAAATGGCAACAAGTGTTGCCGAAACTGTCAACGGTAAATTGTGTTTGTGTTGTGTAAAGATGAACTAAATAATGTATTAATATTATATAGTTTTCCAGATGCCAAAGTGTAAAAAGAAAATTTCTAGTAAAGAATAAACGTAAATAAGCATGTTCAAATCACATATCATCGCCACCTACGGGATGTGTGTGAATACATTATTCTATAACAAAATGCACCACAGATCATGTAATTTTAATCATAAAAGTAGTATGTATGTTACGGAAATATAAGTAAGTAGCTTCATTTCTTGCAGACACCCTGGGGTACTCTGTGAAATGCTTCTGTAGTACGCTTATAAAACAAATACTAAGACAACTATTTTCTTGTGACCCTTTTTTGTACTATCATTTTTTCTTTCTTTACATTCCAGTTCTGGGGTTCTCCATATCTTGCTGTACCTTTATGAAAGACAAACACAGGTCTAAGGACTTCACTATATCATGGAGACAAGAATGTGGTTCTGAATAGGGCTTTGATCCCATTTTGATTAGCTTGAAAATAGGTCCATCGGAAATAACTTGATCCCCTTTATTGCCCAAACATGTTCTAAATATGAACATATAAAGAAATTCTCAAGACAAAATGTGCACACGAAAACCACCCCAGCTGCTGGACTATTGGCTCTATTCGTTACCCTGTGATCTTTGAATAACCTGCTGCCTTTGAACAGTTCTGATTGGGGCCATTACCTGTTTCTGTAGCTATCAGAAAAGCAATATATGATTACATCATGACATAGATCTGTAAAAGTATACATAAGAAGTCAATAGTCCAATGCAGGAAATGCATTAGGGATGAGAAGACTTCTATTAGGATCACATGTGTTGACTTTCTATTATTCTACTCCCTTTGAAATCTTTTATTTTGGAAAGCTTATGTAAAATACCAAAATATGTTTGTATCTGTAGAATTTTGTGGCTGCTTGTGGCAGAAAATACATGTAGCTGCAATCATCAGTGCTGCCCACATAAAACTTATACTGATGGCAACTATCTTGACTATTTCTCTTTGCATGTAATTTTCTTGTATTTTTATTCTGCCACCCACAAGGTGATTAAAAATTTCATATCCCTCCTTCTGGATCTATTTAGCAGTCCTTGATATGGTATGCCATTAGACACAATGTATTTCATTACACACAATTATTCAACAAAATTTAAAAGTACATGTTCAAACTAATAAAATTATAGTGACTGTAGTTCACACAAAATCTATGCATTCATTACTTTACAAACTACCTTCCCCTAGTTACTGGTATATAGAACGCTAATTAAGCAATAAATTCTTGATAATAAAAAATCTGTGATAAAAATTAATTGTCTTCCCCATGAAACACCGGTCCCCTCTCCCCACACCACCCCCACCCAACACCCCCTTACTTATAATTTCTGAGTGGTCCTTTCAAGTCCCTTGGCATTGTTTTTGGATTTGTTTCTTACCGGTTTTATCTCCACACTGGATGGCTCTGGTCCTCTGCTGAATGGAACAGTGGAGATTGTTTTATGTCACTGCTGGGTCTGTGCTGCAGATACAATGAGCAGAAAACTGCACCCAGTGGAAACTGTTTAGCTGTATGTTTATCAGACCTTGTTAAATGTGTGTAAGTAAAAATGTTAATGGAAATGATATTTTGTTTTTGTTTTTCTACAAATCTTCTCAATGATGTCTACAGACAAATGGTGCTGTTTGATTCTAGCAGAAAATATCAAAATATATACAATAATAATTTTTCATGCTATGCACTATGACATTTAAAATGTAAAATTAAATAGGCTGCTTTGATTTAAAGTTGGTAGTCTGGAGAATCAGTATGCTAAAAATATAAACAAACTCTGCTATTCTAATCATGGGACCTAATCCCCAAGTTAGGAATGTTCAAAATGTCTCAATTTGTCTCTCAGAGACTGAAAAAAATGCCATAAAATTTTCGTGTAAGTGTTCAATATTATGTTAACCATTCAGAATAACAAAGATTGTGATGTAGATATGGCAAAAAAAAAATAGCGTTTCATTCCTATCATTTTTAATTTGATATTCATTACCATTTTTAGTTATGATAGAAAATGTTACTCTATGAACTTGCTGTCAGGACATGCACTATAGCAAGGTGTATTTGTCTTCAAGGTGCTTCAATTATGGCTTATTGCCTGGAAATTGACTTCATGTAGAATATTATGATTGACCCAGTGTTCTTTACAATGGACCTCCGAGAGTTTTGTTGTGTACACTTGCAACTATTCATCAGAGGAAGAAAATATGCTAATCAAATAGATTAAATAGATAATTAGTTTTATATTAGTTTTATATTCTTATTAATTAATCAATTATTTAATTTACAGTGTATGTGATAATTAAGATTTTCTACCCCCATATAATTAACTAAATTCTTTGTTCTTCACGAGTTCATGTGTTGAAGTATAGTGGGAATGAACTATCAATACAAAACAAATACAATGAGATTGCAAGTAAGGAATATTACTGTAAACCTTCACCTTTACGTCTACTTTACGAATAAATCGACTACCCTCAATGCGGCCCTCAAAATGTGTATTTTTATGAAAAATGTAAGAGCTTAGTATTAGCAATATATTTTTATGATAGTATTTTTATTGAATATATTAGTTCATCTTTCTTTGCTCACAACACTAGATTTTTAAATTAAATTTTACAGTTACAAACAACTGTTTTCCTCAGAATGTTCTTTGGTCCAACTGAGGTCACAAGTCAAATATTCTGATCCTGAACGAGGATGGAATTAAACCCCTATTTTTGGTGCCCCCCTTCGTCCTGTTCATAACCTGCTTGAGGTTTGGATGTTTACCTTTTTTTTTGCATGTTCAGGATTTTCACAGAATATTTGACTTGTGACATTCAAATTGCGGCGGGAAGAACATTCTAATTTGCCAACAGTTAACTTTGGCTTCAACATTAATTTAAAAAAATCTAGTGTTGTGAGCAAAGAAAGATGAACTAATATATTTCATACCAACACAATGAACACATTCAAGAATATACTTTTTAGAGTTTTCTGCATACCGGTTTTTCTCTGTTTGCAAAGTAAATTTTTAGAAGTAAATTATAAAATACATATTCAAGTTTACAGTTTCATTTTTGGTCAAACTGAGGGCAACTTACAAATTTCTACTTTGTACTAGGGAGACTTGTTTTTAAAACCCCTATCTTTCATATTTCTTCTGATTTCAATTTGTTTCTCCAGAGAATTTGGTTGCTTTTACCTTTTTTGCATATTTTGAATTTTCCATAACATTAGCATTAGTATTTCAAATTTCTTTTGTTTCTTTTTAATTTTTAAAGTTTTACATTCTTCAACATTCATTGTCAGCAAACGATACCCAAATCCCCAAATATCATCCAATCAACCCATCCCCCCCCTCATTAATTAATGAAGAGCAAATCTAAGGATTCTAATGTCATGAACAGATCCTGTTTGGTGTTTTCAGGCCAATTCTTTTGTATCTTTATATCAATGGTTCTAGGCTTGTGTATCTTTATTCGTAGGTTTGTGTGTCAACTACAGTAGAACCTCTCTTTTAGGACCTCCTTTGGGACCAGTGTTAGGTGGTCCCAATAGAGGGGTGGTCTCTATAAAAGAGGTTCATTTTGATAGCTTTATGAAGGTTTGGTACCTTGAACAGTGGTCTTATTACTGAGGTTGTATCTCAATAGAGAGGTGGTGTTAATTAGAGACTTTACTGTATGTCATTAGCGTTGTGGCTGCGTGTTTTCAGGCATGCGTATCTTCGTGCACGGCTGCGCGGCGACACCCACCAAGCTGCTGGACGCGCTGGCCATGCATGGCAAGAACGCGCGGCTGCACAACGTCGAGATGGTGCACATCCACACCGAGGGCAAGCTCAAGTACTTTGAGCCCGAGTACGCAGGTACGTAGTAGTAGTGTTTCATAACACAACAAATGTCGCTGGACTATAATGCATTCTGGCTGCATGTTACATTTCATTGTGTTTATGGATAGTCTACCTCGCCCCTGGTTTTAATGGGACCTGCCTCCCCATTGCAGGCATTTTCCGCAGCAACTCTCTGTTCATTGGCGCCAATGCGCGGCACGCGGTCAACGAGGGCCGCGCCGACTTCACGCCCATCTTCCTCAGCGAGACGCCGCACCTGTTCCGGCGCAAGATCATCAACCTGGACATTGCCATGATCCACGTGTCGCCGCCTGACAACCACGGCTTCTGCTCGCTGGGGCGAGCGTGGACTGCACCCGCGCAGCCGTCCAGAACGCCAAGTACATCATTGGTGAGTCACTCGTTGACGCACAGCTCTCATAGTCAGGGGATTTAACACATAGTTTTGTATATAGCCCCATAGTAAATAGCTCTCAAAGTTCATCACCGGTGTGTTAATGTATCGGTATTACAGTCAAGTCAATTCAAGTAATATTTATTAAAAGTCAGTACAATATCACAAATAACATAAGCTCTACAGATCTTTTAAAACCAATAATACAGACATATACAATTTCACATGCTACACTTAAATAAATTTATACAGATACATACCATCAGACTACTACAATATAACCTCTAACCTGTGCTACAAGCTGGTTTCAAAGTTTGTGGCTGGCTACTTTTTGAGGCCTGCTTTTGATATTGACCCCTGCGTATGTACGGCTGTATCGGTATCCATTGTGTTTTTACAGCCCAAGTGAACCCCAACATCCCGCGTACATTTGGCGATGGCATCATCCACTCGTCACACTTTGATTCGATGGTGGCGTGCTCGGACGAGCTGCCCGAGCTGAAGACGAGTCCCCCAAGTGAGGAGGAGGACGCCATCGACAGTTCATCGCAGACAACCTCGTGCAGGACGGAGCAACGCTCCAGATGGGTAGGTGATCATGAAATGGGACCGTGAAAAGTGGTCTTATTAGAGATGTGGTCTCAATAGAGAGATGGTCTTATTTGGAAGTTCTACTGTGGTTGATTTAGCATGTGGGATGGACTCATAGAAGAGTGTAAGATGGGTCCATGTTTAGCCGCAAGGCAGTGGGGTGGGTGACTGTGTGCTATTGGAGGCTTCTTCACTTTTTGTAATTAAAATTGATCCTCAGATGTGTATGTTGTTGTTGGGTTAAAAATTACCCATACTTATTTACTTATCTAATGTCATATGTATGATGGACAGAAAGTAGAAAATAAAAATGAGACCCATGTATTTTGTGGCCATTAGTTTGATTATAAATGCATTGCTAGAGAAGCAACTTCTGATATTATTTTACACTCAAAATAACCCAATCACAGCTATGTAAATCTTCGATATGTCATACACTGTTGTTTTCTTTGTCGCTGCTGCCAGGTATCGGCTCGATACCGAACGCGGTTCTGGAGAAGCTGGGCGAGCACCGCGACCTCGGCGTCCACACCGAGATGTTTTCCGACGGAGTGATCCCGCTCGTGGAGCAGGGAGTCATCACCAACAGCAAGAAGGTTTCCCATTTTCCCACCTAATCCTGACCCGGTTTTTTTATACTGTATTCAATTTAAGCGCTATGTAAAAATTGGCGCAAGAAAGACAAAAATATCAATAGCTCTGAAAGTATACGTACATAATCGTAGGTTCAGAACTAGAATATGCTGTAGCATAAGTGGCTATGTCCTTTGTATCGGTTATAATACATAGAAATATAAAATTCCTGGGATAAAAACTCTTCACAGATTCATATTATAAGCCTATGTGTGGTGTTTTAGGCAATCCAGACGGGCAAGATCGTATCTGCATTCGCTTTTGGCACCAAGAGGCTGTATGACTTCATGCATAACAACCCCTTTGTCGGTGAGTGGATTTACTACTGTGATGGTGTGACTCATACCCATTACTAACAAACACCCACACTGTACAGACGTCAATGTAAGACTCATATGGTCTTACCTGACTATTCCAATATGTCTCTAGTTGACTAGTATTTTGTATGGACTTTTTTCACATAGCTCCCATGTCTAAATCAGATCAACATGAGCTACATGATCACTAAAGATTTAAACCAATACAGGATTTTATGTGGATCTCTAATTCCTAATAGTTAAACGCTTCCATTGCCTGCATTGCGATCATTTATCTACTCTTGCTCTGATTCCTTTCTGCTGTTTTTCAGTGATGTGCGATGTGGCATTTGTCAACAACACGGCGATCATCGGGCAGAACCCTCGAGTCACAGCGCTCAACTCATGCATCGAAGTCGACCTCACGGGACAGGTCAGTGACAATGCTCTACTCTCCTTCATTGTCAACATTCAAAGACTTTTTCTTATCCCAAAGCTGTGGTACTGGCTAATCATAGTAAAGGCTGCTCACAATCTTAACTAATTACTTAGTAGATGATAATAGGTTATTATACGAATGGCACTGAGCGTCAAGTTCACATAAGGTGAAATATTGTCTGATCTCTCACCTGTATTCATATAATTTCCTTTTCTCTCATGTTTGTACATAATTTTAGGTCTTCAACTTTGATGCATAGAATATATATTTTTCCGCTCCGCCTCTTGGCTAATCAGAATCGAATATTCTCAGCAAACATGAGAAAATAGGAATTGAATGCACAATCAAGATTGGTAAATACATGTATATCCTAAACATCCATGTAAAGGCCCATGCTTACTGAAAGGACCACTTTAAAAAAGAATTATCATCAAATATCAATGCCATTGGAACCTCACATATAATCCTGCCCCCTGGATTGATCACGGTTCAACCTGAATGCCCATGGACTGTCAATCTGTTTCTGTGTCTGCTCACCAGGTGGTGTCTGACAGCATCGGCACGCGGATGTACTCGGGCGTGGGCGGCCAGATCGACTTCATCCGCGGGGCAGCGCTGAGCGCGGACGGCCAGGGCAAGCCCATCCTCGCCATGCCCAGCACCACCAGCCGCGGAGAGAGCAAGATCGTGCCCTTCCTCAAGCAGGGTGAGAGTGGGGGAGGGCTGTTGTGTACTACGGTTGGACCTGTTAAAACTCTTGAACTGTTGAAGTTTGGAGTGCGATGGGTGCACATGTGGGCGTCTGGGAGTTCCCTTAGTAGAGCTTGGGCCCTTATGTGTATTTTGTTTTCACGGCTTGTACTTGAATATCAGATGATGGTTCAAGTCCATGGGCAAACTTCACATGTATAGTATATAACTATATATTCAGAAATATATGGGAATGTAGTTGGGGGTCCGGATAGTGGAATATTTCGGATAATAGATTACAGATTAAAGGTTTTATTGTATCTATTACATAATTTCAGATGAAGAAGTGTATCGATTGGTAAAAAATATTCCACATTTTTTACTCCTAGACTATATACCGGTAGTATTAACATCAAAGTCATCCCATTTTTCTGGTTACAAATTCAATATGTTTTGGTCCTCATCAAATGTCATTTGATCAGGACCAAAAGATCGAAACAGTGTCATAAATAAAATTTGCAATTCACTTTTGAACATGGTTTTGAATACGTGCAGCTATAGCAAAGAAAACGCATAGAGAATTAACATGAGGCATGAGGCTGTATACCAAATAGCAAGGATAGTATATAAGGATGGACATGTGTTTCCGCCTCCAGGTGGCGGTGTGGTGACAACTCGCGCCCACGTCCACTACATCGTCACTGAGTACGGCATCGCGTACTTGTTCGGAAAACCTCTCCGCTCTCGCGCCTACGAACTCATCAGGATCGCTCACCCAGACCACAGGGCAGGTTGGTGCTTGCGTTTTTAACTCTTTTGTTCACACATATATTATTTTATATTTGAAATACAAATGCACAAATGAATTGAGTAATACCGAAAAAGTGATAAAGGTCTTCCAACAACTAAATAGAAAAAAGAAAGAAATACATTTTTGAATATTGTCATAAATATGTTCTTACTACCTATGTTCAGTTTTAGTAGTATGCGAGGGAAAATTGTATAAATGACTAATGTAAATATGTGAATGATAATAAATGTAAATGTATGAGTTTAAATGTAAATGTATGTGTTTCATTATTATTATTATTATGGCTATGCGCGAGAATGGCGCATTAGTATTATTATCGCACATGCCCTTCCCCATCTCTGATTATCTACTAAGGAGCAAATCGAAAATTTGACTCACTAACTACTTAGCCTCAGAAACGCACAAATGGCTAGAAGAGTATTCCAGATCATGAACTTGATCACTGTAATCTGCACTAATCATCCCGTATTTGTTGTTTTCAGCGCTGGAGGAAGCTTCATACAATCGTCTCGGTGTGATGCCATCTCCATAAAGGTTTATGCACAAATGTTTGCTTCTTCAAACTGTCGTATGTTTTTTTTTTAAACCCTCGTGTCTCTAACTCCAAATTCTAAATTTCTGTGTAATTGTAATTACATTTTGATGTACAATTATGTTTATTAATTCCATTCTTTTAGTTTTAACATGACCTTTGGTGTATTAATTATAAAGTTGTGGTTGAAATTTACTATGAAAAAAAACTTTAAAAAAAACTGCATGTTGAGTGTCTTGTTCTAATTGGTTTACTATTATTTTTATGTTGAAAGGATAACTTGGGGTTTTCATACCATTTTCAAGTCACAAAGACTATAATGTAAGAAATAGGACTATTTGTATCAATGTTCAATTATTAAGTTGGATTATTTGTAAAGCCTAGGGCACAACTGCCAGTACTGCCTCTCTACTGCTAAAACTTGTTAAGACTGTGGGGATTAGTGCATGTCCAGTGCGGCGAAAGTACGTTTTTTTGTGGCAGTACAACAAATTTACCAGTTGTCTGGACGTACGTGTAGGTAGGCAGTACATGTATGTAATCAGTACATGTACATCATGAAAAATCGATAGATACCACAGACCTATAAAAAGTATAACCAAAATGTCCCCATTGCCGGTTGTGCCCTAGGCTTAAGATATTTACAATTTATGAACTTTAAGTTCTTCAAAGTTGAGGATTTTTTTTCTCAACTGTGAAATGATGTTAAACATTAATCATGTGGTTAACAAAGGATCTGTTTTTAAGAAATTTTGTCAGCATCATTACTACAATGTACTTTATTATGAAAGTGTATGTAACCTTATTTTTAAATCAATGCATATTATTGCATGTTTATTCTGAAAAATTATATTTTAATTCACATGATTTTTGTGCATTCCAGCGTAAATAATATTTCATCTTTCTCAACACTCTAGTGTACATTTGCGTTGGTCCATTATGGTTATTATTATCCTAATTATTGGAGATTTTGAAAATCTGTTGAAGCAAATCATGCGCTTAGAAGTAAACATGTGTACAAGAATCATATTTGACTTTTATATTGCTAAGGTTTAAGTTTTGCCTAAATGGTGTTTGAAAGTTTGATATGAAATATGTTTCTGTGGAGTCGTACAATGTGGGACATGAATTGAATTCTATTCTCTTTATGGTGTTGATGTAAATTTGTTTATTGAAATTGGAATTATCCATTAAGACGGAAAGAAAAAGATTTTTACCACCTGCAATTAGTTTATTATACTACTATTGACTATATTCTATTCATTGGCAATAATGAATAATCTTGATGTATAATTATATAGTGATTTACTAAACTTACGTGCAATGTTATTAAAGATTAATAGGTAATTAAAGGTTAAAGGTTAATAGGTAATTTTATTATTATTATTATTTTTTAAAGACTAAAAGCATAAATGAGAAAGTACAGTAGGCAACAAGTTGTACAATAATTTTGCCATTATTAGAATATGCCATTATTTTTAAAATACCTCGTACCCTTTGCTATGAAAAATAGTGAATTTTCTTTGTGTGTACCCACATCTATAGAAAATTTTAATTGTGTAGATGTCACGTAACCACTGGAAGTATGCACAAAAAAGTTAAATAGTGTAAATGTAGTACAAATGTGATGTGTCATGCATTATAGCATATTGTGAAAGTGGTGGTATATAATATTAAATTTAGTACATATTTCTACTTGAAAATGTAGCACGTAGAATTACAAATGCAATTATGTCAATTGAAGATTAAAAAGATAAAGATAGGCAATAATAAAATTTAGATACTAGTTATTTGGAGGCAATTTAGAATCTACAGGGTTTTTGTTAAAGCTTTTGCTAGTTTTTACAGTGTATATACTTGTTTACAGACCTTAATGTTTAATGCTGCAATTTTATATCTTTTGAAATGATATAATTGCACTCGTTTTGATCATTTTTATTTCTATTTTTCTTTAATCCTGTTTATATGTATAATTTTTTGTTGATAGTATGACGATGTAGTGAAATAAAAAAATTACAGTTAAAATAAGCCATTAGAATAGAAATGAATTAACAATAATACAAATTAACCTAGAGTGAAACATGTATTTATAGTGTTTTGTAGTGTATTTTGTAAGCTTATAGTGTTTTTGCTTTGTTGAAACAAACATTTGAATTGGTTACATATAAAACTTGTTCTCACTGTAGAGTCGTATATGAGTTGTTAACAGAAAGTTAAAACAGAAAGTTTTGAGATAAATGTTTGGTAGAAATGTTTGGTTTTGTCAATGTTGTTCACCTAAACTCCTGATATAATTATTGTGACAGTCCAAATCAATGCAAAAATATTCATTATTTGCATATAAATTTATGAAATGAGAATACTTATTTTTTTATAAAATAATTAGTAACATTTGACTTTTTTTTTTTTTTGTAAAAGCATACTTGTTGGTGTGAAATTCTCCATAAAGTTTGTGGGACTGCAGAACTTTATTCACATTGACTAATCAAGAATTGCTTTACATGAAAACTTTGTAGTGTATAGTCATCATTTACTGTCATGGTCATATTTTAAAAACCAGTGTAATCCTAAAAGATTTGTCAACAGAATAATGTGTATGACTATAATTGAGTATAATTCAAACTTTAATGTGTGAATGTATAAATTCCGTCGTAACATTGAAAGCTATAAACTAAATTGTTGCATGGAAATAAAGTTGCAAACTGTTTATGCTGTTTTACAATCCTTATTTAATCATAATGACTATTTGATGAATTATGCACCCAAAATCCTGTTTTAGCATAAGAGCTAGAAATAGTTGCATTTCATTGAAAACTCAAGTTTTCAGAAATGATTCTCTTTTTAGGCTGTTTCCCTATCACTTTCACAATGAACAGAACTGCAATTTATTGTGAGAGCAGTGTGACAATGTGGTTATTTGACAAATATGGACGATATGTATCAATAGCCTCCACGGCAATAAAAGTTTTTGAAGTGATTAACATTAGACTTATTTAGACTTGCAACACAGCATTGGACCACTTTTACAAACGGTTGTGTTTTTCATACGGTTGTGTAGCAGAAGTCACAATGGCAGCAAGAGCAGTGTTTTGCATACTGCACCTGGTGCTAGTGGTGTGTAAGATGGAACTGCAAGTTTAGTTGACAGGTTCCCTCATGCTGTGTATTGGAGTGATACGGCTGCCAAAATTTTTATTATCAGTTGTTTTATCTCTTTATATAGCTATTTAAATTCAAATTTGACGATCAAACATTACCCTACATATTTATGACCATGAGTCATGGAATTTTTCATAATGTCCAAAATTGAAGCTGTGCCTTTGTAGGCTTGTATGGTTGGTTGTATTAGTGAATACACTATTCTACGGTATATTAGATTTTTTCTAAATTGATATCTTGTAAATGGAGAAGATAAATTTTTGTTTATTTTGTGGAATTTCATTTCCCACATATCCAAAATGCTTTGATACAAAAACATTGACCATTTTAAGAATTAGTTGTCATAGCTACATGTAAACTTAGAACAGGATTGTGAAACAAGAATCATGGAAAAGAGATTTTTCAACATCAGGAACATGTCCAATAACTTTTCTTAACTTATTTAATTGTATGGTAAAACTTCACATCAGCATAACTTTAACAAAATGTTTTGAATACATATTTATATTCATTGAAATTCAAAGAAAATTGATATTACTTGGTGCAAAAAGATAAAGCTCCCGTTGAAAAAGAATCACAGTTCCAGTGTAGAAGTCTCCCGTCTCTTATACATGTATATAAAAACGATCACAGTTGAGCCTATATAATAACATGATCATCATCACAGAGCAATTGTTCCCTCAAATAAAACAACTGAGTAAAAATAGTTGACATCACATGTACTAGTTATTCTTAAATAATTACAAATATGTACTAACAATATTGAGTATTTTTAATACTGCCTACAGTGACACTAATACTTTCTACTGTAACAAAACGACAACAAAATCCCTGACACTACTCGGTAGCTCCTCTGAGATTCACACAAAAGCTCATATAAAAGTAATCATGATTGAAACATACATATAAAAGATGAATTCCAATAAAAACACTTAGCATACATATTACATACAGGGGTATCTTGTGAATAAATTCATAGACATCTGTAAGTATCCATGCTTTATCAATGTAAAACATACCATAAGTAATCACTATCCTTGGATTGTTTCTAATGATCAATCATTAAATGCTTAAATGCCTTTTGGTTTCGAAAGCTAAATTGACTTTTAGGTTTTTATGCATTGGTATGGTATTTTTCAAACTTATGCAAGTCTAGAAACATTCAACATCAATAAAAATCATAGTGCAAATCAAAATATGAACATAGTGGTAAAAGTGAAAAGGCAACAAATACAAACAAGCTCAAGTGAAAAAGCTGAAATAAAATCAAGCAAATTCCCCGTCCTAACAGAAAAGCAACACCAAATGCCTATTTACACAAAAGAGGAACAAATTCACATAAAAATAATCCAAATACATCAAACATAATTTCAGTTTAAGGGTAGTATTTCAAGAATAAAATTTCATTACCTTATCATCATTACAAAATTGAATATAACTGGGTCCTTCACATTGTATGCTAATCATACAATGTTTCGATGATTGGGCACATTACCGCTATATATCAAAACAAAACATGAGTATCTTTGAACAATAAAGAAGAATTCTCAGATTATTATTACCCATTGTTACAACAAGCACTGCAGGCTACATAAATATTAACTGCTGCAAGTTTAAGCTTATAAAATGCTCGAAAACGGAAATAAAAAACTTCAATGGTATCCATCTATCCCAATTCCCCAAACCAAATACTGATGACTGTAAACTACTACATCTTAGCACCCAACACAATTACTTGACAAGCTGACAACATTGAGATCAAACACTGGATGAGTGTACCAGACGAAGCTAATCCTTCTGTTTATTCCTCACATTCACATATCTCCTCATTCTTTGCATCCCTGAGTATTTCTGTCTGCAACAGTTTTTTCTGTATTTCGGAGGCCACCAGACATGCGAAGCATCAGATGCACTCGTCTGTGGTGATCTTGTAGTCCACTCGTGAACACCACCAGAGCCACTACAGACAGAACTCACTCAGAGCAAGGTATACCTGTGGTAAAAATATGTCAACTTTACTATCTGAGTTCATTCAAAAGTAACAAATGATGCAACGAGGCAAAATCCAACTTTGGTTGTCACTTAACTATCCCATTACTTCATGTAACTTTATACACTAAACCTTTTCATTATTTCACTGCAAGATATTTCCCTTCAATCAGGTTTATTTCAATTCAATAATAAGGTGTATTTAATCAATTATTACATTCATAGGTTTCGGAGATAGAAAATATGTCAAAGCGTGTGGTGGATTTTGATATACGCAAAACAAGAGCTGTCAAAATCAAAAGAAGTTAAAAAAAATTTTATCGTCTATTCCCATGTGAATGCAATAACCTTTTATCTATCACAGGCCCCAGCCAATCAGAATAGAGTATCATCATCAAACTGGAGAGAAACTAATATTAAATGCCCAAAATTCAGAGCGTCATTAAAATCTTCAGTTTGTTTACGCCAGTTTAAATGGCAAGATGTTTAGTCTAGTTTCCCACTCACCATTGGCGCTGCAGAACTGCCGAAAACCATCCAGCTCAAGTGCCGTCATCACCTGGTAACAGGGGCAAACATTTACATTAATGTACGCAAATGGTGTCATGATTCTTTGAATTTCTTTTTCTGTTTGAAAAATTTATATTTCATTCATATATTTATATTTTGAGAATCTAGTCTTCCTACAAACACCTATCAGTAGAAATGTATAAAGCATCATGCAGCACGTAATGTTGACTTCAACAAATTTACACAACAATGTTGAAATCATCGTAAGTTGAGCAACACACTTTAATTAGAAATATATCAATAGAATGATTTTTGACATAGCTATATTGGTCACATAACCTATCAACTATCTCCGAAATGTGTGAAATGTGACGTCTGTAGACATTATAAATGTTTTCTTATTACTAAAAACGAAAAGATGTTTTTTAATTGATACTAGCTTTACAGAATAAATACTTTCAGCACTCCGCATAATCTCTCTTTACAGATGGTTGGGGAGGAGTAAAGTCTTGGAATATATATTTTGAACTGAGAGGATTGAGTCACCTTGTTGAGTGCGTAGATCTGCTGGCGCTGGCGGCGCTTGGCTTTGCGCTCCTGCTCCTTGGCGGCGCCGCGTTCGTCCCGGAGCCGTGCTTCCCGTGCCTTCTCATCGCGGCGCCGCTCGGACGCCTGCTGCGCCGCGCCCAGACTGTCCAGACGCATCTACCGGCAAAACGCGGCAGGTTAAAGTTTGTCCAGTATTTTTTTATGTACCATAGCTTTTCCCCCCATAACTTTCTTCAATAATGAATAATAATGAATAAAAATAAGAAAATATGAATAAAAAGATGATTGTCCAATTCATCCAAGCAAGGTTCACGCTAGCTATTGCAATGTTGCAAATTCAACACTCAGCATTCAGGCAGAAGCTCTTGGGTGAAAATAGAGTTCTATTTTTGCAGTTGGACGTTTAAGTGCACATGAGTCCTTCCATTGATGTTTTAAATGTTGTTATTGACAGTTGAAATTCACAGTTTGCCGTGCTCTAGCGACTTTACATCTACACAAGGTCATTGGCATCCTTGTCACGTATAGCTTTCTCAACTCCCTGGGTAGTATACAGCATATAACTACCGTAGCGCAAACGCGCTAATCACTCATATTAGCAGTGCAACCTGTTAGAGGTAGGTTTGATCAACACCCACCACCAGACCGACCGGGAATCGAACCCACAG
The DNA here is from genome assembly GCA_019095985.1 of Streblospio benedicti. Taxonomy (NCBI): domain Eukaryota; kingdom Metazoa; phylum Annelida; class Polychaeta; order Spionida; family Spionidae; genus Streblospio; species Streblospio benedicti. The sequence goes on from CM032667.1 coordinate 46,776,945, forward strand.
CCTTCTGGTCACACGTCCCAACTTCCTATCCATTTGGCCCCGGAAGCACACCTAGTTTTAGGGTATATCCCAGTGACCGCCTCACCTTGACCTGCCGCTGGGCCCGCAGGTCCCCCATGCTGGGCACGTACTCCTTGGAGCTAGAGGGCGCTGGCTGAGGTGTGGCCGGTGGAGCGCACGGGAACTCACGCCCCAGCTCACGCAGGTTCTCGGACTGCCGCTCCGACAGGAACACCTTGCGGGGCTTGTCCGTGTGTGACGTCGAGGTTACTTTCACCGGGACTGAAATAGCAAAAACATAGCACGTAAGAAACAAACCAAAATTTACCGGTCGCATTTGAAGAGCTCAATGTAAATGTGATTTGTTTGTCGTTTGATTTGAACCACATGTACGCATGAAGCAGCAGATCAGCCAGTGATCATGGCTGGTGTTTCCCCTCACCTGGCTGCTGCTGTGTGTGGTTGGGTCGCCGCTGGCTGAGTCCGGCGCCTGCCTGTGAGATGCGGAGGTGAGACAGCGCATCGGGCAGACTGCCGCTGCCGCCGTGAGACAGACTGCCGGGCGGAGTGACGGTCCAGCTGGTCAGAGGCCGCTCCACCACTGTCAACGTGCTCGCTCTAAACAGGAGAAAAACGCTTTGTCACTCTCAATTCTACTAACTTTTACTATACCTAATAACATTCATCTTGTATTTTCCCCTTTCACTGAACTTTTGCGGATCAATAATTCACCTTGAATATACTACAAATTCAAATTCAATGTTAAATATATCATCATTTCTTGATTTTTAGGAAGCAATTACTAGGATTTTATCTAATACCTCTGAACTTTCAGCTCAGCTTCGTGGCCGGTTTAGAAACTTTCCAGAACATATTAGCCGAGAGTAAAACCTTGAGTTTAAACTAAATTAAACCTAAAATATTGCTTGTGAAAAATAAGAAACATTTTAATAGCAGATGCATGTATTTTCCGCCATACAATGCTGTACCTGGTGAGGCTGCTGTCGGGCTGGCTGTTAGAGCGGCCGTAGTCCATCGACTGTGAGGCTGCCACATGCTGTTGTGACGCACCACCTGGCAGACGCAGACGCTAAAAACAACAACCATTCTAATAAGGTTTATCCGTGGATACTGACATTATTAGGCACATTGATCGCGGTGCCTGCAGACACACCCACTGACAGTAACACACATTGAGAGGGAAGCGTGGCCACTCGTGGCCAAATTGTTATCTTTTGGGTGTTCTGGACCACCTCAGCCATGTACTCATTAGACTACCCCTTTCAGAAAGTGCTACGTTTGCCGCTATTACTAGTATTCATTAAGATTATTAATGAAAGCAATAGTGCTTATATGTGTAACTACCATGGTGTATGTATGAAGGGTTTTACATTCATTCTTAATTATAAATCGTTATGTGTAAATTTGATCAAATCATTTTAAACAACATATGGTAAATATTCATCAACAAAATTACCCAGTAAATATGGATCACAAACTGTTCTAAAAATTGTTGTGCAATTCATATAGTATGAATTTATGAATACAAAGTCTTAAATTCCAAAGTTGCTTTTTTAATTTCATTAAGTAGTTGTACAAAGTAAAAATATTATCTGTTGCCTTTTAAATATTGGAATTAAAGTCTTCCCTTATTAGAACTCAGCAGAAATCTTAACACCCTTAATTGTTGAAACCGACCAAGAAAATGAGCAATAATTTACCTTGAACTTAAAAACAGATCTTGGAATACAATGTCGGAACATTTTGGAAAACTACAGGAAGGAAAAAAAAAAAAAAATACAAAAAAATCTATTTATACATATAAATAAAAATTGACAGTCTTGCCCAAATTTAATATATAGAAAAAAATAATAATTTCTATATAAATAATAGCAATTTTCGCTGTAAAACTTTAAATAGAACACAATAATCACCACAGCAATGTGCCAGCATAAAAGTTCAGATGATTAAAAGAAGCAAAAGAGAAATTTAGTTTTTTACTGAGTAAAAGGCATTTGGAATATGTAGATTAGTTACCAGATTACCACTTCCTCGCTGTTCACTACTAAGCATTCGATGTTTTGACTTGGTTTTTGGTCGAGGGTGCCCATGTTTCCTTTTTTTTGACTTTTTACCTCCCTGATGGAGCTCTAAAATCATCAATAATGCAAAATTAACATCAAACTTTAATGGTAAAATAATACAGTCTTACTGCATCTAGTTCTGATAGAAATGATTCACATTTTAGGAAATGGCAACATTCTCAAGGAACCATGTGAAGTTCTGAATGATCATAAATTCAAACTCACAACCAGGACCTCCTCAACAACACTAAAAATCGGTAATACATCTGCTAGCTGGTATACTATCCACGATACATCATGGCAATCACCCTCACACTTGAATGTAACCTTCACAACACTCAATCATCAAACAATCTAATCCTAAATGTATTTTGAGCAAGCCCTATGTATTCCTCATTCAGAGACTGACTCATTTGCACCAATATGAGACTTTGAAATCAAAACTTAAGAGAAATACCTAAATAACAGGAAAACAAACCTTTCACTTCCACACTGATGGTTTCTGTCGAGAAGTCACTCCCATTTCTATTCACTTCCACTCCTGGGGACAGTGAAGCATGACTGTGAATGATAGGAGTCTTCTTTGACTTTCTTCGGATCGGACTGAACGTCGAGTTTTGTATAGACACTTGAGCATTGTACCTGGGAGGAGGAACTTTTACACGTTTCACGTACTCTGGTGGGGAAGACACAATTTGCAGATGATCTTGAAGGTCAAGTAGTGTCATGTCTCAGCCAGCTATGAGAAAGCTATAGATTGTCTTCAAAGGTAGGATATAATTGATCATGATAGCAGGGCGCCTCCATGATCAGTTTGATGATGGAGTAGAAAGATACCTGCAAATTAAAAAGATTTTAATTGTTATACAGTGCAGTGGTCAGTAAAGAAAAACCTGAACAGATTTTGCCTAGATGTGCTCACCAGCAAATAGACACACAGTGGCAAACCAACACGTTACTACATTACTTGGGCATCATTTTGAAAACATGTGTCGGAATACTTTCATTATAATGGGCCTATAATCAAGAACATAAATTTATATGCCTTAGAATACTTTCAATTATGTGTATAAATACATCATAAGCCACATTTATTAGCTAGATGTGAGCGCCATCATTCTGACATCTGTTTTCAAACAACATGCACGCTTTGAAAACAGGTGTCAGAATATGATGACGGATATGTATCTATAACTTATGATACGTAATGCTATAGTATTGTATACTAGGTTTGAACATATTTGCCGAATAAATTTAACATCACTGTATATGCAACTAATATAAGGTCCTATTATTATTAAGGAATATTTATCAGTATATTTATAGGATACTGGTACTGCTACTCTCAATCAATCATATATTGGTTACATCATGTAGAAGCTAGATGTTTTGACAGTGTCCTATAACTAGTGTCTACTTGAAACATTCAATTAAGAAACATACTACGAATTACAAAGTAACAATACTGCGTAACTCGCATTGCCTTTAAACAATATATCAAGTGACCTTTTGCCTTGTTTACATTTTTGCACCATCCTAATTTATGTGATTTTCGTCTTTTAAAGCCTCCAGATAAGTTGAGTGCTAACTATTTCAAACTTTATTTGAACTCAATGTAAATTAATCTCATAATTATATTAAGGAAATACTGCTATATACAGTATGATGGCAGACATAAGTTAATTTGTAACAGAAATTAAGGTGCTTACAGTCATCAGTCCGCCATCTTGAAGCTTTTGCCTAGAAACAAAATCACGCGTCATTTTCCGTTATTTGTTGAGGTCTCACTGAACCATTTGATTTCCTAGTTGAAAGTCTGGAAATGACATGCTTAACCCAGATCAACAAAATCATTATCAAAACCAAAACTGAATTATATATATATATTTTTTTATACTTCTCTCTCTCACACACGTCTTTTTAGCAAGCATATTTCTACCAACGATAGATATAGCTGAAGACAGGTTTTACAACCCTAAGCTTCCATTTAACTATATCAAGTGGCCCTGGCGGGACTCGAACTCACGACCCCAAGGTTGTGAGACCAGAATGATACCATCATCCCAAGCAGCGAGCTGTTAAAAGGTTACTCGGCTGAACCGATGTCTCTGTAGCCCCCAGCATACATACTGGAAGCTTAGGGTTGTAAAACCTGTCTTCAGCTATATCTATCGTTGGTAGAAATATGCTTGCTAAAAAGACGTGTGTGAGAGAGAGAAGTATAAAAAAAATATATATATATATCCGCAAGCATTGGAAAACACATATATATCATTCAAAAGCACTAAAAATGCTAATAAGACCCTTCCCAAAATTTCGTCCTCAAGTGGGATTCGAACCCCGGACCTCTGGGTTGAGATGATAATTGACCAAGTATGTATGCTGGGGGTTACAGAGACATCGGTTCAGCCGAGTAACCTTTTAACAGCTCGAGTAACCTTTTAACAGCTCGCTGCTTGGGATGATGGTATCATTCTGGTCTCACAACCTTGGGGTCCTGAGTTCGAGTCCCGCCAGGGCCACTTGATATAGTTAAATGGAAGCTTAGGGTTGTAAAACCTGTCTTCAGCTATATCTATCGTTGGTAGAAATATGCTTGCTAAAAAGACGTGTGTGAGAGAGAGAAGTATTAAAAAATATATATATATATATATATCCGCAAGCATTGGGAAACACATATATAAAACTGAATTAAGAAAATGATTATCAACCTGCCTTATGGGCACGTGTCCTTCTGCTCATGAGGTCATGCTTAAACCTCTCTTAAAAAGCTCCTGGAAAGCTCTTGTTAAATCAGCTGTGCTAGATTATTACCTAAAAAAGCTTTAGAGATAGCTAATGCTCAGTCAAAAAATATGTGTTCTGTAAAATTCAGAATGATTAAAAGTAAATTAAAAGATGTCTTTTCCACTTGAAGTATAAGGAAAACAAGACTTACATTTTTCATGTTTAATAATCATTATGCCTCTAATAATACATGATATCTTGTTTGCCTAAAGATATTGCTCAGTCAAAATCATATTTGTTCTGTAAGATCCAGTATCAATAGACGATGCCTTATCCATTGCAAGTGTGATTAAAATAATATTTATATTCTTCACATTTAATACTTGTTTCACATTAAAAAAAATATGCCGTCTCCTCAACTAAAACACATAGTCACGTGATATTGCATAATCGAATGATTTTCGCCAGACGTACCGTGGATTTCCAACGGCAGACGTCCCATTTTACAAGACAGAGATAGGGAGGGGCTTCTTACGTGCACCATCCAAGTTATGTCTGACGAAAATCATTCGGTTGACATTTCTGGCATTCACGTGTTTTGTTGAGTATATGCCGGCCTCTTATTGCGTGGTATTTATATTGCCCTACATACTTTAATACGCTGTTTGAATGAAAGAAACTTTCAGAATGCACCGAACACATCATAATGCTTCTGTACAAGCATACTTGTTCGGCCACTGAGCATAACCTTTAAACACGAGGTCACTTGATGTTGCATAATTAAATGATTTTTGCCAGGCGTACCGTGGGTTTCCAACGGCAGACGTCCCATTTTACATGGCAGAGGTAGGCGGCCTCTTACGTGCACCGTGCAAGTTATAATTACGTCTGACAAAAATCATTTGGTTTACATTTTTTTTCGCCTACATGTTTTGATGGCCTTAGGGCCGGCTTTTTATGGAGGGTTTTCAATTTGCTCTAGATATTTTAATACGCGGTTTAAATGAAAGTCACTTTCAGAATGCACGAAACATAACATATTGCTTCTATACATGCATACTTGTTACTAGTGATGGGGGAAAGCTTCGAAGCTTCGTTCGTCTACCCTTACCTTCGAAGTTTATTTCTACGACTGAACCTTCAGCACAACATTAATTTATTACTAAGCTCGAGAATTTATTATTATTGTGAATTGCCTCCCTGTAAAGATCACGGCCGTAATTCAGCGCAGCAAGTTTGCAGAGCAGCGGATTTCGGTCACTAGATGACAAAGAAAACAGTAGATCAAAGAGATGCCGCCACCCAACATAGCTCACTTGGTGGTCAGCTTCTATCGAAGTAGTTAGGGTGGGAAGTACTCATGTTGACTGTTTACACTTAACAGAGTCAATGCCAGCTTGATTGTCTGCTTTTATTATTATATTGGATTGGTTGTGGATGTCACCAGCAATAGTAATTAATAGACGCAGTTCCTCTTTGAAATTTGCTTGGGAAGTATAAATGCACCATGAAAGTTGATTGGTTAACGAAGCACTCCTTTCAAACCATAGTGTTTGTATGGCCAAACATTTCCCTGGAGAATATCAAATGTTTATGAAATAAATATTTGTCCGTCCATTTAGCCGTTCAACATTTCCTGCTGACTGGGTATTTAAAGCTACAATACAATACATTTATATAGTGCGAATACTTTAAAATAGGAATTTAAGTGCGCTGTACAGAAATAAAAAATAAAAATACATATAAGGTCAATAATTCAATGTTTACTTATTTATTTATCAACGAACGTTCGAAGGTTCGCTCGGTAGTGTGCTGAACGTTCGAAGCCTAAAACTCACTGAATGTCCCATCACTATTTAATAGTACTGTTTTTACATTCCTTTAGAAGGGGTTGCATAGGAAAATCTGATTGCGAGGGTATTGCACAGTGAGTCTGGACACACGGGAGCTCGTGCGTCCCATTTACAAAACTTCTTTCTTCATAATAAAACAACTTCAAATAAATTGTTTACTTAACAGAAGTTTCATTTTTGATAATGGGACACAACGGGCTCCGTGTCAAATTACAAATTTGAAAATTAGTCCAACATTTCCTCACATTGTTTATTATGCTCACTAAAATACATAAGCCGCTATACATAACAATATGATAAAACATACATAGATGCAGTAGTAAACTACTTAAACATGATAAAAAATAACTTTGGACACAAATGAAACATGTTTTTAGGTTTATAATTTTTCTGTATAAAAATGCAAAGGACTCTAAAATTCTTATCTTTATAACTTTTCAGAATTAAAATGCAAATGAAATAATTTATGCACTTTTGAATTGCCAAAATATGACAGAAAAGACAATAAAGATTTATAATCCATTATATACATGTGTATTTACATCTTATGCACTCAGAAGTTAAAATAAAAGGTTTACAAAAGTGTTAAGTCATAAGATTCATTGAGGTAGATTTACTAAAGTTTTAATAATTATGCAAATACAATGTTGGCATTTTGTGTTATCCAATTGTCAGTTTTTTTTTTCAGGGAAAGGCACTATGTTCTACACTGTTCCAACGTTAACATAAATCCCCAATTTTATAATGATAAACATAGTTACCTTGTGTGACAAATATATTCGGTAGATGTTTATTACCAAAATAAATATTAGGAAAGGAACGGTTTATCAAAATCATGATCCGATGTAATCCCAAATTGACAACATATGGAAGTAACTTTATAAAAATTACTTTTGTAACAATTAATACAATGGAATGCAGAGCTGACATATTGGTGAAGTATTCTACGTATTTACAGAACTCAGATAAATTCTTACACAGAGTAGTGACTCATAAGGGAATAAAACTTTCTTGGAATGAGAATGTAAAAATGCTTCTTACTTGTTTATGAAAAATAAAGTTGTCAGTTGCTGCATTAAATACTGTAAAACTGGAATATTTCATGGCTATTAAATTTTACGATTTTCATCTATAAATTATTTTGTGGCTATTTAATTTTGAGATTTTAGTCCATCCTGGACCTACTTTACATATAGCCTATTATGTTTGCAGACTCTTTTTTAAGTTTGCCTTTTTGCACATACACACGAAATTTGCAAATTAAATTGTGCGAACATTTCTAGTTTTACAGTATACAATTTTTATCGAATATATTTTTTCTAATAAAGTCCTTAGAGGTTGAAAATCAAAATGAGATTTAAAGAACTCCGCTTCCTTAAAAAATTTCAAAATAACTTAAACTATATATAGTAAAAAATAAATGCTCTGTGAGATGTTTATGTTTATATTACATCTTTTAGCAACATCATCACACAGTGACCATTTCCCAGACTAGGCAGGCCCACATTCTGAAAAATCCTGGATCAGCCACTGTCATCAGTGCATGATTGTAAAACATTTACTCTATACCCCCTTCCCTTTTTCTTTTTTAATAATGCATTCTATGCAAGATCCATCTTTCAAGATAGAATTCTATCTGGTTATTTCCCAAGAACTGCATTCAAAGAAATAAGGGATGAAAATTTGGAGCTGAAGTTTGATCCAATCTCTGCATACAACTATTGCTCCAAATTATGGCATAATCCACATGCTGTAGTCTCAATACAACAATCTCCAGTTTATGTAATGGTCATTCTGAATTGCCCATTTGCTATCATATAGAATCATTCTTCAAGTAACATCATTCCATTTTGATTCATAAAATAGACATTTCACAAACTGGCAAAACAGCCGCCAAACACTATAGTGCAGCAACAGTCTTTATTGCTATTCAACATAAAATGTATTTATACTGTTTCCTTCCAACATCAACCCTTTTTGACAATCCATTTTGAGTATCAAAATCGCCTATCACATCTCTACCAAGCATCCACTATTGGTTGTTCAACTGGTAAGATCCTCTGCCACTACACAAGAGGCTCTAATTTCTTCATAACCAAATAAAATGTATCAATCAACAAAACCCAATCTTTTCTCTCCATAACCAACACCACCACTTGTAGAAACAAACTTTCGAATCCCGAACAAGCCCCTAAAGAATAGAGCAAACTGATAATCATCCCTCAACACCAACTACATGGCCCAAAATCAATCTTCATAATTTCACTATCCTCAAGAATACATTTCACACGGTTACAAACAAACAAGAGCCTCCCATGATCAACACTTCTGACAGCAGTCACAAGTCTACGGATTCTCCGGCACATAAACCGGGATCTTCTCCAGGGCGGTGGTGTCTGACTCCTCCGTGGTGCGGGCGATCATGAGGCAGTGGCCGAGGCCGCACGCTATGCGGTGTATGTACACGCCCGCTAGCGGCTTCACCTCCTTAGGCGTCGTTGATGACTTGCCTTGGTGCTCTCCATAGCCCTACAATCATAAAAATCTGTTTGTCTGACAAAAAAACCTGATGGGTGATACCAACTATTTGTGTCATTAAAAAACACTGTCATTACAACATTTATATAGCGCTACTTCTTCACGAAAAGAAATTTAAGTGTACTGCACAAATAGAAAAAACAACAAAATAGTAATAATAATTATACATCATCTCAAATGCAGTGGTATAAATATTGCTTTTACGTTGCCCTTGAAAGCATTGTAAGTTTCTTCTGATCTTATATGTAAGGGTAAAAAATTCCACAATTTAGGACCTGCCACACTAAAACTAAGCTGTGTACGTACGAGTTCTCCATAGGTGGGACTGGGACCCCATGAGATGATGCTGTCGTCAGCGGCAACGACGATGGAACGGTTGCAGCAGCCAATAGAGCGCACCTGCCAGCCGGACAAGTCCTGCACGGGCTTAGGATACATGCCGGCCTCGCCTGTCGGCTTGTTCCGCCCCCACAGGAATAAGCAGCCTGATTAAAAACAATAGAGAGGTAAAATGAAAGTTGATTAAAAATAAATTAGCCCCACAGGCAGGGTTGGGTTTCTGGAGGTCAGAAAATCAACTCGCTCTTCACCAGGGGAGAAACTATTGAGAATGCAGACTGCAGCCTGAGAGAATCACCAAACATAAAAATACAAGATAACATCCTTTGTCGCCAATTGGTATGTTTTGAAAGGGACTAATATATAACAACCATATCAGACTTCTCTGCTATGGGCATCTAAGAGAGATTATTGCAATTGAATACGAGACCAAATAAACCCAATCAAATAAAACTATCAAAGTACTAGAACATCTCACATATCACATACGAGACCCTCCACTCGCTTATAAAGTTAAATTGTTTGCTAGGCTAGTAAACTTCAAGACTTCCCAACTGGCAAGTACATTTTAGTTGAATTTGGCTTTGCATTCGAGAATTAGAACCTACCCAGCTCATTGACGGCCATGGTGAACTCTGTGCCAGAGTAGATCTGGCTTACACCGCGGTTGTTGCCGTCGAAGAACTTGATGAGCCGCGGCACCCACTCGTCCTTTTGCTCGGCATGGCCCAGCCGGCCATAGCCGCCGAAGCCCCACGTGTAGGGACGCTTCTTACGGTCGAGCGCAATCTGCAAAAAATACGCAAATGAATGCAGTTTTGACGAGTAGTGTTCTTATAAACATCCTGTAAGTAAACTAATGATACTTTAAAATGCACTCGTTGAAGATAAAAGCATAGACATAACTTCATGCCCCCTGGTGGCAGCAAATGGTAGTAAGATTTTAGTCACTACTTTGATACACGGTTCATATATGCCATCTGGAGGCTGGTTTGGTATAGAGAATATCCTCCACAATGGAGTGAACAACAGAAACTTTTCTCATGCATTAGCTTATAATAATGTATTGTAAGTAAATTATGTAGTAAACAACGGAAATCCTCGACAATGAAAAGATTTGTGACTGCAAATCGAGTTCCATTGTTGAGGACATTAACTGCACTACCATTGTGCGCAAATATTTCGATTAGAAAACAGATCTATAAGGGATGTCTGGGATGACAACACTGATTCCAAAACCTAATTTCATTTGATGCACCACGCCGTAACCCGGGTTACCGTGATACCCCGGCCCGTGAAAATAATAAAAAATTCATTTTTGAGCTAATTAATTATTTTTTTTCAACCTCAACACCCTGGCATACCGTGATGACTGGTAGGCTGCTGTGGTATCAAATTTTGTTAATATTCATAAGTAAAATGTTTAAGTTTGGTCACAATAGAAACATCTTATTTATTCTTAATTCATTAAAACTCGATTTCCAACCTAGTACATTGTGACAAAACGAAAACGCACATCGCCGTCATTCTTTTGGTGGTCTGCCTTTTAGCAACGACCGATATTCGGAAATATCACGTGAGAAATGGGGCATTACAACATGTCGGGGTTTGCATTTCACGGCACCCGGGACACGGCGTGGTGCGTCATTTGCACAGGCCCTAATATTCCTCAATCTGAGGGTATAGCCTGACTGCCCAGTCTACTTTACAACTATCCCCTCTAATCCCTTGGGTTCATTTGTTTGACCCACATGCAGAGGGTTAAAGTACAGAGGGTTCACTGTCCTATATACACCATCCAACTTGTAAAAATTGTCATATGTAAAATGTTTTCTGGAAGGACTACACTATTCAGGATATCATAAAACTATGTAAACATGATATGTAAAATGTTTTCAAGCGCTGGGAGTTGACCAAGCGTAACTTGGTGTTTTTGACATTATATATGGATGAGGAAGTAATAGACCGCTTTCAGCAGGTTTATTATAGTCATAATGTTTATTCACTATCTATTATAGTCACAAAGGCATTCCCCATAGTGAACAGGAAGTCAAATTGACAGGAAAATTCTGTATTGTCAATCCGGGTTTTGATATGATTATATCATTCAAACTTGGACGCTGTGAGTGTTAGGTTATATGTTTGCTACAATCACCTCAAAATGGCAAACCTTGTGCATATGTTAATATTATTAGCATGTGTGTGCTTCATGTGGATTCTAGAGATACTCGTAGGTCCAATGTAAAGCATATGATGCAGAATAGAAGAGTCTCAGATGGTGATGGTGTCAGGGAATACAAGTACTGTTATAACTACTTCATGAAACTGTATGAAGATAACATAAAAACATTACTTGGTGTGTGCCATGCGCGAGACAAACTGAAGATTTGTACGGACAGAGTGAAAAAAAATGTATCCAAATGTAGAGAAACACATCAAAAAAGGATATGAACATGTGTGTGAAATGACAGCAGATTTCTGGTGCACGTATGACCACCACAAACAGTACATGTATCAAAAACATCAACAGTGTCCATATACACATGACTTAATGTTAACATACAAGGATCATTTACCACACATCACTCTTGACTGGCACAGAGCTGAGTTTGCATCTGCTATCCTGAGCTACACTGGTGCTGATGGGCTGAGTCTATGGCAGCCGAACCATCAGTACAGTGACCCTCATGACCCTGTGCACAAGGCACTCAGTGCCTGGTCGTGTGATGTATATAGGAATGAGGCATACATCACAGACAACTTGATGAGCAGGTACTGTGTGATTGCGAAGGATGTAGACAGTGATCTTAAAGATGTTGTGGATACATATGAGAGACACAGTATTATGGGCCTGTACAACTGGACCACGAGCCAATGCACTGAGTATGAAGATCCTTTAGAGCAAGTCCTGAGGATCTCACAGCTTGACAAGTGGCTCAGTCACCAGAAGAAGTCTGATCTGTCACCTTGCCATGACCACAATATCTACATAGAGGGAGCAACTTGCCTCACCATGTTCCACACAAGACTTCCTCCCTACTCAAACCTTTACAACGTCATGCAACCATTTACCAAGAACATAGCAGAACTCAACTCCTGCTGGGACCGAGTCATATCTGGATGTCCTCGACCAAGCATTGCGAGCAGAAACATCAGTCTTCTCATTGACATTTACAACCTGACGAGTGATATTAGCAAGGGGGATTCAGTTCAGGTTTGGTCTGTCATATGGTCGTGGTCAGATCTGTACAAGAAAACAGAACAAGCTCAGTGGAATTTGCAAGAATTCTACAAGCTGCTATCCTCCACAGGATCCAGCAAATCATCCTACCCTCTGGCATTCAGCAGCAGCCTGGAGGCAGCGCTGTCTCACCACAAGCCTCCACTCTCTCGCAACATCACAGATTTATTTTACAACCTCTCCTCTGCATTGGACAAAATATCAGTGGTGGACAATGATGACTATAGCGGACTAAACATATTTGAGGGATTCCACTCCATGAATGAAGATGTACTAGATCTACTGTTGATTTCCTTCCGTCCTCTGTATGAACTGTTTGTAGAAGTGGGTGAGTTTGTGCACTACTGGGATCGCTGCCCAGAGTGGTGGCCATACCCATGTGAATAAAACTTCGAACCAATGACTCATTAACGAGATGATTAATGTTATTTTAGGCTTTAACTAAACTTTTTCTCACTTATCACTTCAATGCTTACAAATTATACCTTGTTGTGTAGGTAATGATCTAATCCCATGATATAACATGGTTTGACATATACAAATTAAATAAAAAAATGTGATGAATCTTTTTTTTTTATCTTTTCTTTTTTTTTTATTTCACATGTATTTCAAATTTGAAAAAATCAGATTTCCCGAAATTTCCTGCCAATCAACACCAAAACGTTGAGAATTTTGGCTATGACCTTGCATAATTGTGAGTGCTTACAGTGTGGTTCGCGCCGCATGCCACGTCGACAATCTCCACGTCATGAACTGGCACGATCTGGTTGTCACGCGATTTCTCCATGTACAGAGCCACACGCCGTGGACGCAGCTCACAGTTGTAGGTCAGCTTGTTGCTCGACACAAAATACTGGCCATCAGTGTTGTGACCTGCAGCACCAAGGGGTGAAAAGTGTGCATAAATGTTCATTATTGAGTTCTTTCTAGATTACTCATGGGAGGGTGAGAATTTATGCTGTGGACAAATTCAACATTTTTTCATATGACACAATAGTTTAATCATGTATTACGAGCTTGCTTCCTTATATAAAGGACTGAATTCGCGGTATCAAAAAATTATTAAAAAAAAACAAAAATCATAGAGATTTCGAAGTAATTTCTTGTAGATAGATCTCTAAGTGCCTAAATATTTAAATAGAACCTTGAAAGCTCACCAAGCTGTCCATATTCTGGACATCCAAATGACCACAGATAGCCTTTAACATCTAGGATGACACTGAAGTCACCTCCGCAGGCCATCTTGCGGATTGGTGGACCTTTGTATGAGATCTACAAAAATCAACAATCACAACAATGTAAGCCATCGTAATAATTTGAAGAGCACAGCATTTTCTCAGTTTAGAGACATAAATGGCTAATAGATGAAATTTCAGTAATAATTCATTAAGAATTGGTAGACCATTAAATTGTCTGTTATGCATTTAAACAAACTTAATTTTCTCTAATAAACTAGCTTTTTGGCATTTTTTCTTCAATATATTAACTTTTCACTGACCATGGAAAACCTACCCTTAAAGCAAATGCTGACAAAATAATATGATAAATATTGATGACGTCATCGATCATTTCTAACGATACCTAGCATTAACTTTGTCGAGCAACCAATAATCAAAATGACACAGCCATATAAATGTCTTACCATCCTTACAATACCATCGCCAAGCAACCAATAAACAAAACAACACTGCCCCTCAATGTCCTGCCATTCCTAATACCTTTGTTGGACTGGGCACCGATGGCGACTGGTGGTTGAGGCCGAGCTGGCCGTACTTGTTATCGCCCACAGCAAACACCTGGCCAGCATCCGTGAGGAAGAGTGTGTGTCCACGGCCGCATGCCGCATCAACGATGTTCATGCCGGCCAAGCTGTCCACCAATGTGGGGGCGTCCCGCCGCTTCGTGTCGCCGTGACCCAGCTGTGCCTTGTCATTACGGCCTGCACACACACACAGAGTTTGAGAAGTTTTGTTATTAAGCATTGACAGGGTTAAATATAGTGACAAAGTGGTGTATTTGGTGATATTTTATGAAGTGAAGCTTTAACATTAAAATGTTATGAATCAAAATTATAATTTCATTTTGCTTTACAGTAACAAATAAGTAGTATGAATGAAAGGCCAGCAAGTAAAATGAGTTTGGAAGTACCAAATTTAATGCTGGGTTACATCACTAAGTGTATAAGCCATACCACAAAGCAGCGTGAAAGGTATCAACTTGTTCACAATGAAGAGGTAAGGAAATATTTGAATAAATTCAGTTTTCTGATATATACAAATAGCAAATTTGAGATGACCACTTACAGCAAAACAGGACTGCTCTAAGAAACCTATAGAACAAATCAGCAATACTTACCAAATGTGTAAGCATTTCCATCTGTATCGATAATAACACTGTGACAAGCAGTGCAGTGTGATACCACGGTGCGGATCTTTTTCCCAACAAAGCCTTCAATTCGGTGCGCGCTCCACAAGTTACGACCACCAATGTTCTTTACTGTCAAAAGAAAATGATAAATACAGCACTGTTATGTAATTAATCAGCTTCAGAAAACAGCATTCATATGCACATATGAGTATAAGTTGAATATTTGTACGCAAGTTATACACCCCCTGTAAGCTACACATGAGCTGATAACATAAATTATTTGTTATATGGGCATGTTTTATGTCTGATTCAATAAATGATTTGATTTGAAATTATTCCTAGTACAAGAATCAACCTTGATAATGATAACTTCATAAATTATGTTTTCAGATATTAAATATGTAAGTTAAAGAGCAAATATCAATTATATTATCTTTCCCAATAAACATTCTGAATTGAAAGTTCAACATATCTGAAATAAAACTTATCAGCACATCACCTACTACTGATGTTGATGTTCTAACAGTTTCACTATGTATCACCAAAGAAATTACCTCCAGTTGGCACTTTGTTACGTCCAATCATGTCCCAGTTGGTTCCACCAGACATCAACACCTCTCCATTAATCAGGGATCCTTCAAGTTTCTAAAATTAAGGGTTCTTGTTTAAGATTACTATTCTTCTTGATTTACGCGGTCTTGAGAATAAAAACAATGTCTGTTAGCTTTCAGCTACTCTCGGAGTCTCAGAACCTTTATCAATCTGCCTATTCCTGCTAGACATCTACGACTATCCCGAATGCCAAGCAGATTGACAGAGATTGCATATACAATTAACATAAATCCTCATGGGCTTAATCACAAAAACTGCATTTATTTGTAGCAACACAACATACATAATAGTTAAAAGTTTTAACAATTAGGTAGTTTATCAAACACACCATATGAAATGAAATACATTGTAAATATAAACCAAATGACTGAAAACAGACCAGTGATATGGTTTCTTTCTGAGTTTAAACGTATGCTTTAGTCACGTTATCATTCTACCTCAAAATAACGATCCTAGGAAGTGACACTGGTTAATTTTTTCACTCTCACTATAAACACCAGTAGCACCCTACACTACACAATGATTTGACGGTGATATATTACGATAAATATAACTAATATGATCATAATTTCACTAATTTGTAAACAATGGATTAGCAGGTGGTTTAAGCAGGTGGAAACGCTTACGAAAGTAGGATCTGATTCATCTTCAGAAACTGTCTCTTTTGCACCGTTTGCGGACTCGCCCTTCTTTTTCTTGGCAACCTTTGGCATCTCTGGGTTATCACCATCCTTCCTCTTCTTTGGGGGCATTGTTAACTTGTAAGATCAGTGCTAAATTAACGAAAATAAAGCTGTATTTTGAACAAAGCTATAAAAATGCCGCTTCCTGAGACAGTAGTGCCATCTATCAGTGACATAGTTTAAACCAATCATAGTGCACGTCACAAACTCAAATATTAACTGGTACTCTGCGCTCTGCAGCAGGTATTTTTCATCGCAAGAAATGTAGGGCATAAAAATCTAGGCCAGGGCCCACTGACAGACTGAACTGAATCTAGGTACTTGATAGCGAAAAGTAACAGGACATTACATGATAATTAAGGTAGATTATAAGCTCACTAGATGTTTGTGCATGACGCATGTAGATCTATGTCATATAATAGTAAATGGTCTTAAGTGCTCGTTTGTATGTGATGGATTAAGCTGTGAATGTCTAGGGACGGACCATTAGATATGGGGGGGGGGGTGTCACAAAATAAAAAAATAAAAAATGTTTGTTCCTGATTTTTGGTTAAAAAAAAGAAGAGAAAAAAAGAAAGATTTGTCTATGAAATGTGAAAAAAAAAGTTTGATCACAAAAGTCCCTGCAGATGTGGTCTGCCCATGCCCCCCTAAATATCTAATGGTCCGTCCCTTTAGATAGAATCAGTTTGGAATATGTACCTCAGAGATATGTACATGTTTGTATCAGGTTGATAATTAAAATGAGTACGATAATCTCAGACTATACCTTAATTGGACTAATATTCTATTTTAATCCATTCACGCGTTGCCTCATTAGAGGAGGCCAGTCTCTATCTGAGACTGGCTAATTTGTGAATTATCTATCCAGATCCAGAATCCCGATTTCATTCCAAGATAATGTATAAATTCTGTCTGAGTAGTCTTGAAACTAGTTAATTTAGTTTATCATTTTTATTTTATTTTCTATCCTTTTTTTGTTCAATCATCAAATTTCGAATTTATTTTATTTATTTAATTAATTTTTTTAATAAGACATCATTTGTTCCAATTCCTCGTCTGTGTATTCTTGTAATTGAAATTTGATAACTGAACAACAAAAAGGATAGAAAATAAAATTAAAATGAGACAACATGTTGTTCACTACATGACAAGACTCTTGAGATATAGTTTAAGTTTCTATTTATCTTTATTTATAGAGTCTAGCAAAAATACAATTTACAATATAAAAAATATAGATAAATAACTGAAATATAATTAATACCAATACAGTAATCATTTCGACATATGTCAGGATATTAAAACAAAGTTTAATAGTAGACATAGTATTGATAATTGGCAGGTTTTTAAGTCCTCGCAATCATTATTTAATCTTGTTCATAAATAATGACAAATGCAATAATTTATCAGTTTAATGAAATATGATCAATGTTCTATCATTGACAAGTACAGTAAGTATTATGATTTTCAAATTTTGTTTTGGAGTTAATTTCAACTTGCATGTTTACCTTCGATGTGTAAGCCTTTAGTACTACAAGTTACATACAATATACAACAGCTACAGCAAAATTTGTATTATTCATTGCACAATGTTCTTAGGCCATTTTCATTGCTATATACATGTAGAGTGAAATTGATCAATCAAAATAACTGTCCTGATCAGAAAGTCAGAAGGGGCAAGTTTCTTATATAATCAATAGGTAATCGTGGGCAAAATGGTGTGACAACCTCTCCTGTGGTTGGGTGCGGGCAACAGCATCTCAAATCAATTTGGATGTATTGTGGTTTCTTAGGATACTAAGCATAAGAACCCTTTTCCTCATCACGTGTTTCGTCCCGCTTCAAACTGTTGTATGGATGGGTATATTGAATAAATACACCATGTTTAGTAGTGGCATAACTGTTAATTCACTGCCCGTAATTTGAAGATTATTCCTTGAGCTTGCGAGGGGAATATTTAAAAATATAATGCCACGATATACGTAGCAATACCATTATAGACACCAATAAGAACTAAGACAATATTCCAAAAGCCAACTTGGCTAGCACCTGATGACAAACTCATAACATGTGTCACCTCTTCAGGAAATCTACCCTAAGGTTTATACATACAATGTTTGCAAATCATTATAACGTACATCAATACTTTAAATCCTTTAGTAACATTTTTTTTATCAATTAAAAATTACACAATGTAAAAGTGAGTAGGCTGTAAATGACCCAAACTTTGATAACAATTATGAATAAATTTTAATTTTAGTATCATGGCCACACAACTAAATGATGTCACTGTGCAGTACCAGCCAGTCCCGCAGCAGGTATGATGAGAGAACTCGCACTGTGGTAGGTTTATATCCAAAGATGGACAGGTCTTTGTTGCAAACATTGTTTTGTTCTCTCCATGTCCATGTATTCTATATATGACAGAGAAATTACGAGAAAACAATGTCCACAGAGTCATAGCGATGATGTCTATCATCTAGAATGAACCTACTACAGTACAAGTATCTATGTGTATGACAGTGATGATATATCCTAGTAAGATGAAGTTGCACCTGTAAATTAAAATCCAAGTTGAAAGAATTGATGCAAAATGTGTGTACATGTAATCTGAAATTTCAAGTTATCAGAAAGATTTGATTGTAAAGTAACATGAAAGGAAATTGTGATTTAATTCAGTTATCTTTAAATTCTATTTGATAGAGTTAAAGATTTTATGTGTCTCATTGTATTTGCATTTTTCTCCAAGCAGGGTCCCACTGCACCACCACAGGGTTACCAACAATCACCACCACAGGGTTACCCACAACCACCACCACAGGGATACCCACCACCACAGGGTTACCAGCAACCACCACCACAGGGATACAACCACCACCACAGGGTTACCCACAACCACCACCACAGGGTTACCCACAACCACCACCACAGGCATACCCACCACCACAAGGTTACCAGCAACCACCACCACAGGGTTACCAGCAACCACCACCACAGGGTTACCAGCAACCACCACCACAGGTTAGTAGGTTTTTGCCTTTTACTGGGTACTCCAAGTAGCAAAACCGATAGCACCGCATGGCAGCTCGTGTTTGGCAGACGAAAAATTCGCAACCTCCGCTCCAATGCATTTCAAATGAAGTTAAACTCACAGTCTTGTTTTTGCCACGCTGCGATGCGTCTGATTTTCTATTCACCTGGGGTAGCGAATGACGCAAATTAGAAGCAAGGCACAGCACCGCATGCTGCAGCTTTCATCCTTTTGATGACTTTTCTGTAGGGCAAAACCCACAGAGCCTCGCGGCAGTCCAACAAACTACAATGTACTCACCTTAGTACACCTGTAATTAAAGCTCTTTGTGTTTTCGAATCATGTTTTCTTTCTATTCTATCAAATAAGTTCTAATATATTTTCAGAATGTTTAAAATTTTATTTAAGATTTTCAGCTCTAAAGAGCCCAAATCCTTTTCAGCTCAGTTTTGTATGTCTAAACCCGGTCCACACTGCTGTGACTGCTACGACTATATGCGACTGTATATTGATGCAACTGTTGTAGGCAGAGTTGGGGCGAAATTAGTTTTAATCAATTAATCTAATCAAAATTTGTGTAATTTAGTTTAGTTTTCGTTAATCAGCAAACCAAAAAATATCAGTTTAGTTTAGTGTAGTTTAATCATAAAATTTCTATTTTAATCATGATTAGTTTGGATTAAAAAGAATTGTCAAAACACTTTATAGAACAGTGAGCAATTTAGAGCAGGAAATCATTATCATTTGCTCATGGAACTTTCTACAAAAGAAATCTTTAAACTGGGTTAAGGAACATAAATATCTAGGCAGATAGTTCTTAAAATAAATGAATAAATTGATGCAATCTTTGCATGATGATAGCGATGACACTTGAAACACTGTGTAGCAATTTAAATCAAACTAAATAATATGATCTAGTTCTTTAACTTAGATATCTAAGTAGATATATATGCGACAATTTTAGAGATGATAGACATGTTAAAAGACAGATGAGAGCAATTCATTGCAGAGGTAAAACATGTAGTTTGATCAATAAAACAGGCATGTGGAAGTAAAAATTCAGTTATTTAAGACATTCTGTTCTAAGTACCCATTATGGTCTTGCAGTTACAAAAAGGAATATAGCTTAAAAGTGTCATATAATAATGCATTTCATGTTAGTGATTTTCTGATATTTATAGTGGAGTTTAATTAAAAAGAAATGGCTTGGAGTTAAAAATTGTGATAGTTATTTTAAACTTTTAGATATATTTTTAAAATGTATACCCAAATGAAAAAATTCGGGTGAGGGCAACTTGTTTAATACACTGGAATGTCACTGTCTATAATTGGCTGATTATTGATTTGTAGCACAAAACTATTACCAAGAAATGCATCATTTTTGGAGCTAAATAATATGTCTATTTCATGTTGGTAGAATATTGATTTTAATGATGCATTTTTCAAATAGTAGGAATGTGTAATTCACTAGTAAAATGGAGTTTTTTAAAACCCTAATGGCCCAAAGACAGTTATTTGTTTTTCTGTTCTAAATTAGGGGCTTTGGTCATATTTCCAAACCGACAGGAATTTGAGCATTATAAGAGCAAAAAGAAATGGCTGGAATGGACAGGCATTTTTTATTTTTGACGGACATACGGATGGAGGTGGGACGGAAATGGATGGAGTTGCTTTTAAATTTTGGTAGATGATTTTAAATATACCTTTTTTAGATATATTTTAAAATGTATTTAACTGTAATAATTATTAAAACTGCATGTTAATGCTGTATATACGCATACAATAAGAAATCCAATGAATCTGTTCTATATATTAAGACTTGGTGTTGTGTACAGTCGCATATAGTCATAGCGATGTGGACAGGGCTTAATTCTAACCTAAACAATCAGTAATACATTGTACAAAATAATGATTAGAAATAGTAATCTCTCTTATTACACTGGTGGAGATGATGGGAATTGAACCCAAAACCTTTGATATCACTGTTGCGAAGTGCATTATGAATATTTCAGGGTTACGCGCAGGCTTCAGGACCTCCTCCCCCACCACAAGGTAATGCCATGTCTATGTCTACTATTTTCCTGCATCACCCATATTGAAATGAAAACGAGGACAAACAAAACATTACTAAATTGTACACAAACTTTACGTTTTACGTCAATTTTTCCAAGCCAAATACTACCCTCTGTTTTTTGACATACATGGCATGTAAAGTTAAACACTGGTAAGGAACAGTTTTAGTTGAATGTCATTCATAAAGAAGCACGAGTGACTGTGACTGAAAAAAGTCCTTAGTATCACCAGATCTCAATACATGTATCTCATCAATTTACACAAACGTGATGGTGTTTTGATGAGGTTCTTGAAATTCTCGCCAGTGTTACCCACATGAAATCGTGCTCTAATGAGTCAAATGCCTTCATCATGTCCATGCAGAGCAAGGCACCTGCTATGTTATTTGTTTCACAATATTCGAAGACATCTATAACATTTCTCACATTACACCCTATAAATCTATCTTTTAAATAAGGTCATTGGTCAAAATTCATCAATGTTCCTAATACACTTTTCACCCGAGATGCAAAACTACTTGCTAATAACTTGTAATCCGTGTTTAATCAGACTTAAGGGACGATAGTTTGTTAATAACGTTTTAAGACATTGTTTGTATAAACTAGATATGATTGATATTCTTATCGAAATTGTGAGGATGTTACAGAGGGCAGTGACTGGATGAGCCGGCCGCTGCTAGAGCAGGGCTGTCCCCCTGGACTCGAGTACCTCACCCAGATCGACCAGATTTTAGTGAAGCAAACAGTCAACCGAGCAGAGAGTAAGTATATCTGTATATCCGTACTTTGTTCTAAATGATCTTAAACAAGTGGAAAGTTTGATTCGTATCAGTACTATGTGTAAAAATATGAGAAAGTAACATTGAAATGTAATTATGGATGTAAGAACACCTGCAAGCGTTTAGCGGCTGGCTGTTGTCGGGCACTTGCAGATGTCATAATACACAACAATAATATACATACTATGTTCCTTACTTTCTATGACAACTTGAATTATCACTAAACAAACATTGTACATCATATATGCAATCCTTTTGTATTGATTTGAAAGTAAAAAAAATCTAATTAATCATTGACGAGAAAAATATGCAGTAACCAACACGCACCTTGCTATTACTGTAGTACTCAAACACAGATGTAAACAAGTTCCCGTTGATGTCTACATTTTCACAGGAAAACTATTTTTTTTTTATTTCCTATGAAATGTGATTAAAAAATCAATGAATGGCAACTTCAAGAGCCATGACGAGGTGATCCGGCTAGCGTTATACCCTGGGGCAGATAATATAGCTTGTTATAAATAAAGATGGAGCCAACTTGGAATAAGAATGTTTAATGTTGTCAAGATGGCGTCGCATATACAACTGCCTCACATGAACTCCTAGATACTTGAAATACTGGTATGAACCTAAAATACAGTACTGCTGTGGACAGCACAGTTTATAGTCTGCAATCCACAACATCTCCCTTTTCAGAACTAAAAGCAATTATTTACAAACTAGTAATTAAGATAAACAAACATAAAACACATGAGATAGTTAATATTATTCACTGAACATGAATTTAAGTTCAGAATAGTTTGGTGCCATATAAATATACGATTTCAAGGTCTAACATAATCTTCTAAGTATTTTGGTGCTTTTGAAACTCTTGCTGATCTTCTACATGGCTCTGCTGGTGGGCATAGTGGTGGTGTGATATCTGGTTGAGCAGGTGGCGTTTCATCAGTGACCTTGGACGCTGGACATGTGGGGGTAGAAACTTCTTCTGGCGGATCAATAGTGTTTGTGGACTGCACACGATCACGAATGTGAATGCGGTTACGATGATATTTGCGACCATCCACTTCAACGGTATATCGGCGGTGAGGTTCTACTGCAACAACACATCCTGGTTTCCAGTTGCTGCCTCGTTTTTGAGGGTGTGCTTTTACATTTACTGGTTGACCAACTACTAATTTGGGCAAGTCCTTTGCAGTTTTATCATAATACTGTTTGCTGGTTTTGCGACGTTTCACGATCTCCGCCGGCACATTACTTATGACTGTAGGTTGTAGCATGCTGTCTGCACACGGCATGAAGGAGCGTGTGCGGCGTGACATTAAGCGTTGAGCAGGTGAGCTTTTACTCCCTGGCGTCACTGCATTTCGCCATTCCAGCATACTTTTATGCATGTCACCACCTTCACTGTTGACCTTCTCAAGCATGTTTTTCACAATTTTTACTGCTGCTTCAGCACGTCCATTAGACTCATGGTGATGTGGTGATGTCAAAACATGCTGAAATTCCCACTCAGTGGCAAACTTGATGAATTCTTGAGATGTGTAGTTGGTACCCTGGTCAGTGATGATGACATTTGGAGTACCATGTGTGGCAAGCATTGGCTTCAGTGCATTAATTAGTGTGTTAGATGTTTTGTCCTTGAGCTCACAGTATTCAATATAATCTGAATATAGGTCAACAACAACAAGATAGTATCTGTTGTTTTCCTCAAAGCAGTCGCTTGCCAGTACTTGCCATGGGAGTTTGGGAATTGGGTGACTCATCATGGTTTCTTTCTGTTGAGCTGGACTGGCTTGCTGACATATTTGGCATTTCTGTACTGCATCTTGAAGGTCGGCGGTCATTCTGGGCCAGTACATAATTTCCCGGGCTGTATTCTGTGTATACTGGATTCCCATATGAGACCTGTGGGCCCGTTTGATCATATCTGGTCTCAACGATGTAGGGATCACAATTCTTGTGCCTCTGAATACAAGTCCATTTTGCGTTGCCAGCTCATCCCTGTAAGGCCAATATTCTCGAACACAAAGAGGTGTGTGGCTTTTGTCATCAGGCCATCCACTTTTGGTGATGTTCATGAGCGTTGTTAGTGTGGCATCAGTATGTGTAGCTTGTCTTATGGCATTCAGTCTTTCATTGGTTACAAACAGTGAATCTTCAAAATCTACGTCTTCAAATTCATGGTTTTCATGACCAAGCTGAAAAATAATGCAATCTGTTTTCTTCTCATCATGGTCTGCTAATGGTAGTGCTGCTCGTGAGAGTGTGTCACTGATATGCATAGTTGGTCCAGGTTTGTATTCAATATCAAGAGAATATTTTTGTAGGCGGAGGCGCATTCGCTGAAGTCTCTTGGGGCTTGTTAGAATTGGCTTTTTAAATATAGTCATGAGTGGTTTGTGATCTGT
The DNA here is from genome assembly GCA_019095985.1 of Streblospio benedicti. NCBI lineage: Eukaryota > Metazoa > Annelida > Polychaeta > Spionida > Spionidae > Streblospio > Streblospio benedicti. The sequence continues at coordinate 46,801,682 of CM032667.1, forward strand.
ATATGCTTTAACATTTTCTTTGCCGATAATATAATGTTCAAATCTCTCGGCCGCAAAAAGAATGGACAGACACTCTTTCTCGATTTGTGCATAATTTCTTTCTGTCTTAGTAAGAGCTCTGGAGGCATATGCTATAGGCTGTCCTTGTTGGGTGATCACCGCCCCAAGGCCCACTTCGGAGCTGTCTGATTCGAGTGTAACTGGTAGATTCACATCATAATAGCGCAAGACTGGAGCGGAGGAGATGAGCTTTTTGATCTGTTTAAGTGCTTCATCATGCTGTGGTAACCAGTCAAATTCAGAGTCTTTATCAGTGAGACGTCGTAATGGCTCACTTACAGTGCTGAGTTGTGGCATAAACTTGGCTAGGTAGGTTACAACTCCTATGAGGCGCTGTACTCCTTGGACATCATTTGGTTTTTCCATTTCTAATACAGCTTTTGTTTTTTCTGGATCTGGTTTTATGCCTTCTGCTCCAAATATGTGACCCATGTAAGCCACATTCTGCATCTTATATCGAATCTTTTTCTTGTTAAGCTTGAGTCCTCGCTCTCGACATCGTTGAAAAAGTGCAATGATGGCCTTGTCATGTGAAGCTTCTGCTTCTTCTGGTGTATCACCTGTACCATAGATGAGAATGTCATCCGCTATCACACTGATGTTTTCAAGGCCTTCTAAGCATTCATCGAGTCTCCGTTGAAATTCTTCTGGAGCTGATTTAATGCCAAATGGCATTCTTAACCACCGGTAACGACCAAATGGTGTCCAGAATGTGGTCAGATAGCTTGATTTTGAATCAAGGACTACCTGTAAAAACCCATCTTTGGCATCAACAACTGAGAAGATCTTAGCTTTTGCTAAGTTTGGCGATAAAGTTTCAATAGTGGGAGTTGGATAATGGTTACGCAGTATGCCCTTATTCAGGTCCATTGGATCCAAGCAGATTCTTAGCTTATTGGGCTTACGGACCACTACCATACTACTGATCCACGGCGTTGGCTCTGTAACCTTTTGTATTATTCCAGCACTTTCTAGATCCATGATTTTCTTTTGAAGTTCAGCCTTCACTGGGATTGGTACTCTGCGTGGGTTGTGTTGCACTGGTTTAACGTCAGGGTCCATTTCAATCTTGTAAACACCTGGAAGTTTACCTAGGCCTGTAAAGATGTCTGAATACTGCTTGGTGATTTGTTCTTGGCTTATACTGTCATGTATATGTTGCTCTTTCAGCTGAAAAATGCACTCACTAAATTCCAGCAGTTTTAGAGCTTCACTTGCTCGACCTGACAGCAATGAAACTGGTGCTTCTTCTACAACTTGAAAGTGTATCTTCTTTAGGATGTTGTTAGCAAAACACTCTAGGCGCACAGTTCCAAGAGGAGTAATAGTGGATTGATCATAAAGCTTAAGGGTGGTAGTTGATGGCTCAAGTTTAAGATTTTTGATGCACTTGAAATCTGCTTTTGTCAGGGTGCAACATGAGGCCCCTGTGTCCACTTGGAATTCAAGCTGTTTAGTTTCATCACTATCGGGCACTTTTACGGTTATTTTTGCCATATATCTTTTGCGTTTCCCTGTTGAAAATTCATAAATGCTATCTTCAGAGTCACCTTGATCTTCAACAACTGCGTGAATTTTCTCTGCTGCCTTTTCACTCTTTCCCTTGTGATATTTTCGACCTGACCTCTGATTGCTTGCATCTTGCTTCTTTGAGTCACTGAGGCACACGGACGAGTAGTGATTTTCTCGATGGCATTTTTTACAGGTGGTGCCGTATGCAGGACATTTTCCCTTAGGGTGAGAGTCTCCGCAATATTTGCAATTCTTTATATGATTTGGTTTATCCTGTTTACCCTTCCATTTCGTGAAATGCACGGTTTCACCTTCAATTTTCTGTAACTGCTGCTGGGCTCTTTCACTAGTGCGAGACAATGTCAGTGCTCTTTCTAGTGTAAGGTCTGCTTCACGTAGTAGTCTGGCACGCTGTTCATTGTCACGTATACCAAAAACGATCCGATCTCGAATCATCTGGTCACGAAGTTGACCAAAATCACATGTTGAAGCATTTTTTCTCAACCTGTTTATGAAGGTGTCAAATGGTTCACTAGGTTCTTGTATTGTGCAGTTGAATACATAACGTTCATATATCGTGTTCTTCTTAGGCACAAAATATTCACACAATTTTGATAGAATGGTCTTGTAGTTTTTGCGTTCTGCATCAGATATAGGTAAGTGCTTGTATACTTCATAGCATTCTTTACCCATTACTGTCAATAATGTTGCTACAATTACTTCAGCATCTTTGGAATTCAAGTCTGTTGCTACTACATAATTGTTAAAGGTGTCCTGAAAATACCTCCAATTTTGAGCCACATCTCCAGTCATGTCCATTTTAGCAGGCGGTGGAATATTCTGTGCCATGGTCTTTATATTTCAGCCTGTTGATGATTTGTATTATGCCTCTGCTGTATTGCCTCCAATCCTTTTTTTTTTTTTTTTTTAGATCCCACTTTCGGGCACCATGTTTTATAGCTTGTTATAAATAAAGATGGAGCCAACTTGGAATAAGAATGTTTAATGTTGTCAAGATGGCGTCGCATATACAACTGCCTCACATGAACTCCTAGATACTTGAAATACTGGTATGAACCTAAAATACAGTACTGCTGTGGACAGCACAGTTTATAGTCTGCAATCCCCAACCGTAAATATTTTGATGTTTTGTCAACTTTGGTGACATTTTTAAAATCATACTGTAAAGTGCAAATCTCTTTTGAGATCACTCGAGGCATGTTCTTGACACTCTTTACTATATGAAATCTTGGGCCTATTTTTTTAATAGAGATTTTCTCTTTAAACAAGTCGTCTTACTGATATTAAGAGGTTACGCTGTAGGTGTATTACGCTGAGGAGGAGTCGGATACGTGCCAGAGAAACTACTGTGTCCAGCATCGAGGCTTCATCATGCACATCACAGACAACAACCACAAGGTGGGTATTGAGAGAATTCCGTCTGAGACGGGTGTTGACAAAATTTTGCTCAAAGATGGCTGGTGGTTTATCTAGTCTGAAACGGAGTTTGCTGTTTACATACTGCAGCACTTTTGTGCTGTACTGGTACGCCATACTTATGGTGTTGACGTCACTCACTTACATAATATTTTCTAAAGAAGTGATGGGGCATATTGTCACATACATGTTCATTATATATCTTAAACTACAGATTATTAATGCACATGATCTTGAAATTCCCACTTTTATGGTGTAAATAATAAAGAGTCAGACTATAACCATGTGTCCGTGTGTTTTTTCAGGAGGTGATTCGCGTGCACCGTGCATTCAAAGGCTGGCAGGGCTGCACTTGCTGTGCGTGCTGTGATTGCTGCGCATGCGAGATTCGTGTTGAGGCACCACCCGGGGAACTTGTGGGCAGTGTGCGCCAGCGCTGCTCGTGTCTTGCTGGAAAGTTTGACATCATGGATGAAAGCGGAGACAAGGTACGAGTGTGTTGGTTGAAGTCATTCTTTTAAGGCTTGCATTGCCATACATTCGAATCAGAGGCTAATTACGCAAAAATGTTTTTTTTCGATATGCGACGTGTTTTGCATTACAAATAGAAAACGTTTTTTTTTTGGTACGGTATGATGCACCAAACGTTTAGCAAAATCGCCATATTTTAGCAAGGTTATTTGTTTTAATCTGTATTTAATCAACTATTGTTGTATTTTCTAATGAGAACTTTTATGGTCAAAACTTTCAAATGAAAACTGTATAATTTTTGAAAATTTGCTGACCTTTCAGGAGAAAAAGAAGCTTCATGAAGCAGCATGTACAATAACTTTGAATTATTGTTTAGGTGTTGGACCTCGAGGGCCCAGCATGTAACTGCAGCAACAGCGGGTGGCCTTGTTGCCGTGGTGACACGGACTTCAAAGTGCGGTCTGCTGATGGCGCACATGAGGTGAGTGCATGTGCACTGGTACACCGTGGTTTTAGGGGGAAAGGAGGTCAACCAATAGATTACATTGTTTTTACATAAGAAATACCATAAACCCAATAGAAAAAAATTGGGACCGGAGGTGGGGTGGGGAGGAGGAAGGTGTTGTATGCTCCTTTAGTTTTCTTGAGCTACCTATTTTACAGAAAATTCTCATTTTTTATCTTTTATTTTTATTTTTTTATCCCTTAATATAAGAGAAAATTGTCCCGGATTGCAAGTAAAAGCAATGACTTTTTGGAGATGAAGATAAAAGCACAGACGTTTTAGATTTTTTTTTCGGTGCTAGATTAATACCCCTGACCTCCCTCACGCATAGTAAATCATTATACATCTCACATCTGTGCCAAAATACCTCATGAGGACATGTGCCAAATGCAGCCCCATGGACACTTCCAACTTATATTTATCGGATTTACTTTTGGATCTACACAAAGGCGTAACATTTTTTTCTGGTGTATTTTGCAATTTCTTGCCTTGTTTTTGCGCAGGTTGGAAAGATTGCTCGGGAGTGGCCAGGTCTGCTCAAGGCCCAAATCACACACGCCGACAACTTTGGCGTCTCGTTCCCAATGGTGAGCGTTTTGCCTTGTTGAATATTTAATCCCTTTTAATACTTGATTGAAACATATTTCATTGTGTCTGTATGTTCAATGCTACGTGTATATATTCACCAAATCAAATGGACATTTTTCATCTTTTGTATTTTGGATTTTTTTTTATGAGGAGCCCGTGACCTCAAAATTTACATAAATTATAATAGATAGCTGGGTGGTATTCATGTGAACAAACAAGCAACTTTTTAGACTAATTGATATCAATTTCATCCTATCTGCAGGACCTGTCCGTCAAAATGAAGGCAGTCTTGATCGGTGCAGTTTTTCTCATCGACTTCATGTACTTTGAAATTCATGAGACAGAAGAAGCGAGACGAGCGAGGCTTGAGCGGAACAGAATTCAGCGTGGCGTGAGAAAAAGAAGGGTCGGCAGGCAAAACTAACACAGCGCTGGGGTACTGTTAGGCCTCCTTCGATTGCTGGCTCTTAGAAGTCACCAGAGGTTTAGTCTTGAAAAAGAAATATCAGGGTGTAGTTTTGCAATGTGTATGGTTATTGGCTGTGCTGCCATCTTCTTTTTTTGCGGTCATTGTATCGACCAGATTATTATGGCTGATTCTGAGTCTGGTATTAAGTAAGAGACATTACATGTGTCAAACTAGTGTTGTTCTGTTGGAAATAGTCCTTACTGGTACTATATCGTCAGCATAGTAATTCTCGTGACACCGAAAAAGGAAGACCTAAATTGGGGTTGCCACATTTCTTGCAAAGACAGGTTTTTTCATGGTTTGTGAAAGTCCTAATTTTCAAATGTGTTGGAGATACAAATACGTTTGAAAAAATGTATTATGATCAATCATATTAATATGAATTACGTCTTGAAACATTCAGATTGAAATTCCAAGTATCAAATTTTGAAAAAGATTTGCAGTTAAAAACCTTCCATCCCTGCCTTGTGAAGTTTGGTTCAATATATTTTTAGAGCAAACAACTTGCATCTTATTGGTCAGTGAATATGACTTGGTGAGGGGTTAATGAATTTTCTTTTCTTAATCATGTGGCAACCTTTGGACACATCTGTTGGCCACATTGGAGATATATCATGGTCCTATATAACCATCCAATGGGGTTTTATGTTTTTTTTTGACGTTTTACAAATTTACTGGTTGGACTTTTCGATGTGTATTTTTATTGCCCATTTCTAAAATCCAGATAATGTGAAATCCTTTTTCGGTATACAGGCTTTTCCATGAACGCTTGGATGGATATTTACAGTACATGTATGTAAAAGCAGTAGCCTGCCTATAAATTTGTACAATGTATTTGAATTTCTCAATATGCTACATACCGGTACAGCGGGTACAAGTATGTATTGATATACTATATTTTATATGTGGACTGTATTTTATAGGTTTCATATTCATATAGGTGTACCTTATTTTACAATTTTTCAATTGCATTACTTACTGGTGAGTGATTTTTCTCACATCATTGTCAAGATACAATATATTTTAACATAAATCTTGCTCTAAACCAGTTGTCCTATATTCATAACAATTGTGAACTTTATATGCACAAATTTGTCCAACTGGCTAACATATTCTTTATCAAGAATGCATGTAACACATGTTTGTTGTTCAAACAGTTTCTTATCCCTATGATTGTTGATCATATGCATACCATTAGCTGCCTTATAATTTATTTGTACGGGTAGCAGTACAAATGTATAATGTTTGTTTTTTGTTACTTTAATATTAGATCCATGTAGCCATGAACTGGTTCACTGTAATGAATCATTTCTTTGGAAAATAGTTTTTAACTCTCTAACCACCTCATCCAGTTCATATATATACAGTTTCCATTTGACTTTTCTTCTTAATCTCTATCTCCTAGGTTTCTTGGATTATGCAAGATTTAATGGAATACATTAAATTTTCGAATTTTATTAAGTAGCATAACTACCCACAAATCTGATAAAACCCTGTTAAAACCTAGAGGATACGGATTTAAGAAGAAAAGTCTATTGAGCCACAATTGCAAACACAGTGTAATTACTTATTGTTGTTGAGCTTTGGTTGTCAGTCCATGTTGACAGAGTCCAGCTTTAGATTTTGAAAATCATGTTCATTTGTAGATTGAATGGCACCATAGCATATAGATGCAATCGCCAGCATTCCGACATACGTCAGTCTCGTCACGTCACTAAAAAAAAGAGTATATCTGACGAGACTCTGACGTACGTGTATGTTGGAACTCTTGCGACTGCATCTAGTAAATATTACTATTTGAGGCCCACCCATGTCAGTTGGAAAAATTAAGAAAAAATCTCCATTTTTACTTGGTGGTCCAGTTCAATGCTAATTGGATCATATTGCTAATATCTGCTGAATTAACACTCAATTCAAAAGGTACTTGAATGTTACATGGCCAAATTAGTGTCCTAACTTGTGAGGCAGGAGGCTAACTCTTGCCATAAGATACCTAGTACAAGTTATTTTATTCTACACCACTGATGATACATGGTTGTGTGTTAGATCTAAGATGTTGCATTTAAAACTAGATTTTTGTCATTTTGCAAAATACCAATCTCTAGAGGTTTTTATTCTTTGTTGACAGGTCATATTGAGTTTCTCAAAGTGTAAGAGAAGTAAGTTCAGAATAAAGGTGCTTATAAAATACTCTCAGAGAAAATAGTCATATTTCTTTGCATTTGTTTAACATTCACAGATTATGTTTGTATTGAAAATGTCATTTTTTATGTATCTTGTGACATTGTTATTAGTAGTTACATGTATTAGGATTATTACATTAGTAATATTATGTTATTATTAGTATTAGCATGTATTAGATTTTTTGTGTTACTCCGTAAAGTTGTATATTTATTGACAATGCACAATGGACTTGCCAGATATTCTTATTATATTTTAACAGTATTTTATTCTCTTACTTGCAGTTAATATTGCTTTCATAATTTGTAAAAGTAGTATTTTCTATGCGAGGTTTAGCACGTTTTATACACGTATGTAGAACTTTTCTACATGTCACTTAATCATGCAATTATTCTTGGTTGATGTATTTGGAGATTTAAATTGAAGATTCATTTTTTTCTAAAAAACACATCCCCTGTATGCTATATGTCTTAAATAATTGTCCCATTTAATGTAATTTGTATTTGTTTAACGCTTATCTTAACTTGGTACCAGCCACATGCAGAGGGTGGAGGGAAATGTTACCAGGTAAGTCAGTTCATACCAAAGGCAACTATTATTATTATTATCCTTGTCCACCGTCCGTTGAAGGGACGCACCCGTCCGGGCTCGAGCTTGTGGGCTCTGGCACCGGGCGGTAGGTTAGGAGGTTTGTTTGGCAGGTTAGGTAACCAACTGAGCCAAGGGTAATGGAGGGATCACACTAGCTATAGTTTTCAAACTAGGGGAGTTCTTTTACGTGCAGAGGTGTGGCTCTCCTCTACACGGGACACGCCTTTTAACGAGGCTTCTGAACAACTGCATCAATGGTTTTGGCTTTGAAAAGATTTTTGATTAAGAGAATGAGATTCATTCTTTAATTTTCAATTTTCTCAAAGCTCCTTTCTAAAGACTTTTTTAAAACTCACATCCATTAATGCAGTTACTGTTAGTCATATTGATGGAAAATGAACAATCATTACCCTCTAAATGTATTGGAAAAAATATTTCTATCACACATTGTAAATTATATTCAATTTCTCTATATTTTTTATGTAGAAGTGTTTTATTCTGTAAACTGGATGTTGATAGCAAAAGTTAATAAATGCATCTTATGTTGTGAAGTATTTTTTGTACTTTCAGATACATATATTTTGCATTTTTTTATTTTTTTTTTTGGTCAAAAATCACTTTTTTATTGTTATTTTCTTTTTCTTCAAACAGATGTTTACAACTCTGTAAGTGAACATGTGCTATTTACGAATTATATCTTAAAGTCAGTCAAAACATTGCTTGTGAAGCATTTATTCAAAGTTCAATTAAGGCAAAGTGGAGACAACCAGTGGAGGCTAGAGATACAAGTGCTTTTAACACAATATTATTCCAATGATGAAAAGACAATTTCTCTTTAAAATCCTGACATTTCAAAGATATTGGGTGTTTAAAACACATCATCTAAGCATGAAATAGCATGCTAAAGAAGCCTAGCTCTTCAGATGCAATGGCAGAACATGTAGGGTAAAAGCCCTGTCCACACTGCTACGACATGTGACTGCGAAGTGACGTCTTGTCAGGCAGAAAGACGGCGGTGTAGATGCTCTTACGACTACGATTCAATCAAAATCCATCGTGTCGGAAGCCATTACTTTTGACTAAGCATGTTCACTCGTGGACGCATGTCGTATGTCGTCTGATACAGTCTTAACCAGATTCCCAAAGTGATTTTGAAAGTCCTCAAATTATTCACCATATTTTCTTATTTGTTTGAAAACTGATTATTATAGTATTATAAAGGAAATTAGAATCAAACTCAGCATAACTACTATGTACACATTTGTATATCAATCACAATTGTTAAAAATACAATACATATCTATCAAATGAGTATCAATGTCTATCATATTAAATTCTTGATTAACACATACATTATAGACCATGTCTATTTACCAGGTACTGCCTACTTGTTAGTATTACTAAATTTACACCTCGATAACAATAGATGGATTTAGACAATACAAAGTGAACATTGACTATCTAATTCAATATGATATAATATAATAAAATAATTTGAACGCTCTTTATGGTACCTTCTGTACTGAAAACAATCGATAATTGGCTAATTTTAAATCAATATGATGTACTGATATAGCAAACCTTGCAAATATGCAGAGAAATATTTGGACATGTTTTTAATATGCACTTTGCCAGATTCTGAAAATACAAACAAATACTTTATCACTAGAACTGCGTATGATCTCCCTTATTGCATAAATAATGCTGGAAAAAAGGACATATTGTAGATGCACACACCTAGGAAGAGGCTGGAAGATGCACCATTACAACAGTTGTGACGACCCCATTACTGTTTTTACTTATGTTAATGTATAAGAAAATTCTGAAACTAACTATTTATAGACTATGGAAAAGGCACATTAGTGAGTAAAGCATTTGTCACAGTTTTTCAATACATTGTAGTATAATTACAAACATTTATGAAGAAGCGGTCTTATAATACTTCTAATACTGTGTAAAAATAAACCGGTACATGGACATAATCAGGAATACATGATTCCTGATATAATCTAATGGTTAATAATACTAAAATAAGCAAATATGTTTCTGTGTAAACCACATAAAAATTATATTATTTAATAAAAATAACAATCTCTGTATGCTCAAACAATGCCTCAAAATAATAGCTAATTTCAGTGGTGCAACAAACGACAATTTTGAAAATAAATTGTCTAGACGAAAATGCAAGAAAGTGTATAGACTAGCTGAATGAAAGTTGTGTGGCAACAACCCTCTTTCCCATTTCAATACAGTACACGTAAAAAGGGTTCATAGTGTAAGCAAATAGCTGCAAGAGTGCAGCCGGTCAGATCATTTATCATACAATATATCTAAAGCAGATAGAAAATAAATATCCAAAAACACTTAAAAATCATTCCTGAACTTGAAGAAATATCAAAGTAACATAAAAAGATCCATTAAAAATCTCAAAAAATGTATATCAGATCTAAACAACCCATGCTTTTGAACATGTAAGTTTTTCAGTGTAGTAAGTTTTTGCAGTTGCTCGTGTAAGTAATATTACAATACAATAAAGTAAACAATACTGAACTACAAACAAAACAAGTCCCGTGCGAGGAAAACTCCGACAGTAACGTCTCATCAGACTATCCTAAATTATTGATTATCTGGTCCTAACAATTAGCATGGCAATAATGTAGCCATTGAGAATTACATGTACTTATTCGTTTCATTTACATTTACATATAGGTATGAGTCCTCTAACAAAAGCACCTATTTCTAAATATGTATCAATTGTTATCTACATACATATACTGGTAGCTTCTGTTCATTTTTACAAGTGTTCATTTCTTTCTTGTCATTATTATTAAAACTCCATTTGTAGTGTCACGTCAACTTTTGTTGAAGCTAGCAATTTTACTAGGACAACAGAATGAAGGATAAAAAAAATACATTGATCTTGCGATTTTCTTGATAACTAAAAATGATTCTCTTGAGATTAGTATCTGATCCTCATTGGCTTGTATCTTTTTCTATCCGGCTTGTGACTTCTGTGGCACTCTTCAATTATTATTATTCTGTTTCTGCTCAAAGAACATAAAATCCTGAAAATAGATATCAGTTTTGATCATTTTATTATTTTGTATGGCTCTAAGTATATACTAACATGGAAAAGCAAAAGAGATTGAAAAACAAGAGATGTACATTTGGGTCTATAGTAATTGCTTATATACTGCACAGTGCACATCTATGCTTGTATATATTTTCTACAAGATGCAGGTCCTGACATTCAGACACACGTCTTAGACCAACATGTCATGAAGTGTGATTCAGCCTAAAAATGCATGTCAAAATCCAGAATCCAGTATTTATGTATTATTTTCAATAATTTGTGAAGTGAATACTATGCCCAAAATATATGAGGCGGAGAGAAAAGGTGTCAAATTCCTTTCATTTAAACAGGACATTAAAATATCTAGTGCAATCTAAATACTACCTCATAAAAAGCTGACTATAAATCCATCAAAACACATGTAGGCAAGAAATGTAAACCGAATGATTTTCATCAGACGTTAGCTTGCACGGTGCACGTGCAAAGTTGCCTATCTCCCCAATGTTAAACTGGACCCATAATTCAGAAAAAATATCAAGGCAGGTTAAATGATTCTATGCATTTCTTAGGTTAGAACATCAAAGACTTAAAACTGTAGTCATAACATGGAACAAAAACATATCAATATAGTGTGCTACTTGCAGTGGATCAGATTGGCTGAAAATCAAAATGCACCAACAAAACCACCTTGATGGTGCTGTTGATTTCGATTTTGGGATTGCTCAAAAAATATGAAGTCCTGAAAAAATAAATCAGAGCTCCTATTACTTACTAATTTATATGTTACCTTAATTCTAATTACAGATGTGGAAAAATCGTAAAAAAAATTGGTTCAGATACACCCTGATCCTTATAATTTTCGGGAGTGCATTTATACAGTACCATAAAGGTCCGATTATCATCTCCCAAATATTTCCTTAGTGTAAAAATGCTTTGAAAAGCAAGTGATTTTTTTTTACCAAATGGAAAAGAAAGGCATGTTGGCAATCGTTTATAGACACAATTGTGTCGATATGGTAGCTTTGAAAACAAAGAAATGTTTTTTTCTTTGTTTTAAAAGCTACTATATCGACACAATTGTGTCTATAAACGATTGCCAACATGCCTTTCTTTTCCATTGGGTAAAAAAAAAAAACACTTGCTTTTCAAAGCTACTTATTCTGTTCACAAGATTGATTTTTGGGCAAGTATGAATTCGTCTTCTATTAGTGACCCTGTTTAATCTTCATCTCTTTCACCATTCATCTATGTGTTCAGCCATATCAATCTTCATCAATTTGAAAGATATGTTGTTTTTTTAAAGGTCCACCATGGAAATAAGTTGCTAGATATTTTTTAATATCTTAAACTTTTGGTGTTAACCATATTCTTTATCATTAGGCATAATTTCACAATTTATCTTTTCTTCATGTTTTTGTATTTGTAATCTTTTCAGGATCACATGTATTTCAATATTGTAGTCCATACTCAGTATTTCCAAAGATTCAGTAGTATTTATATATTTTGTCACCTCTGTATATTGAAACCAAAACATTGCTGTTATTTTTAATGTAAGTATAAGCAGATATTTTGTATTATTATTGTTTGCCATAATGATATTGAATAAAATCAATCTCAATCTCAATCTCAATTCACCATCGCTGCATTCTGGTAAATCAGTCATCCATAGCAAATTTGAGCTTCTTTTAGGTATTATTGTAAGCGTTATTTACTTTTTTGCCAACAAATGGTGAATCAGGGTCTACGTGAGGAAGTACTTACAATGAGGAAGACTGCCCCGAGCATGCAGGCCTTCATCTTTACATCCAGGTCCATCGGGACTACAATGCACAAAATTGGTCACCATCATAACATGCTGTCTATGCATATTTATCATACAAATACAATGTGCTGTATAAGACAATCCATGGGTTTGTAGCTTAAAAAACTGGCAGTGCACATTGTATTGGTAAGTGATCGGATTTGTTCATGAATGTGTATGACTTTGAGATTTGAATAGTCTAAATTTTAATGTGGTCCAAGTAATCTGGGTTGGGCCTTAAAATGAACGGTTGTATACAGTAAATATTAATCCTACTTGAAAACCATTTCCCTTATAAATTCTAATCGTAGATTTCAGTTATGAATAAAAAAACAATTTGTAGAAAAAACGGATCTGTATAAATACACAAAAGCATTGCTGACAAAAACTTGCACACTATCACTATGAGTACAGACATAATTCTACGCAGAGAACTCATGTTCTGACAGCAAGTTCATGGAGTAGCAATTTCTTTCACAAATAAAAAATGGTACTCAATATCAAAATAAGAATTATAAGAATGATATGCTATTTTTTTTCCGCATCTACATTGTAATTTTTACTATTCTGATTGGTTTACATAATAGTGAACACTGACATGAAAATGGCATTGTTCCTATGATTTTTATTTTGATATTCAGCCCCATCTTTTAGTTACGATAGAACTTGCTGTCAGCGCTTTAGACACACGATTTTTCAATTATTTCATAGCGTGAAATTGACAAGAATGTGTCCGTACGTACACGAGACGCCGAAGTTGTCTGCGTTGGTGAACATCTCCTTGACATAGCCGGTCCACTGCTTGCTGATCTTGCCCACCTCCTGGCTGCCGTCCTGAGACGTCACCTACAGCGGGCACAAGTCACTAAATCAGCAAATAAGTTTCATACCGCTGAAACTGGTTTTATTTTTCATACAGTATAACAGTCAAAAGCCTGGATGAACGTGAACAAATCGGCAAACAATAATAATCATTATGAGAGATGAACTAACCCTCTTAGTGCTTCTGCCGCAATATTGCGACAAACGTTTTATTACTCCCCAGTGTCATGGGCGCAATATAGCGACCACAAAACGGGAAAAAAACCCAGCTCTGCTTTGACTGAGCAATTCCATAGCAACATACCGGGTGTTTTCCTTGATTACTCACAACAAAGTCGCGCTCACTGATGCAACATGAGCCCACATTTAATGGCAGGCCGTCTTGTACTCACAATGAACTCCTGGTCGCCGGTGCAGCAGGGCCCCTGGCAAATGCAGGCTGGCCCCTTGATGCCCAGAATCTTGTTCTCCCCAGCGTCCAGCACATCGTACGTCGGCTCCAGGCAGCTCTGACTGAGGAGCAGGGAAACAAAACACGTGGTGAGAAACACATGGGAAGAAACACACTACAACCCTGCACAGTGCATGTACATACCTCGATTTATCCACAAATTCAAGTTACCAAAGTTTGCAATAGATTCAACTGTACTCCCAACATTGTCCAGGTGTGATTAGCGTCCAACTCACACTTGTCTGACGTATCCCACAGTGGTTCCCACGGGCGCCTGTATCTCGATGTCCGCGGCGCAGCAATCGCAGCCGGCACAGCAATTACAGCCCGAGCAGCACTTGAACTGGCGCTCGATCCGCATCACCTCCTGCACACAACATGAAGGTTTATCTACCCGGTATATACACCCATGGTGCATTTTTCTGCATACACATCGTCTCCTGCAGCAAACACACACTCCGCATTTAAACCATCAAAACATTGTTTAGTGAGGTCAGTCCAGGGTGGTCACATGATTAAGACAGAAAAGAAAATTCCCTGACAAAAGCTTACTTTTCACTAATTGCTTATTATATATTGAGGGGAGACGCTTTGCGTGCGGTGGGTGGCTACCTGCTGTGCGTTGTCTGTGATATGCATGATGAATCCTCTCTGCGGCCCACAGCATTGGCGGTGGCAGAACTCAGACTCTACAAGCACAATCAATTGGTTTAAGCCAAAAAATATTTGTTCTGCATGTCTTTAACAAAATATCCGTCAGTAAATCCTTAAACCTTTGCTTACTATAAAGTGGCAAATGTTGCAATGCTATAGCAGCTTAGAATAAAATGGTTCATAAGCTAGTCTACCACATGGATGTCTGATTCAGCCTCACTATGTGAGTAAATCATAAATCTTGGTAAATTTTAGCTTAGTTCGAGCATTATTCTAGGCTGCAGCATTAGGAGTAAATGAATGCCCTGACAGTTAAGGGTTACATGTAGGACAAGTAAATGGACCAGTACCTTCTCCTGCCAAGTACACGGTCTGCCCAAGTGAGTTCTGAATGTTGTATTTGTTCGCAACCTCAACGTTCATGAATGCTGAAACAAACATCATATCATTTGATTTCTTTAAATGTTACTGTTTCAAGTTTTAAAAAAACATAATAGCATAAATTTTATACTGTAAATGGCTTAATTATCTCTTTTATTTGAATGAACTCACAAGGGTTGATTTAACACAGAAATCTGTTTTCAAGGGGTCTACGATTTAGCGCTCTGAGTCTAATTTTGTCTGCCAAGATATAAAAGACATCCCAATTCAAGATGCAAACATCAACTAAACGGCCTGTCCCCGACCAAGGGAACACTTTTCTTGAAAGAATCTTGATTCAACTACGTTTGATGAATGAGATAAATGGTTTTTGCATATAGTTTCCAAACAATTTCTTTCAAATTTCGCAAGTTAAAAAAAAGTTACAACCTTTAGTGTTAGCACTATCAGAGCAGCTATGGACTATGCCCATACATACAAACATAACATTAACAGACAGATATATAACACATTTGTATTCACCAATACTTATATTGAACAATTCTTGAAAAAATTCTCACAATGATACTTATTATGATACACCCACAAAAGCTGGCACCATTAATTGATCATGTTTCACCTTAAACACCCATCAATTTTCGTGTGGGTCCTGCTCAGGTTTGCGGTGCTCACCTTCCATGAGGTCTACGACCTGGCGCACCAGCAGCTGGTCGACCTGTGTGAGGTACTCGAGTCCGGGAGGGCAGCCCGCCACCGTCTCAGGCGCAGCCATCCACTGCACTAAAACACACCAATGTCAGTTTGCTCAAGTCTCCAGGCTGCACAGCCACCTTAACACCATTTACACTAAATCCCTACTGGTAAAGTCATACTCTTTCTCAAATCCTTGGGGAGCATACAGTTGGATGTAAGATCACTCACTTTGTGGAGGCTGGCCTCCTGGGGGGGCCCCAGGAACTGGAGGAGGGCCGTACCTGCAAAACAATGGCACATAAAATGGCAGTTTGAATTATTCAGTAAAGAATCGTTTTGGTTTGGATGAGTACATGACCATAGAAGGTCCTTCACACCTGTTCTATATAATGCCCCATTAAAAATTCACTACCAAACTAAGACACTTCCTCTTTTCTCTAGGAAATATAAATCTAAGAGATGTTTGGGTGGTCTTTAATGATGGACGTCATTAAATACAATGTATCTATTTTTATCCATGTGGTTAGCAGTGCTTAAACAGTGCCTCAGCAGTGGAACTACATGTACCCCCAATGGCTACATCACGTACAAAGCAAGTCCGGAAGTCTAAAATTGAACAAAACTTTCCACTGACGACCCGTTTCATAACTTTTTGGACATGGTTCAGCTAAAACAGTAACCTACCCTGGCTGTTGAAAGCCTCCTTGTGGATAACCTTGTGGTGGTGGTCCATAACCCTAAACAAAATATTTGTAACAGTATTAACAGTATTAAACTTAATGAGATATATAATTAAAAGTTTTCTATCTTAGAAACAATAAAGGGCATTCATCAAGGATTCAGTCTAAGGAAAGTAAATTCAATGAGCTTCAATGATCAAAAATTTTTACTGTCATAACTTCATCAAATTTGGCTGTTGCAGTTGGGCATCAAAACATTGGCAATTTGATAAAAGGTTTTGCATATAATATTGCCAACAATCAGGCTTTGTGTGTCCACGTTGCAATCAAAATACAATGATACAAGAAGATTATCGCGAATAATGTCACAACTTCATTTGTTTTTATTATTGTTTTGCTATCATTGTGTTGTTATCAACATGATGAAAATACATTACATAATGCTGAAAGCATTGTGTTTGGGCTGTTGCTTTTATGTTTTTGTACTGGCTGTATGTATGCTGTAACCCACAAACCTCATATTTCCAAAAAGCATTGAATGCAATTTGATAAAAAGGTTTTGCATATACTTTGCCACCTCTTGGTCCCTACCATGTGTCCTCCTTAGAGACATGCCCAATCATGAATCTAGATTTGTTTCTGCTCGAAAAATTGAACCAATGCACAGAACATTTTTAAAAATACAATGTAGGGCGTCAATGAAGAATATTGGAATATTGCATTTTGTAATTTTTTAATAAATTTTATTAACTTCTGTAACAATGTCACATCGTGCCAATTTGATAAAAATTTTCAATATTATTTGTTTTGTTTTATTGTATGGTTTTGCTATTATTTTCTTTTGATTGTAAAGTATACATTATTTCAGTATATATCTTAATTGCCCATTATTCTTGTTCTTTTTTATTAGTATAACTTTTGTTATTACTTATAATAATTATGCTATAATCCACATGTGATTTAGTGCAATAAATTATTTCATCTTATGAGGGGGAAATATACCTATTTTGAGATGTGAGAACAGCCCTTGATTGTTTATGAGAAATGAGAATGGTGGTCAATTTCCCTTGAATTATGAGAAATTGAAAAATTGAAAAATTGTGAAATGAGAATGGTTAGAAAATTAGTGAGAATGGCCCTGGAATTTTACAGACTGGAGAATGTGGTAGGGTATATTCTTCCCTCTTTTATCATATCATGACCTCCCACCCCCTTCCTAAAAATGTGACCATCCCCATTTAATTAGTTTTAGTAATGGCTCCTGCTCCTTATGGTAAATAGTAACATAGGTCTATGAATGATAAAAAGAGCCCTCAATCATTTAACAATGTATTGTGCCTTTTGTAATTCAAATCATATAGATGGTAATGATTACCGCTGGTGGCTGGCCATAACCAGGCTGTCCCGGTGCGTATCCTGGAGGTGGTGGTTGCTGCCCGTAACCAGGCTGTCCATAGCCCTGGGGTGGTTGCTGGCCATAACCAGGCTGCCCCATCGGACCCATCCCATATCCCTGAGCCGGTTGCTGGCCATAATTCTGTACGGGAGCACCTGCAATATACCAGAAAAACATTATGATTTCTTAACTTATAGGGCTTAACATTAAGGATAGCTCAGTAGTCCAAGGCTACATGTATAGTGATGATAATGTTACAAAAATTTTTCTTCATTAGCCTATTTTTCCTGAAGAGGCAACATGTGACAAAAAGCTTTGGCATGTCTTCTAATTTCCTCATGGTGTGCGTAGCCCAGTTCTATAGCAATATGCTAAATATATCGTAACATTATTAACTATTTTTATTGACATTTCAAACTAGACAATTTTCTGACCTTTTCTATAGACACTCACTGAGTTTGTTTTTCAACCAGGGTTGGTCATGAAAAAACCCACCCAAAAAACCCACCCAAAAACCCGGGTTTTTTTGGGTTGGGGTTTTTCAGTGGGTTTTTTCAAAGTGGGTTTTATTGGGTTTTTTGGGTTTTTTCAAAATGTCTTTTTTATTTAATAAGTTTTTAAGAGTTAGATAAAACAGGTCTATATTTATGTAGGCTAAGAAGATATATGTTGACAAATGAGAATTTTGAGAAATTGTTCTGACTTGGCATTGTTCGAACCAGTAGCTCTAAAGGACTTCAAATTGAACTACTAACACTGACACTAACCTGCTGACACTTCAGAGCAATATGCTCAAGCACTTGACAATGTTCTAATCAACTTCAAAGTGAACTCCTAACCCAGTCACTATTGACCTGCACTAATTAGTACAATTATGACTTCATAACAATACCTCCAGTAGTGGCTTCTTATTTGCAGAGCTTGTGCCTTTATCTCTATTTGCAAAGTTATTGTAATGACCTTATTGACATTCAGATGCACAAAAGCAAATAGAAAAATTATCTCTCCCACTTACAAAGAATTCTTATTTGCAAAATTTTAACAACTTGATGCACTAATTACAAGGGCTAACAAAATGCAAGTTGTTATTATTGTTCATTCAAGTAACCAGCCAGCTCCAAGTCTTATCAATTTTTTTTTTTTTTTTTTTTTAACATTTAGCTCAGCCAGTCCAAGTCTTTTATACTGGATATTGTCTGAGCTGTATTGTCAACAAAGAGAGGGTTTGTCAAAATTTAATTCGTTTTCAAAATTAATTTATTAAATTCATAATCTGCTTTAAATGGCAATTAAAACATTATCAAATATACTGAATGAAAGTCATAAAACAAATTATAATAAGTAATGATATGTGATAAGAGAAATGGAATGTATAAAAGTATAATATTGATCCTGAAATTGAAATAACCCCCCAAAAAACAAAAAGCCCAATAAAACCCAGGTTTTTTGAAAAAACCCGGGTGGGTTGGGTTTTTTTTTTTAAAAAAAAACGGGTTTTTTCCCAACCCTGTTTTCAACCTGAGTATACCACTCTGAGTATCAGATGTCAAGCAAATATTGACCTCTGAAATGTTTCGCCTGAGAGTAGATTAACATAATTTATGTGACTTGTTTAAATTCTGCAAGTACGACGTTCAGAGACGTGGGGCGCACGTTACTGTTTGGAGATTGAAGGTTTAATAAACACGTTGAACACAGCGTGTTTTATGTTGGTCACTTGGTATTCTTGTAAGCATGCAGCCATTAACATTATTGTAAACAAGCCAGATATTTTATTGATGGTCTGAATTCTGAGCATTTTAGTATATACATGTATTGTTAGTGCTTATACAATGTATTTAATAAAATAGATTGCAATCACAATGCCATGGGATCATTCACCATGGGATCATTCATAACAACTAGATATGGAACCCAATTGACATTATCAGGAAGGGAAGAATCGAATCGGCAGTCTGAACACTGGTCACTTGAGCTCATTTATATTCATCACCGGCCAGGGATGATTATAGATTAACAGCCTGTGATTGGTCAGAATTTTTAATGGGAATAGTTATGTGTCAGAGGTCTCTTCACGGCATTTGATACTCAGAGTGGAGTATACAGACTTTGTAGTAACATTTAACAGATAAACAAAACATAAATTAACAACACAAAATCACCCTCCTGACCGTCTTGAGAATGAGTTGGACTGACTTTATTGGAATCAGTCATTGGCTAGCCTGTTGTCACTTGTGAGTAATATGATTCTGTTCTGCAGTTTTGAAAGCAGTTGTAAAACTATTCTTGCATTAATGATGATGAAGAGGAACAACATCTAGAAATATATAAAGCGCCAAGTAGAAGACGAATGTGACCAAGCTGCTTTAAATTTAAAGCAAGTGTTATTATAATTGTAAGCAAATTATGGAGTTACATGTTTACATTTCTCGGATATAAACATGAAATACTTAATTTTCTTTTTTGAGCATTTCTAATAAAAACAAATATATTGGCATCTTTTAGAAGTAGTTTGACAGTTTCTGGATTCATAATATACAAATACCAACATAGTGTTAGGGACTCAAAAACTCACATTTAACGTAATATTTTGCTACGTTTTGGGGAACATTTGCTCTTCGAGTCGCAGGTGACTAAATTTATTGTGCATGTTCTGTGATGTCAGAACACATGGACTAGAACAGACATGCCTCAGCTATCCAGATACATGTGCAGAATACTGAACACTTGTTTCCAGACAAGAACAATAAAGAGATCAGCAAAGAAGACAAGTAGTCCAGACTCCAGACGTAAGATAAGGAAGCTATCAAGAATCACAAACGCAAACCGAAGCCAAACGTGAACCAGGGCCAGAGAAGGCGATCAAGCAGGCAGCCCAAAAGGCCAAGGCTGAGTTGGTGGAGAGATCCAGAGTGTCATGTATCTTTGTCAGAATTTCTAGGATGATAGGGAGTTTTTGGCGTGGAGGTCTCCCCAGACACCTGTTTATGCCTCGTTTTACCATGGTCAGCTCCCATGCTTATATCATGTACACTCTTTTTTTATTGCTGCCCAATCCGCTGTTGTGCCTGTAAGTACATATAAGTTTTGAGAGACATATTATTGTACAGGTGGTCGGTTCTCAAGCTCCATGAGTTGAGAACTTGTATCCAGTCTGGGTTTTCATCTAGTCTAGATAAATAATCTTTTTTACCATTTGCACTTTCTG
>CM032667.1:46835931-46867366 GCA_019095985.1 Streblospio benedicti
AAAAGTTAGCCCCGGTCCCAATTTTGGCTCTGGGGGGGTTTTTTTTCAAAACCTTTTTCCGGGGGTTTTTTTTAAAACTTTAAACTAAAGGGGGGTTTCCCTTTTTTTTAGGTTTTTTTTTTAGGGTCCCCCCCCCCGAGGTTGTGTTTGGGGCCCGTGTGCTTGCTGAGGATTAAACCCAATAGTCAGGATAGAGAGGGAAACCTTTTACCTTTTGAGATCTGCGTGCCGGTATCCTGGGGGTTGGCCCAAACATTCCAAAAAAGTTCCCCGCGCCCAGTTAATTTCCCTAGCACTTCTATCGCCCGGGCCCAGTGCCCTACCCCGGGGGGGGCGGGGGTTTGGTTGGGGTGGTGGCGGGGGGGGGGTGGCTTATCCAAAGCCCCTTTTTTGGGGCTTTTTTGGCTGAAATTCTTCTTGCGCGGGGCCAGATTTCTCCTCTTTCCTTTTTTCCCCTCTCCATCTTTTGCCCAGGGGGGTTTTTCCTCAAATCTTTCTGCCTACCTCTTTTTTTTGTTTCGGGTTTTCGCTCACGGGGCTCATTACTACCCCATTTCTTTTTTTGGCATTTTCCTTTTGCTTTTCATTTTTGACCCAAGTCTTTATTTTTCCTGTTTTTTGGGTTTTATAGTCCATGAATTACCCCCTTTGCTTTTTTTGCTTTGCAGTTTTTCACCATGTGCACACTGTTTTTAAACATTCGAATGACCAATTTTCCCCGGTCCGGGTTGTTTTCCTCGAGAACTTTTTACTAGTCCCCACCAAGTGTATATAAGGCTGCGCTTGCATAATGAGCACTAGTGGAGCTTTAGCTATGTTTGGGCATGCGCACATCAAATTCTCCTTGTCACCATAAAAGAAGAGTATATCTACTCAATAATTCATAAGACTCGCCCAGTAATACACTGCTGCACATGGCAACTATATATTTATGACTAATAAGATAGTTTTTGGCATTTTTTGAATGTGGAAGACCTGATAGGAGTCTAAATTATGTTAACTAAATTCCAGAACGGCATCTTTATTTTAGCATTTACTCTCGCTCAAATGGGGAGCATACCAATGACCTAGTTAGACGAACTGAGTGTTCCACTCTCGGTGGCCACCTTATACATAATGAATGGGTAACTACACAAACACAATGGGAGCCAGAGCATCTGGTTTTATGCTATAATATATTTCATGACATCACTTTACAATGT
Organism: Streblospio benedicti; assembly: GCA_019095985.1. NCBI lineage: Eukaryota > Metazoa > Annelida > Polychaeta > Spionida > Spionidae > Streblospio > Streblospio benedicti. The sequence continues at coordinate 46,837,134 of CM032667.1, forward strand.
ACAGTATTAAATATTTATATCAGCTGAAACAGTCCTATGCTATGACAATTAATATGTTGTCTACTATAATGCAAGCTTAAATTAAATCCAGTCAATGAAAAACAATGTCCCGGTTTCATTTCTGGGAAGAGACAATATGAAAATTTGGTACAAATATTTAAATAACATTTACATAGATCTACTAATGACATATTGGGCAGCACTGCACTGTCTGTATTTTGTTTATGTCCCCTTGCTGATAGAGGTCCCACACTGATGAACAAGCTTAGGTTTTGAACTACCCCTAACCTATTTCTGCCTGCCAGCAAGGCTAGCAAAATGTGGTATTCAGAAATGTAAAAAAACACACAATTAATGTTGTTTTAAAAGAAAATAATCTATTCAAAAATATTTTCAGCTTGCATTTAATTGCGAGCAAACTTTGGTTACGTAATTTGTAGGGATATATTAGTCTGTAAAATTAGTTTAGCAGGAACATCTTTGGATACTGAATGTGGGAAATAGGATAAGACAAAATGCAAATCACAATATTTATTGACTATAATCAAAAGATCAGTGAAGTAGACAAATACATAAGAAGTTTATTCTCTTGTCTACAACAAATAAAAATTAAACTGCTTGCCATAGAAAAGAGAGAGAAAACAAAATCAAATTATTTTTGGTCGCTGTGCATGGTCCGCAAAAAAGCCACGACATTTTGCAACTTTGACTATTTCAAACAGCTCTCTGTATTTAAACATTATAAGAATTCTGACCTAGATGACTTCCAGTACTATTTGCAACAATAACAAACTTAACAGGCTTGGATACATTTTGTGAGTATAAGATATCTCTTTAAAATGTTTTATCATGTAGGACATCAATTGAGAATATAAGATTCGAGTGCGCAAGCAGAGTATTTCGATGGCAAAGTTTAGCTAAAATGTGTATTTTGCAACAGCATGTGAATAATTAGCACACCTGTCAATATGAGAAAAAAGGCCGAAAATCACTGAAGTTCAAAGACTTTGTACGGTGCTTCCTGCGTATGTAACAAACGCCCTTGCCTAATATTCTGCTGTTACGCTGTTACCTAACCACGGGACGCTGTTACCTAACCACGGGACCGCCGATCATGTGAAACACAGCTACTCGAGTTCACAGCTGACATCACCAACAATATGCAGTGTGGCCAGCAAACTGACATCCTTATAATGGACTTTAGCAAGGCCTTCGACAAGGTCAGTCATACACGGCTCATCTTGAAGCTTCACCAGGTGGGGTCCAGGGAAAGACCAATGCATGGATCCAGACTTTTCTCGGGGGAAGGGAACAGCAGGTAGTACCTGACGGAGAGTACTCGTACAGCGCAGAGGTGAGATCGGGCGTGCCACAAGGATCTGTCATCGGGCCTTGTTTATTTCTGTATTATATTAATGACATTCATGAAAATTTGACATCTAGTGTGCGTCTCTTCGCTGATGACACCCTGGTATACCTTACCATCAGATCTGACTCTGACTGTAAAGTGCTGCAGTGTGACCTCGATCATCTAGCAGCTTGGGAGGCACGATGGAAGATGGCCTTCCACCCTGAGAAATGCCAGGTCCTCCGTATCACGAGGAAACGGAAGCCATTGACACCAGCTATGTGCTACATGGGCACATACTTGAAGTGGTAAGTGAGGCCAAGTATCTGGGGGTCCTCTTCACTAAGGACCTGACATGGGGTCGGCACATTTCCTGCATCACTGGCAAAGCCAACAGGACACTGGGTTTCCTCAGACGCAATCTGCGTATCAACTCACCAGAACTCAAGACCACGGGCGTACATAAGCCTCGTCAGGCCACTGGTTGAGTACGCTGCAACTGTATGGGACCCATATACTGACAAGGATGTAAAGGAAGTAGAGAAAATTCAGCGGAGGGCAGCGCGATATGTGCTAAACAGGAACCACCAGACCTCAAGTGTAGAATCCATGATCACACAACTACAATGGACATCACTAAAGGAGAGAAGACGGCAGGCGAGATTATACATAATGTATAAAATTCAAAACAACCTAGTAGCTGTTGATAAAGACCATTATGTGTCCAGTGTCCCAAGGACATCCAGGAGGACTACCAATGTCCACGCCCTCTATGCACAGCAGTCAACCAAGGACTATCACCTAAAGTCCTTTTTCCCCGTACCATAAGGGACTGGAACAATCTTCCATCAGATACTGTGACAGCACTGACCCTGGAGGAGTTCAAGTCACGGGTGGCAGGATTCTGAGTACCTGCTTTGTTTTTAAACTGCACTGTAAATTTTAACACTTTTGTTTTATCCTTTGCACATGTGTCACACCAAGCCATCTTGCATAATCTTCATGAGTGAAGGCGCAAGAATATCGGAAGAAGAAGAAGAACCATATGAATACGGCTTTTTAGATATCTGTCGGTAAGCTATGTCACACAGGTGTAACAGGTGGACTTATGCTGCGTTTGTGTGCTCTTCCGACCTCGTAAAGATACGAGCTTTCCATGTGGGAAATTTACTCGAATGCACATTCCCAGTCGTAAATCATATTTCCCAGTCGTAAGCTCGGTCTGGATGCAACTGGGAGTGCCCCTTTGAGTGAATTTACATGATATGGGAAGCTCCTATTTTCAAGTTGGGAAATCAGCATGCAAACACACCATAATAGCCAATAGCAGTGGTTAGGGATCGTTCACAAATGACAACATGCCAGATGGGTGTGTGTGTGTGTGTGCGGGGGGGGTGGGGGGGACGTTCAAAGGAAGATGACGAAGAAAAATGATGCACGATGATATGGGGGAAATCAGAAATGCCGTAAATGCGATGTCATTTGTGAATGATCCTTTACTGTCCCGGGCTTACTGTTCACCTTACCAGAAGTGCAATACATAGAGTAATCTATGCATGGTTTGATTGATTACGGAGCCTAGATGCGGTCGCCAGAGTCTTGACATACGTCAGTCTCGTCACCCGTACATTTCAGTGACGTGACTGATGTACGTGGAGACTCTGGCGACCGCATCTAACATTATACCGTTCAAGGTTCCGCAATCAATCAAAACATGCATAGATTACTCTGCCATAAAATAACATATGGAGGAGATGGAGTGACCTAGCCCCTATGGAACCGCAAGCGTACAGAATTTTCAATTCTTAGACATTCAGGTCTAGGAGTGACCGTGCAGAGTTCTGTTATTGCATAATTTGTTGACGGATTTTACTTCCTAGTTGATCGAGGATTTCACCTGAGCCTCCTGAGGATTTTACTTCCATGTTTTTTAAACTTTTTGGTTCATTATGGAGATGAAAAACCTGTGCAGCGTCATTCGATGGATTAACAATATGAATGATTTTACTTAATCTTCTTAAATACACGACGCTTTGGTTGGCAGTATATACTAGACAGAATATCTAAATCTAAATATATTTGTCGACACTCACCTGCCATGTTCGTGGTGTTTGTTTACTGTGGAATGTTAAAAGTATAGCTATTGGTTAAATAATAATAGTCTCCAAATATGTAGTTTTATCTCGATATTTCCCAAACATATGTTTAAGATTAAGGCTAAAATATCAACCAATCAATAAATGTGTCTCGTGAAGACAACGGACTACTTTAAAAAGTGTCTATTTGCAGAGCCGTAACTGTGAATAGAAGACCAGCAAGTACTTATTCGCTGAGATGGCTCGATGAGTTAAGTTTTCCTATTTATTTGGTGAACATAATTCATGCAGTATTATATATGAAAACTTCCATAGAGCGACATGCATGATGGTGCACACCGCACACCGGCAAGTGCCACCCACTTTAAGTTTGGCGAATTACAAATCTTTATCACAGAGCCAGCTCTGCGAATAGTCACAATGTATATCTCACATACATTGTATATTCATCCATCTAGCAGTCTAGTTCATATCCATTTTGTCTATCGATAGACTTTAATACATTTAACATTATAAAACAAGGAACAAAATGACACATATCTGCATGAGGCAATTTTAAACTTCAATTACTACGTAAATATATTCTAGCTAAAAGTGAACAGCCGCACTAGTTTTAGAGATGTTAAACGGCGTTTGTTTAAAAATGGCTGCCAATAGATCAATTATTCGGAGTTTAAAATGATAAACAGTGAACATGTAGTATATGGATGGTAGATTTTTACAATTATATGTGATACATACAGCATAATTTTAGTGTGACAACTTTGTGTTCTAAAGCATTTACGATGAGCTCCAAAATTAAGGTAAAAGTGCTAATTTACTATGTAAATTGAATGACAGGTGTCTTTGTTGATGCTTGTCAATACATGATTGCTATGTCTATGAATCGTTGAAGATTTTCTTAAATGTATAATATTCTCACTACTTGATAACATTAATATTTCCTTGATAATGTTTATGTTTTCCTCGTCAATTTGTAATGTGATATGTTACACCGGCATTGTTGAGATTGAGATTGATTTTATTCAATATCATTATGGCATGTTTGGCAATTGCTCGCAGGCAATTGTAAACTTATCAGGTAGATGCCGTCGCCAGAGTCTCGACATACGTCAGTCTCGTCATGTCACTAAAATGTACGTGTGACGAACTGCTAATGTATGTCGAGACTCTGGCGACAGCATCTAGTTCTAACCTCTTAAACTTTAAGTTAAAGATTCTTTGGATGGTTGTGGACTCAAACTTATGACCTCCTTTTTTCACTACAGCTGGTCACAAGTATTATGAGCAGGTGTGCTACCGCTGACACTAACCGTTTCCTTCACATTTAAAGGCGTGTTCTTTAGAGACCAGTAGGCACGTGCCTGATCTCCACTCTACCCGGCATGTGTCCCCACCATTGAGACTGTGCATATGTGTAACCCAATGAAGTTCATTTTCAATTTGTTTAATTTTAAACGACACAGATGGTCTCATTGTTGGTTTTATATGACTAGTCGTATAAAAACCAACAATTAAGTTCACATGTAATAATATGGTAGCTCTGGGGACTTTCTTTACAATAGCTGGGTTTGAGTGCTTTTAATATGTTTGAATTATATTTTATATTCTGCCCTCAGGAGTCATCTGGTGGTGGTTTGGAGAACCAGTTAAAGAAAGATGGTCTTGACCCACACTGTGCTGATGAGGAGAAGGTTCGCTATCTGTGGAATCTCTACGTCAAGACAGAAGTATGTCCTAACAATTTGAAGTTTAGAAAAAACAAATAATTGTGTTGAATTTTATTAGACTTCTTGTCACCATATAAAAAGAATGATAATATAGTGGTAGGATTGTTATAGAGGAATATAAAAAAGTCATGGAATACATTCAAAATGTGATGAAATAGAATAAAAATGTATGAAAATCAATAAAGCTAAAGTTGCTTAGCATGTAATAGAGTACGTTCGCATGCAAGAGATGTAAATCACCAAGTGATGAAGCCATGTCACTCTGACCATCTGTGTGTTCACATAGAAGTCAATTTCTGAGGAGATTTTCATGTGATAGACAGAAAGTAGGGCATGAATTTGTTTTTAAAATTGCCTGGTGGGTTCGTTGGTTAAGGTATTTTTCTGCTAAGTGAGCAAAATCCCTAAGTTGTCTGCATGTATGTGTTTAATGAAAATATAAAATGAACAAAAAAATCACTTGTCACTCTCTCGCTACAATGCTATGTCACTACGTCGCTAGCACATGTGGGGGGGTGACACAGGATAGTGGAACATGGAACTCAGGACCCCTGTGTCACCCCCCTCACAGTGAACTTGAATATAAACTTAGAAATAAATTGTTCAATAATGTAATGTCATTAAATCTGATCTCATAGTAAACAAAACAGCATGGCTTTTTCCAGGGGGATCTGTTAGTCCGGTGAAAGTAAAATGTAATTAATATATAAATGGCTATATAGTAAACCTTAAACTAATCTAATCTCCCCGGACGAAGTCCGAAGGGGGATTTCTTGCTTTGCTTCTGTCTGTGAGTCCGTGAGTCCATCCAAAATAAACAGGCTGATAACTCGAAGACTACTTCAGCTATTGACTTGCAAATTGAATATGTCTTGTTTGAGGAAAAAAGTACCTCTCAAAAATTGTTGTTTGTACTTTGGCCTACTTTTGACAAACTTACGAGCGTTATGCAATAAAGTTTGTTACCACGCTACAGGGAGAAGTATTTGACCTATGGTCACCAAGCTTCATATCTAGCTTCGTTGTACTACTCTCAAGAACTGATTAGATTTTGGTGTTCTTTGGCCTACTTTTGATGAATTTATGGCTTATCATCACCAAACTTGACATTTGGTATGTCTATATCACTCTCCTCACGTGATTTGATATTGGTGTACTTTGGCTTACTTTTGATTTTTTTTTGAATATTTGAGTAAAACTATTGTTACCACTGCACTGGGAAAAGTATTTTACCTATGGTCATTAAACTTTACAGTTAAGTTCACTATACTAGTCTTCACAGTTGGATTGACGTTTGTGTACTTTGGCCTACTTCTGACGAACTTACGAGCGTTACGCAATGAAGTTTGTTACCACGCTACAGGGAGAAGTATTTGACCTATGGTCACCAAACTTCATATCTAGCTTCGTTGTACTACTCTCAAGAACTGATTAGATTTTGGTGTTCTTTGGCCTACTTTTGATGAAATTTCGATGTATTTTAAAAACAAATTATTACAAATTTTTGTTTATCTGTCTCCTGGGTAGACTTTATGACCTATCATCACCAAACTTGACATTTTGTAGGACTATATCACTCTCCTCACCTGATTTGATATTTGAGTACTTTGCCTACTTTTCAAAAATGGCCTGATCGGGGAAGGGAAGGGAAGATTTAAGGCGTTCCCGACGACTACTTGCTTATAATTTAAATTTATTCTTATTCTTTAGAGAGCAGACTTATTATTTCAAGTACTGTACAATCTCTTTTATTGTATACATGTATCTGTTATCCAAAATTTTCCGTTATCCTGACCCCCTGCTGTGTTACCATTTTTCTGGATTTACACATTTGAAGATCGGCCATAGGCTCTAATTGTTGTCTGGTATTGATCCATTAGAGTGAAAAACAAAATGCATCCCACATTTTGGCTGCATTCTATGGGGAAAAATTGCATGGTGGATTGATGAAGGAGAAAAGCGTGATTTAATTTATTTTATGTAAAATATAGTTGTATTGCTTGTTTAAAGGATATTAAATCACGTTCATTGTCCTTATGTTCATTCGCACTATTGTTAGATGGATATAGATCTAAAATAGGTCCGCAAGACATATGTGCTGTTAATCTGTTATAATAGGTATTTTATGAAAATTACCGGTATCTATTATCATCCACTGTGGTATACAATTATATCATGACATAGTTTCTCATATTCGGCACCCTTATGCTCCCACCCCCTTATCTTAATGTATAGCTGTACTATGTGCATCCAGAATCACATGTTCAGATTAAAGGCTACAATTCATATGATGGGTACAATTGTTATGGCAACAATACCTCTAGTTTTATTTAACAATTTTGATTGTGTAATTGATTTAAAATGTTAGATTGAACCTCGAGGATTGAACAAACTGTTTTATAAATCATTAGTTGAAGATTTAAGAGGAAAAAGTATTGTGATAAAATAGTTGTCCCGATACTATGAGTTCAACATTTGATTGTAGAACAAATACTTCTTTCCTTTAGGGATCTGGGTTTGTTTACAGGTGGAATAGTTAGTGATTAAAGAAGAATTCATGCATACATTGAGCTCACTTGCATGTCAAAGGATCAGTAATGTATCAATAGATGTTCGCCAATAGACTTCAGATCATATCAGTTTACATCAAACAAAAAGCTGGACCTGTATCAAATAAGCACAGTAACTTGTACATTTGAGGCATGAGGCACAAATGTGTGGGAAAATCTTAAACTTTAAGCTATTAAGAATTTGAACAGCATATGCAGACAACACAGTAATTATTCGTTTGGTCATCAGAGATGACCTACGTTTTGTCAGGGTGACTCAGACTTCATGTGGACCAGTCCAAAGGGGCGGGCCACTTTTCTTTTTTTTTTCTGGTTCAACATATTGTAACAAGTCATTTTTGCCAGCCAGTATTTTTTTCCTAATCAGCATACATACACATAAACATGAGATTCTTTAATCAAGCATCAAAAGCTGGTGATAATAAAAGTTTAAAAACAATATAATTAAGCGGCGTTTTTTTGGACGACCCTGATTATCCAACCTACGTTTTGAGGTTTGTCGTCAGGTTGGCCACTTAGGTTTTAAAATTACTGTGCTGTGTGATATGCTTTCAATTAGCTAGACCCTTGATAGAACTCTTATCAATTTGCTGTAGAAATACTTTCTCACTTTAGTCACTGTAATTTGTTAGATAAGTAGATTATTTTTAGAAATATGTTTTTCTATTATTGGTAATTTTAAAGTCTAAATCAAATGGGTTCTGTATTTACGCACAGTTGTTGGAAGGCACATATTTTAATTATCAGTATTCTTGTAACACTGAACCAAAACAAATATCCAAATAAAATACAACAAATTCATATTGTATCATAAATGATCACAGGAGGTTGCTTTAAAAAAAAATCTGAATAGGTGGCAAATTGCCTCTGTTTGTCACTGATGGAATAGTGAACACATTGGCACATATTGGTATTATCTGTTTAGGCCTTTTATATGTTGGCTTTGTACTTTAACAATGTAGACACAACTACTTCACTTGTATCAATATGTATACTTTGCAAACTTATTGTAATTATACTTTCATCCAAGTACATTGTTGGCGCAACACTTGCTACTGAATATTTGTGAAGTTTAAGTCATACCACAACAGACTAGATCAAAAGGGCTCAAAGAGCGCAGCGTCTGTGATATAACTGAGTAAATTGACTTGTGTTGACTCAAAGTTTTTATTTATGGAAGGCTTTTGTTCAGGTCAAGTGACACAAAAAGAAGTACCAATGATATGTTCTCTATAATTCTAATGTTCTATTATCATTTACTATTCATCATTACCAAGATTATTCTGTCAGCTGCCCAAAAATAAATGAATTTCAATTATTTTGTTTTACATGATCTATGAAATAAAATTTATGCTGCAGGAATAGTGCATCATTATATTCGTTGTGTTTATGAAGTTCTATCAAATTTATAAGTTAAGCAAAATGGTTTATCAATAAGAGGCAAATGGAAAACAAATCTTAGTGATATAAATCTTAAGTGATAAGCATAGAACCGTTTCATGTACATACGCAAACACTATTTTATTAACCTCATATAGAACAATTGACGCATACACAAAATTTTGACACATGCATGGTAAAAATATTATTGTTTTGTGAGCAGTTTAGATCTCACGTCAATTTCTTTATTGCTAATATGTGTTAATCAATATGAATACTTTGTCAACAATTTTTAAATATGTATATTAGAGGCAGTGGCAGCCTGTCTTCAGGGTTGTCTAGCCTATCAATGTCTTGCAATCACAGTGACGTGTTTTTATCTCAAAATGAAGATAATGTCATGTACAGCAGCAGCTCAAAATATACTCTAAGTTCTAAGCATTTATTGGCGAATACCTAATACATATCAAAGTTCTGTGAAGTACTGAAAGCCAGGCAATATCGGGAGTGAACGAACACAACGCACTCGTTGTATTGTTACTAAAGTTGTGATTTCATCATGGGTTTTCCCCCGCCACACACATTGCACTATACTGTGAAAGGCAGGTGTTTGAAGGTGTTTGAGTGGTCAACTTCTGGATGCACACAATGACTATAAGCTTGCTGGCTTGAAAATGGAGTGCCTTCTCTCTGTGCATCATGCCTTTCTTTAATGACCAATGTAACTACATGTACTACAATTTTATGATGTGTAAGTGGCACAAAGTAATGACTTAGGTATGGCTTTGCCTGACACTTATCACTAGAACTCGAACCCACGATGTGATGGTCACAAATTCAACTCTATCATTTCTGCTATAGAATCAAGTATCATTGACAGCTTATGTCCAAGATGTAGTCACAATGTAAAGCATTGCACTATGAACAGTCAAACACAGGTTGAGTATACTCTGCATCTCGAAGATTAAGGTATATGGTTGTTGTTGAGTACTGGCAGGAGCTCACTAAATTTTCCCCAAGCAGTCTTACATCTAATAGTTTCAGCTAGTTCACAATCTCCTTCACTGGACAATGTTGTAGTGGCAATGCCAGGTCAATTGATGGCAGTGGAATAAAGGAGGTCCCAGTAGGCGAACACAGTTTTGACTTTAGAGGTGGTGACAGAGTTCTGCTACTTAGGCAGGGTCAGGAATAGCCACACGTCCGCTCGTATTGGCTTGTAAAAATTTGTGGAGGATGAGTAAGAAGTTTTAGAAACTTGTCCTTATGACAAGTAGCAATTCTGATTATTTTGCCACACAGGTATAATAGTGTATGTGCAGGGAAGACTAGTACATTTTTTGCTGACGAGTAGCACTTTTCCACCTAATCCTGACCCTACTTGGGTGACATACTAGCTTCCCCGTGACATTGCTCCACATTGGTACTTTATTTATCATGTTCAAATACATGTCTATAAAAGCAATAACTTTCTCTTGCTAACATTTCAAACACATATCACAGTTGCAGGGCCCTCAACTTTTGATCAGAGCCCCCAACCACCATTTAAAGTCAATGGCCCTGCTGCACTCGTGGAAGTCTTCCCTGCGAGTTTCAAACGCTGACATTGGTGCTGTTTCAGGCGGCGCTGTATGAACAGACAGGAAAGCTTGCGGGTTGCTGCGTTTATATGAAACTCATAGAAAATGCAAAATGTAACAACGCCGTGTGCTGTTCTCCGTGTTAGAATGCTCTGCGTGTACTGTTTGCAATGCATTTAATGAACAGACAGGAAAGCTTGTGGGGGAAATGGTCATTTACCATTGCTGTTTTTTTTAATGTTACCTATATTTTTTCATCGTGATTATTATGTAATAACAGATTATCTTCATTCTAAGGTCTGTGCGCTTATTTTCTAGCATTAATTCGTCACTAGATCTAGCATTTTCGCGTACAGAAAAACGCGAGTGGGGAAGCAAAACAGTCAGTAGACTTTGCTAAATATCTCCTTCCATACCTCACTCAAAAATATTTTATTATTATACATATATTCTATAGATGTATGCGTTTCCAATCATATGAACAAAAAAAAAAAATTTGGAAGCACATTTTATCAATAAACTTTGAAGGTAAATATGGGCATTATTTCGATGGTGGATTTAACAACTGTAATACCTACAATAGATGTAAATGCTATCTTGCTGCCTATCATAACATTATTATTTATATCATGAAAACAAGAAAATACACACTGTCTGTTATCAAACTCTTTATTCTTTCATAATTTAATGCATTATATGATGTCCTGTAATAAATTTTCTTGATCAGCTTCTCTCCTTTCACATGTTCCGACATGACACTTCCGTGTGCACGGCAGCCATTGTAAAAACCTGCTAGTAGACTTTGCTTAATATCCCAGTCCATACTCCACCTAAAAAATATTTTATTAATATCTGTATAATTGGAAGAAATATGCGTCTCCAACCATACCAATCATGAAACAGTTGTACGATATTTCATTATTAAACTTTGATAATCAAAATGTGCATCTTCTCGATTTTGACAGCCACAACATCACTAAGCGGGTTTGGTAAAAGATACTGCAAGTAGATTTTGCTTAATATATCAATCCACATCTCACCCAAAAATGTTTTATTAATATATGTATACTCTACGGATGTATGCGTTTCCAAGCATATCAATTATAAAAATTTAGTATAACATTTTAGTACTAAACTTTGAAAGTCAAAATGGCCATTATTTCGATAACAGAGCACAGCAGCATGACAGTGTTAACACGGACAACAGCACACGGCTTTGTTACATGCTTTTTGCCGAGTTTCCAGTCTGTTCATTCTAAGGTCTGTGATTATACTGCATCTGTATCCTCTATCGCCAGGTTGAGCAATGACCACGAAGCCCTAACGTTGGAATTTGAGGCTGAGAATGAGTCCCTGAAGGAGGAAGTGGAGCGACTCAAAGGGCAACTCAGCTGTGAGTATCAAACCAAAACTCATGTCATTAGATTTTTTTAACCATCCGGTTACAACTGTGAAAGTCTCAGGTAGATCAGAGGTGTCATAGTTTTATATTGAGCCGTTCGATGACAGTACTGAGGCATTGTGAGGTGCCGCCGTTATCAGTGAGAGATAATGACATCCAACACGCTGATTTTGTCAGCGTACGGCGGTCAGTGGAGATAATGAGATCCAACACTCTGATTATTCATGCAGCATATGGTGGCAGTGAGGAGACACGGGAGATGCTGCTGCAGCAAGGCCTGGACGACATCGCGGAGGGCTCGGTCAGTGAGCAGGTGGCCTACCTGCTGGTGGAGAGGGCCAGACTCATGGACGAACTGGAGGCAGAGCAAGGTACGGGGGGAGGGCGGGATTACATCTGTGCTTGTAGATTGAAAGATACCTGTAGGAGGAACCGCGATTTGAAATGCCTGAGGGCTTTTGGTGATGTCAGTGTACTTCAGTGACCATGTCAAAATCCTTTGTCCTCTCAATTATTGCTCGAAAAGTATTTTTTAATTTATGATGTATAGGAAATAGAACCCATTATCAACAAACATTTGAAGATGAAGTTGTCATATGGTGTTGATAATGATCATTATTAATCATTATTCGCTATAAAAAAACTCATAATTATTGGTTTGGACAATAAATTTTAAAACGTATTGCATTAAGACACACCACTAAACAATTTTGGTAGATGCCTGCTTTTGTTTCAGCTCGTAACTGTGTGCACACTCCGGAGGGCCCCATGACAGCGGAGCAACTCATGGTCAGTCATAGTCACAATGAACTCTCAGACACAATGCAAACAGCTAGATTTCTAAGCTACGGACATTAAATTCTGGTATTTGTAGAAGAAAAATAATATTAGAAACAGTACTAACACATTATGTAAACATACATTTTTGTTAAGGCCTCATTTAAGTTGAAAATGCAATCACAACATGGTCTCAAAGATTTGTGTTTGAATACAGTTTTAGTACAATTTCTAAAATTAGGTCTCGTGTGTGTTAAGACAGATTTTGACTTTCCACATTCTCCATGGTTGTAGCACGGGAATGAAAGAGACTCAAAATATTAAAATCTACTAGCTTTTTGCAGTCATATTTATGGAATAGTTCTATTATTTCAGTTAATTCAAACAGTTTTCTTCATTTTCAAAGTCATTCATTGAATTGATTTTTGAAAATGATGCTTTTATTTATCATATTTCTAATGGATGTTAAATTCTGAACATGAAATTTCTGTATAATTTGATATTAATACAAAATTTTATCTGATTGTTTTGTAACATTAATTTAGCATTAAATCCTGTTATTATAATTTAATTTGTGGGAAAATGAACACATGATTGATGTTGTGGGTTGAGAACTTTGAATCAAACTATTCAAATGTTCATTTTTGCAAATAAAATTGAAAAATTTGGCAAAGCCATTTTATGGGGTAAATATCCTGTCTTAATATTATCAGGATTTTTTTTTTTGTTTTTATTATTTTATTATCATGAATCAGGTATGTCTTTTTACTATACACATAAATCATGATTAAGTGTTCATATTCCTTGTGGTATGATATTGTGTTGTTATTCACACCCATGCTATTATTTCTGTCTATTTTTCTTATTTTTCTTACCTCTATTTCTATGCTCTAACATTAATGCAAATGTCCTGCTTTTGCAAATTTCCCTGAAAATATAACCAGCCTGTATTTGCATAGGTCCTAGAAATTATCCATGTTTAAAACTGTATTAGATTCTGAGCTTTAGATAAAGATTACAGTATTCATTCACACTAGGCTAGTTAACATCATTTTCTGGAAGTTATGAAAACATGCTTGTACAACTTCAAACTTTTCCATTTTTTTTTTTTTTTAAATGGCTTATTTTACCATGGAGTAAGAAGTTATTTTAAATCTTGGTAAAAAATGAAAGAGTAAACGTGTCAACTTTTATACAAAGTGAAATAGATAAATACCATAAACAGGAAAATCATTTTATTTGAATTTACAATCAATTTTAACTAAAGTGATAGCAATATTTGGCTAATTTTAGAGCGTTTTTGATGGTGTTTCTGCAGAGGCCGATTTGCAACTTTATACATCGCAAAAAGTAAAGTTTTAGTTTGTCTTTGCTTGATATGTATGTTGGAATATTAACATGTTCTAATACATACATATGTAAAGCTACTTACAACTTTACCCTTAACCATGAACGCACTGCGAAAAGTTTTTCTGTATTTCGCTTCTTATTTACCAAACTAATAATGTTATGTAAATAATGACTTGTAATCATGATAACATTTAGCCACATTTAATAATACTAGGGAACGGTGTGTCCAATCATAACAGGCATTAATAGGATATTTGATGATAGATATGTATATAAACTTTGAGAAACTCCTTTTTTTTTACATCAGATTTGAGAATCTTGAATTTGCCTAGAGCCCACTAAACTGTTTCCCAACCCATTTTATTTTCATTTGCATTTTTGAACAGCTAAAATGAATTCCCTCAATGCTATTTTTTTACAATTAGTTTTGTCCTTTCAAACTGAAGTTCTAACTTTTTCGACCTTCTAAACCCAGATCTTTCCACCCTCATTCTGTCAACTGCCCAACTACCCTCTTTCTTCCTTTTCTGACAGTGGATCGTGATTAAGTAGAAAATTACTACGACATGTAGGTAGTGATGAGCAGCAGTTTGACTTTATTACCTCTTTAGAATTATTACTTTTCATTCATGCAGGTATAGAAACGAAGTTTGTTAAGCCCTTACATTATAATTTGCATTGCTGTGGTAATTTTTAATCCACGGAAATCATGCTGAAAATTGCAAACCGCAAATGTTTCCCAACACCAATATTCTTTGCTTTCAAAAGTTGGAAGCCAACTGGCAATTTTTATTTCATTTGTGCTAATGTCTATTTGTGTCGTAAGAAATTGACAAAATTCTTACTCATCAATATGAGCGAATAAGTGCTTAATCACGATAACGCTTCCCACAAACCCCTTTCTTTCTCTGCTGCTGCTTTTCCTCTTATAACCGCTGTACATAACCCACAGATGCTCCTAGAAGAGGAGCGGGGCGAATATGAGGAAGAACTGGGTCGTCTGCGGCTGCAGAGAGCCACCAACGCTGGGGACAGCGAGGATGAGGGTAAACACAGGGAAAAGGTCAGCCTCGGTCTACGGTGCCAGTGAAGTGCAGTAGAACCTCTCTTTAAGACCATCCAGTGATAGATCTTAGTAGAAGTCAAGTGTCTGGTGTTTTTACGTCTTCATACAAAGGCTGAGGGACGCAAGAAACAGTCTCGTTATGGAGGCAGTTTCTTTATGTTGATGGTCTTCATTGAAGGTTGTATTGTACTGACGTTTTCACAAAGCGCTTATGATCCAAATTTGAGGATTATTTTCCAAAGTTTTCAATGTACAATGTATTTAAATAAAGTTTGTCATGGTAATTTTTTATGCTCTGGCGACAAATGTAAGTGTCATAATTTTGCACAATTATTGAAAATAGCTTTCAATATGGCTCAATAGTTAATATACATGTATGTAACCACTTTAAATGTATGCAAGCAATTGCCATAGTGCTATATTGAAAACTGTTAGAAATACTGGTCCTATTCGTATGAATATTTCATAGTTTTGCACACTTACAAAATATGAGCAAAATGTATTGAATACTTTTAAAATAGTCTCAAACTTTGGATTATGACTGCTTTTTGAAAACAGAAATAAAGTGCACCTATTATTTGGAGTTTTTTTTTTAAAGATTAAATTATGAAATAGATAAAGGAAAACTCGTAGAATATTTAAATATTGTACGCCAATGGTTTTGAGGTATGATAATGTTTGAAAAGCGTTCAAGGCTCCCCTTAAGTGAGTGTCATGACAGGAAATGCATCATATGGAGAGAGTTGTCTTATTTTTTGATTACCATTTATGAGATACGATAGTTTGAAATAGATTAGCAACTAATGGATTTTCAGCTTTATTTCTTTTAATCAAAGCGCCTCACATTTCATGTAACACTAATATTTTCTTTTGTACATGTAGTTGAAATGTTTCCAAAAACATAACTCAGTAAAAATTGAAAATTGAATTATATTAAATCTTGACTATCATGCATTCAGTACACTTTATTCTACCAAACAATTTAGCTGATTATTAAAAAAAAGCACATTAGAATTTTCTCTACTATGTTGGGAAATAACCCCACTGCCTGAAAAAATTAGGGGTATTTCTGTAAAATATTAGAGTGGGAATATTTTGTATTAAACATTGATAATGATTGGGTAAGATAATTACTAACAAGAGTAACTTACATCTCTTGAGATATTAAGCAAAATACCGGCTTTTTAATTTGTCCTGAGCTCAATCATTTTTCGTTGATAAGTTACTGAGTTTCATACATAGCAGAATTCCTTTTACAGATTTTTAAAGCCCGTGCAAATGTTCATCAGGCACATACAATATTTGATGAAGTTCAAAGTATTTTGCCCATTTATAACATTCAGAAAGCAGATCTTGTCTAGATCTAAAGGGTAAATGACTCCCAGCGTTCTTGTTTTTTTTTTTTTACATTGAATGTCAACTGCCAATGTATCTGAATGGAGATTCTCTGCCAATTACAGAGCTCCAATCAGAATAAGTCTACCTATAAAACTGACTGAGTTATCGGCCAAAACTGCTGGGTCATTAATAACTTGTATAAAGTATTAAAGTTTCGACTAAAGTTTCGATTTTTGTTTTTTCATTCTGCCTACTGCAACCTATTCTCCCTATCCAGTAGAAAATGATATAAGATTCATCTACTCCCTCTAGAATAGATACTATATATAAACGTGATACTTTTTCTTGGATATATGAATTGTTTATAATTACTTTGTAATATCTCTGCATGTAAATATTTGTCTAAAGGTTTTGAAATGATTATTTTAAAATCAAACACATTGATTGATTTGTCAGATTGTTTTTCCGCTTTATTCATTTTATTTTAAAGTTAAGGCCAGAAATTGAAATTGTTTGTAAAATCAAATCAAATGTTTAAAAAAGTCCAATGTTTTTCTACAATTAGAGGTTAGGCTACAGGTATTTACTAGTTTAAGTGCCCTGAGTGTATCATCAGGATGAAATTATACTCAGTGCAAATATTGCAACATATGAATGATACAGATAAAGCGGTACTTCACATTGATACAATACAAAACAATATGTTCCTTCTCTAAAATACTGTTTACCTATGATCATGCTTTATTTAGATAGTTTACCATTACTAGGGAAAGTTAATTAGTTGATATTCGTGTTTGGGGAACACACAATTCATTAGAATGAATAAGTACAGGTAAGCCGAGTGAATGCTAATGCATAAGTCATTAGCATTATGGCAGCAATGATCAAGAATTTCAACTTTTTATACTTGGTTATTTGTGCCTTTCAATGCTTTTTTATACTCTGTGATCATTTGCGTTTTCTCTTGGCAATCAGGTGCGTTCTCTGGAGCACGAACTCGAGGAGCTGAGGAAACACCTTGATGAGCGTGATGCTGACAGTGCGGAAGACCGTGGTGCGGATGAGCGGGAGGCACTTCAACAACAGGTGGAGGCCCTCAGGTGAGCATGCCGTTTTTACCCTTTACTACGGTACAGTAGAACACCTCTATTAAGACCACTCATGGGACCGACTTAAGTGGTCTCAATGAAGGGGTGGTCTTAAATATATGGGGGTTCCCATTGGAATCATTTTGAAGGAATGGGATTGAGAAAAGTGGTCTTATTATAGAGGGGGGTCTTAATAGGAGGTTGTACTGTACAACTTCTTTTATCTGGACATCTCTGCAGGCTATATGGACATCTGGATAATGTGTATATGCAGATAAGGCTGTGGGGGTGCCGAATGTGAGAAACCAGTGATACAACACAATAGACGATAATTGACTATTTTCATGAAATGCCTTTTGTAATAACAGCTCATAGGTTCATAGTACATTCACTACTTGAGTAGATATCCCCTGATTTCTAAACCTTACAGCAAGCTGAAAACAATAAAACGTGAAACTCGTTGAGTATCCGAAGACCTGTAACTGTGATTGAGGCTTGATTTGTTTGCAGAGAGGAGCTGGGCAACCTCGATCAGCAGGTGAAGGCAACCAATGCCGACCTGTTCACCAAGATGCAGGACGTCGAGGCTAGTGACCAGCGCCGCCTGGTACGTGCCAGTTACAAATATTGAACACGAGAGATCTGTAAGCGTAAATCTGCTTATTTAGGTTGCAGTTCTCTGTTATTAAGCTCTAGCTACTTTGTTTTTATTCACATGCAAGTCTTTGGCATCTTTTTCACAACGAGCTGTATTTTTCAATTGATGCAGTAGCTCATGTGAGTGTAAAATTATTTAATTAAATGCACAAAACTACGTTTTTAATTTTTTACCTCTTTCTTTGTTTATTTGGAAGTAGTTTTAACAAAAAGGAATTTACTCCTTTTTAATTGTCTAAAATGACATGAACATAGACAGTAAGGGTTGAGATAAGAGACATTGAAAGATGTTCTCAGCACTAAGAGAGTAAGATGCTTGCTCAGATTGATCACCACATGGGATGGTTTGCAAGGGTGAGAGAGCCCAAGGTCTAAAAGTATCTAAAAGTTAAAGACCTGAGGTAGACTCAGATTGACCTGGATTCATCAGGCTTGTATTAAAAAGAAAGATAGAAAAGTCAATCATTTATAGCTGATATATATTAATTTCATTTGCATACATATTTGTTTTCTTTATTTTGCAGGAGGCGGAGTCACAACAGAAGGAGGCGGAGTCTCGCTGTCAGGAGGCGGAGTCTCGGCT
This sequence comes from Streblospio benedicti, assembly GCA_019095985.1. NCBI lineage: Eukaryota > Metazoa > Annelida > Polychaeta > Spionida > Spionidae > Streblospio > Streblospio benedicti. The sequence continues at coordinate 46,856,099 of CM032667.1, forward strand.
CGAAGACGCACAGAAGCAGGTGGACGTGCTTCAGCTGCAGCTGCAAAACCTGGAGGTACCAGACATTAGGCTTCTCTTGGTGTAGGTAGTACCTACAGGACAGGATCCATTGATCCCTAGGTGCTAATAACGGTTGTTAGGAGACTGCATTCAATCAGTCCCTATTGAATTTTCTGCATATACTGCCCCTTCTGATAAATATTTTGTCCTTTTTGTCTCCATATACTGTTGTAATCCCAAGTGGGGACTGCAGGAATTTTTCCTAAAATGTTCAGAGCAACAGTTCTTGTGGATACACAATGCGCTGGGAGGGTTTATTTTGTTGCATTTTTATAATATTTCCACTTCAATTGCTCTTATTTTTACCATTCTATGTCAAATAAGTTAATAAAATTAGCTGTTATGTATATAAAAACCATTTTGTATCATACGATCTGAAAATTGAGGAAGAAGGGGGTGATTCTGTAATCATTACGGGCATATTAGAACGTTAAACGCAATTGTAATAAAGGTGTACGTTTTTAAGACTACGAGTAACATTAAGAATGCTGTGATGACAGCTCTGTGTGGATATAAACACACAGGATAAAACTTTAACAAGACATGAAAATACATGTTAGGTCAATGGAAATAAACCAAGAATGGACCTGTGCAGCCATTGTGAAGGAGGCCTTGAGGTTTATTACAAAACGAACGTGAGGAGTGGGAATTTGGGTGGTGATATTTGTCTACATGTGTGTATAGACTGGGGTTGTTGATATCATATTGTTGGTTCGGGTTGTCAACCTACATTACTATGCTGACTTATATGGCAAGGAAAATGATTCAATCAAACGGCCTGCTACCGTACTACAGTGAATGTCCTCACACGGAACCCAATTTACAGTCACAAATCCTTCCTTGTTCACTTCATCACATCATTTACTTACATTGTTATAAGCTAATGCATGAGAAAAGTTTCTGTCATTCAGTTTTTCCTGAGGACATTCACTGTTCAATTGTGCATGATGATGTTGTGCAGAAGGAGCGTGGTGAGGGTGAGGAGGAGCTGCGTGTGCTGGAGGCAGACTTCAGGCAGAAGGAGCAGGAGTACGAGGGGCTGGAGGTCAAGGTCACCGAGCAGCAGACGGCCGCAGCCGCGCTCGAGGCGCAGGTGAGGGACGGACTTGTACAATTTAATTCAATGATATTTTATCATACGGACATATGACAGTTATAATATAGAAACATGTATGAATAAACAAATAGCAATGTCACCCAGCCAACTTGGCTTGCAAGTCATTGTATTGTGATCCAAAATAAATAAGAATAAGCCATCAGCACTTAGCCTAACGTATGTATTTATATTTTACTTGAATACAACATCTTTGTGTGCTTTCCATGACTTTCTAATAAAGCATCCTGCTTTAATAACTACAGTATTTCATAATATACAGTAGAACCTCCAATCAAGACCACCTCTCTATGAGGCGATCTCTATAATAAGACCACTTTCACGGTCCCAAAGTGGTAAGGTGTAGAATACGTAGGACAAGTAACATTTTTGGAGGACTGGTCACTTTTTTCCAATACTAGTCCTGTAGACGAGTGTGGTTAAAATGTTATCTGGGCCACTGGCAACATGATTTTTCACTGTTTTGTCACACACGGATTGGTGGCACAGAAATAAGACTTATGCGTCTCTTTTATTTAGATCCAGAGCAGTAAAGAGGAGCATGGGAAGTTGCTGGAGAAAATAGAGGAGCAGAAATCGGTGCTGGAATCTCTCACTAGCGAGAACGAAAGCAAACATAAAGGTATGTAATGGGACATACTATATCACTATCACATGATTTACTATGATGTATCCTGAAGATGGATGCAGTTTCTGGGGTTACTTGGTGCGTTCTACCAAAGCATGAGGCTATCTTGTTCCATGAGTAATTCACTAAAATCTTCTCTCAAGTGTCATGATTACAGTAAAACTTCCAATTAAGACCACCTCTCTATTGAGACCACCTCTATGATAAGACCACTTTTCACCCTCCCAAACCTTCATACAGCTACCAAAATGAACTTCTGTATTGAGACCACCTGAGAACACTGGCCCCAAATGTGGTCCTGATAGAGAGGTTCTACTGTATGAAGTTGACCGCCAGGGCTGGTTTATTTCAGCTGCTGAGACGGAGACGAAGCTGCAGTGTGAGCTGAGTACTCAGAAGGAGCGCGTCCTGCACTTGCTGGCTGAGAACAAGACGCTCAACTCACAGGTGAGGGAGGCACAAACGCTTGGCTCTGAGTGGGTAGTCAAACTCACGCATAAGGGTTTGACATAAGGACTGTTAAGTCAGTAGACAGGAGGTCTGCTAAGGTTAAAAATCAAGTAGCCTGGCTCAAAATCAGGTAGCCCTGGATTCAGATGAGTGCCATTAAAGGGAGGTGTATAATTTGATTAAAAAAATACACTGACAGTGAATAATGACAGAATTCTCTGTGTTTGTTAAAATAAGCATGATGATTCAAATGATTGTTAGACACAAGTAATTTATTTAAAAAAAAACTTTCAACATAATGCACCTGTCAAAACCAGGTAGACCACAGGTCTACCTACTGGCAAAAGCTGGTAGACCGGCAAGTTTTCAGATAGACCAGGGCTGCAGGCCTACCACTTATGTCAAACCCTGATGCAAATGTGCAGTAAATGTGCTTATTTACAGTCGCAATGAACAGTTTTTGCCATTTTCTAGCGACTTTACCAGCTCATTGACATCATTTTCACAATGTATCTTTCTCAACTCCCGGGGGAGCATACAGCACACCGCTTCCATAGCGCAGACGTGCTAATACAGGTTTTTAGGAAGAAGGGTGGAGCGTATTCAGTGGATTTCATGAGGTTTGCACTTGGCAAACTACTGAGGGAAACCAAAAACTCCATTCCATGAAAACGACATGATTGGTGAAAAAAAGGGAGGTGTGGGCCCCTCAAAATCTGACAATGTGGCCAGGTCATAGGTTTGAATCGGGACAAAAGCAGTTTTATCAGCTGAAACGAAAAAGTGTTCAAAATGTTTATCTGCTGCCTGTAAGGTTTGTTTTACACTTTGTGGTGATATGACAAACGTTTCCTTGATGCTGCACCACAATATGTGTTTCTGAAAGCAGATAAACATTTTGGCCTCTTGTGGTTCGGCTTTGTTGTGTGGATCACATGTAAAAGAGTTGTCCCTGCTTTTCTGAATATTCAGAATTTCGTACATTCAGCATCAGCATGCTTCTTATTTTATCATATTTTGATGATTTTTTCATGGGTATATTATAAACAATTCTGGAATAAAGCTTAAATGAAGCGGTTCAACCGAATTACTCAAATCATTTGAGTTTCATTTCAGAGGTTATAGTTTACTCACTGATGATTGCGTCGTCATGCGTTGTTTTTCTGTGTTCGCAGCTGGCTCAGTTGACCTCTGACCTTACTGCGGAGAAGGCGGCTCACAAAGCTGAGGTCGAAGGTCGCGACACGCGCCTCACAAACCTGCGACAGGAAGTGGACACGCAGCAGACGACAATCAAACAACTGCAGGTGAAAAACGGCAGTTTTTTGTCATTGTGATCCCTGTACAATGTAACTGAATGTATGTTTGATTCATCCTGGGTTTCTTTATTCATGATTTAAAGAATTCAATGGATACCAATAGAAACCATTGTTAATACCATTTTGGCGAGACTTTCGTTGTTTTCGCAACAACTTCTTCGGGCTGAATAAAAATCTCAGAGGTCATGTGACCCTGAGATTTTCAATGGTTTTTATTGGTATCCATTAAATTCTTTAAATTCTGTACAATGTAGTTCTTTAGTGATTCGTTGATTGTGTATATAAAAAATGATCAGTCTGCAGGTCACTTATAATGTAGTCCCTCGATTTTCTACTAATCTTATCCTAGTATGCTGTAGGATCACCCAATAGTGTTCATGTTATTCTAAGAAAAGCTTATTATTAATTTCTTTCTCGACTTCTAATCGGGTCATTTTTTTGTGATGCAGTGTCGTTAATTCTGTATTTTTTTTGTTATCTATCATATTTTATAAGACTCTGGAATCGTCACTTTTTACATTTTTTAAATACTTTATTTTTAATTTCATAATAATTGGCAATCTTTCTGTTATTTGTTCTTCATGTAAATGCATGTTCAACTTTGGAAATAAACTTTTATTATTATTTTTTACCTCAAATGTATGGGAATTTCTTAACCTAACCAATGTACGTGTAATTTTTTCTCTGGCTAGTTTTTTCACTGGTCATCACCAGCCACCTTGTTCTTTGTGATGTTTTCTGCTATTGACTGGATTTTTTTGTGTAGTTTTTAAGATTAAATGCTATTTATGAAAGGTTTATATTTTTCTTTGATATTTTTGTTTTCTGATGTTTCTTCATATTTCATGCCTTGTTTAATTTTGTCAAACATAAGTCGACAAAAAATGTTAATTAGTGTGTATAATGTTATCTCTTTCTTTTTTTGTTTATTCTGAATTGGTACAGAAATTCTGCATTATTTGCTTCTAACATTGAAATAATTTGTAAATCTTAATAATTTCGTTCCTTCCCCATATACATATCATATAATTACTATGCAGCATTCAAGAACTTGGTTTGACTCTTAAATGCAAAAATTATGTATCAAAAGACATGATGATCATAAGACTAACATTCCACATTCATAACAACCATGGACCCATTTCACATGTCTGCCATGTTGAATTGAAAGAGAGGCTTACCAATTGTCCACTAAAATGGCAAAAATCTGCCAGTTTGTGTGGATTTCTAGCCAATATCTATATCCCAAATGCTGCTTTTCCAATGTTGCTCAAAATATGCTGTTTGGTAATAGGCTCAGTTTTCAGTATACAAATGAAAAGGATCCATGGTAAGGCGTTTGTCAACTTGCTAACTCTATAAACATTAGCTAACCAGCTTTCCAAAATCAGTAAGTAACTGGGCCCTTTTTGTCCTGATTCGCTTGCTAGCAGTAGATAGCTTTGCGTCTCTTGCAGGATTCAAACTCAGATCTTGTGCGTGAGAAGGCTGAACTGGAGGCGAGGCTTGGGGAGGCGGAGGATGAGACGGAGCAACTCAAGGCAGACTTTGAGCAGCTTGCAATCAACCATGTTAGTACAGTCGGGGGCGGCATGTAACGTGTATCGTATTTGTACAGCATGTACCATTCATTTATCATTATCCAACTGTCTTAGCTTGAATTAGATCTGAATTATTCATCCTGGGTGCAACCAAGCTGTAGCATGTTATTATGGAGGTTTGTGGGTGCGGTTTAGTCACAGAGGGCGGGGTTTAGTCACAGGTTTTCTCACAGGGGGCGGGGTTTAGTCACAAGGGGCAGGATTTAGTCACGTGAGGCGGGGCTTAGTCACAGAGGGGCGGGGTTTAGTCACAGGGGGGCGGGGTTTAGTCACAGGGGGCGGGTTGAGATCATAGTATAGTTAATTACATGATTAGGATGTTTAGATGGTTGTAAAGCTAGGTTTTTTACTGTTATACATTGGAATATGGTGTCCGTGACAGGCAGATATGGACATGTATATACCGGTATGTTACTGTACACTTTTGTAAATACATAAAGATACATGTTCAATATATGTACATATTTGTGTGAATAGGTGTATCATAATTGAATCGTAATTGAATCTAAAAGCAATGTAATGAATTTAGATTTAATCAGAGAGAAAGACATCCTCTTCTAAAGTCAAACAATAAAAAATAAACTTCAAACATATTTTTTCTAACCTCCCTGAAAGCATAGATTGAAGATCTATTACAAATCAGTTATAGTTGCATAAACATCTACTTTTGTGTTTCACATATAAAGTATCAGGTTTTTAGGGTGTATGCAGTTAACATTTATGAAAGTTGAGACAAATGCATGTACACTATGATACAATTACATTATACCAAATGATTATCAAATAGTTCTAATTTTTCTTTATCCATCCACATATATTTCTCAGTAGTAACACCAGATTTGACATTTCTAAGAGGATTTTAAAGTCCACTCCAATACTATTCCGTATGCGTTTGCATTTTTGTGTTAAATGAATTATTTCGTTAATTTTGGATGAAGACTTATGCAAACATACTTCATACTTGTGTGTTCATTTTATTTGTTTTGTCAAAATCATTCTCATATAAACAGTAATATTTCAGTAGCTACAATCTTATTACAGATATCTTTCAGTCTATAGATATAGTTATCTCATAATCGTCTTTTACTATCTGATACCAGAATATTGATTTGTATCTCATTTAACTTGTTCATTTACTCACAAGTTTAAATGGTATATTGTATCTAACCTCTAATCCAATCTTCCTTTGTAGCAACTGGTGTCTGAAACTCTAGACAAAAACCGTGACCGCGAATCTTCTGCCAGTGATGAGCTGGAGACTACACTCAAAGCCCTCGAACTGGAGAGGTCAAGGACACAGCAGCTTGAGGCGACCTTGAAGGAACTTGACCTTGAGAAGCAGACGTCAGAGGTGCTAAAGGACAAATTAAAGGTCGTGGAGGACGAACATGCAGGATGTCAGGCAAAGGTCAGACATTCAGTGTTTTTTACTTCAGTAAAACTGTGCCATGGGGAAATCTCACTGATCATAGCGACACATTTTCATTATGTATTTGCTTAACAACGTTACCGAATAAGTGCTTCATTTATGAAGACACGAGTCAGTCGTCATTCCAAGTAACAAAGGAGATTGCTCAAGTGGCATTTTGCGATGCCAAATCCTTATTCAGTTTGGAAATAAAATAGGTGTAAATTGAAACAAAGCTATAATTATTTTGGGCATGTATCCTTAATGACCTTGCCACATATCGTGGTACCTTAATTTTGGCTTTCTAGAACTTAAATGGTGGGCATTCAAAAATCAGGATTTGGAAAGTAAAAGTAACAATAATTGGCATACGTTTGTAAAAATTTATCAATGTATAAAACACTGAATACTTATTCCGGTATACTTATTGTTACCATTGTGGTAAACAAACATATCTGTCTATCTCTATTATGAGTAAGGTCACCACTGAACATGTGCCCATGTAAAATACGTTTGTACAGAAACGTTTCTTAATTTCTTTTGATTGTTAAATTGTAACATAGATTCGTGAACTAGAAGAAGACATTGTTAACCTAAAGCAGAACAATAAGGTGATAGAACGTACTCCCGTGGCTGAAAAGGTTGAACGTCATACATGAAGTCCCTAAATTGCTATTCGTAGTTAACTGATTTTTACCATGTTTAAATCTATGATATCTAACTCTATCGAATCTCATATGCCCATTTATTCAGATATTTGACTGTTGCATAAGTATTTGCTAATGTTTTGAAATTGATGCATTAATTTTGCTACACATAATCATGTTTGAGAGAATAATTATATGGTGGGTAAATCTATGCGGTTCAAAGTTTCAAGATAATCATAGTAGAAAGAACTTTTGATCTAATATATTGTATGGCTTTTTAGCATCAATTTTTTCTTTGCAAGATTTTTGGCATAACAGATTACGATTTTAAATCCTTCATTAAGATTTCTCTTGGTCTTATTTTATAAAACTTGATAATTTATATTGAAACTATTTGTCCAAAAGTGTCAAAATATTAGGGTATTTCAAACGGACATAATTTTCCAAGTTATTGCTGTGATAGCAGCGAAGCAGACAAGATTTTTTTGTAAGTGTATGATGCCTAGTTACAAATTATTAAAGATGATTTAGAGGAACTCTCATGTATGCTCAACCAGTCTTGTCACGGAAATAAGCATTTATGATTGCTGTGTATTTTATTTTCCACACTTTTAGAATTTTAAAAAATGCCATTGTTTTAGAATTTATGAGATGTCTTTATTTTCAGAATTTATGTTTTCACTATAGTGTACAAACTAATCTGTTCAACTTTCTGTTTGGAACAAATAATTGCTAAGTCTGTGCTTTGAAAATGGCAATGTGATATTAAAAGGTTTGACTGAAGAATTGACAAGATTACTAAATGAGGAAACATTTCATGTTGAATGCGAATTGATAACAACAATCAATGATATAGCAACATTATTTTTTATGTTCATTACTGATATGACTAATTATATAGTTGGACTCGTTTATCTTTAACTGTGATAATCCGAATTTATGGATGACTAATGCAAATGATCATTCTCTTCATTATATGTCATTGCGATATCTCAAAATTTTAGATGACTTGAAAATTTCATTTTCTCCTTTCAAGTATGAGTTAAACAGATCCAATCCTATAAATATTCATATTGCTGCACGGATTTTACTTCAAAATGCTTGATACCACAACACAACAACATCCAAACAAAAGTGGTTTTACCAATAACATGGCTTAATAATTGTACAAAATTGTTTCTATTAAGCTACATATTTTTTATTCATTGAACAAGATGCCTGATAGATTTGGAAATACTGTTTGTTTTGGGACATATTTTTTACATTATTGGACTAAAGCTATCGTTAAAAAGATGAGAACGATAGGATATATTGTTGTATAGGATATATTGATGAATAGCTGACAGGGCCGTAGCCAGGATTGCAAAACAGAGGAGGCAAAGAAGTTTGGTGAGGGTGCAGGCAATTCCCGTAGCCTCACAGTTGTTCTAGAGTGGATTTGGGGCACCCCCACCCCAATATATTTTTTCTATTAATTAGCCTCTGAGGCCCAGAAATAAAACACAGTCATTGATTAAGAAAGCAAAAATTACATATGTTAAAAATAAAAGAGTATGTTTGTCAAGTATGAATACAGATGCTTTTCAAATTTGTATCCAGTTTGATTTACGTGACAATTATATAATTTTTGGAGCATACAAAACAAATATGTTAACTCTCAGTTTCATTCAGGGTTTGAGAAAAAAAAAATCCCCCCAAAAACAGAGGAGGCAGTTGCCTCACCTGCCTCATATGTAGCTACGGCCCTGGCTGAGAATTATTTGCGCGAACTTGACCACAACCATGTCAATCCAGCTATTTTATATTACAGATTATTGAGCTCGAGACACACGTGCTGAAACTGGAGTCAGAACTAAAATCCGGATCCGTTACCTTGACAACACAAACCGAGTACCAAAAGGTATGGACAATTTGTTTTCCAGGCTTTCCTTTATTTTTTCCACTTGGTGCATTGTTATTTGGTATGCAAATCTTGGCTTTATTACAATGTATCTGCAGATGAGATGAATAAACACAAATGTGAATGATTAGTTTTTAATCATTCATAGAGTGCATGCCTACACTGAACAACATTTTTACTTTGTCTTTTTTTTGGTGTTAACCTGAATAATATCAAAGAATGTAAACTTATAGCATCCTGCGTTCCTCTATTCACGGTTATATACAGAATATGTTAAGATACGTACACGAACCTGTACCTATCATGTTGGCGAGATTTTCGTTATTGTCTGAATAATATCAATCTTTGTTTTGTTTCTATGTTCTAAATGTTTTTAATGCTAATCACATTTCATACAATTCTGCATGGATATCCATGTATTTCTTAATTTAGGACAAGGCTTACCTACATTTGATATTATTTTTGGTTTATTGGTTTTGATATACATAAAATGAATATATGTTATGTATTGCACTGTTGTTTTATAGGAACTTTGGTAAGTAGATAGTCAAGTGCTTTTTTATAATTGTTTGAAATTGTTGGAATTGTATTTATTGATGTGGTTTTAATTCGTGAAGAAGGGGTGAGAATAACACTGTTACAGACCTATAATTTTAGAAAACTGCTTTAGTGAAAAATATGGTATCATAGAAATATTTATGCAAGAAATGCCTGCTAGACTTTAATGTTCAAAGGCAACAATGACCAAGATATACTTCCATTTGGAAATTAGGCTTCTCATTTATGGACTTGCACATACATCATTAGATGTAGTTATGTCACTTTACTTATGACCTGAAGTCAGCTACGGTCTACATCCCATAGGGTCTTGTGGTGTTGTAACCCATGACCATATGGTACATATCAACTAGCAATTCAGACAAACTCACCAGGCAGGTCCATCAGCCATACATGCTAGGTTAAAATCCACAGGTCATATGCTGGTTTTCTTGGATGCGTGTTCTGAACTTTATCTTAAACTAACCATAAGCCCTTTGTTTCTATAGCTCTGCTGATATCTGATGCGTATCAGTGATAGATAGATATCTCCCAATATAACAGTTTCACGATTTGCCTGGTAGGAACTGTAGGCACCTTCATCATGAAAAGAGATCTAAGAAGTTTTCTACGATGGCAAGATTAGTGCTCACTTCCTTCTTGTTGGGGCTAGATGTTGCGTTTTTTTTTACAATGGTAACATTAATGCTCACTTTCTTTCTGTTGGGGTAGATGTTGTGGCACTAACGTTGACTTCCTTCCTGTTGGGGGGGTAGATGTTGCAGCATTAACGTTCACTTCCTTCCTGTTGGGGGGGGGTAGATAGATGTTGCAGCATTAATGTTCACTTCCTTCCTGTTGGGGGTAGATGCTGCGGCATTAACGTTCACTTCCTTCCTGTTGGGGGTGTAGATGTTGCACCAGCTGCGGCTGGAGCTGGAGCTGGAGCGGGAGAAGGTGGCGGGGGAGGCCGCTCGTGTCCGCCGCCTGGAGGCCCGGCTGGAAACGCCGCCCAGCCCTTCGCCCAATCTCACTAGCAAGGTCCGCCTCCTGCACGCCGCTTGTTGATTCATCTGGTTCTTCATCTGATTTGCGAGCCTTTTCAAGTTGATTGTTTGCAAGATTATCCGGTTGTGGATCTGACCAGCAGGGAATCACGGGGAATCACTGTTACCACCTTTTTTTGATTCACATTTGCATGAAAATTGAAGCTTTATTCTATATAATTGTTGTCCTGCTTTTTTCTAGCAAATCCTGGAAACGATCACTGGTCCTTGAAAAAAAAACCTACTGTTTGATTGATTGATTGATTGATTGATTGACTGATTGATTGTTTTTTTAGTTATAGTGACATTGTATTTACATTATATATTTACAGAGGAATTTTTTAAATACAATTTATACCCAGCACTTGAAGGGCTACCCAATCATTGCTTGTTGATAAGTGACCTTTTAATGAAAACCATAACTTTCTTGATTTAATGATTTGATCATTGATTATTGTGTGGAGGTTGCACTGCCAAAGTCCATAAGAAATCAGAGACCTTCGAAAACCTGGGCCACTGCAGATAGCCTAATGTTTTGTATATTCTGATCCAATGCTT
>CM032667.1:46867466-46906369 GCA_019095985.1 Streblospio benedicti
CATGGACATACATGTATTTCTTGTAATAAATTCCTTTGATTTAGGGATCGCTCACAAATGAAGTCACCCGGCAAGGGGGGGTTCAGCGAAAAGATGACGTAAAAGGTGACAGGGGGGGGGGGGGTTCTAACGCTTATTGATGTCACCTTTTGGGGAAAAAAAGTAGTTATTCAACATTATTTGAAATTACTTTATGACGTTTTAAGTGAGTTGTTTATATATCTACTAGCTGCAATCACATTGCTATGTTTGCTTTATATACTAAATACATTTGTAAAATTATGTCTAAAGTATGGACATTTATATCTAAATGTATTTATTTAACGGCACAGTTAAATCAATTTTAAATGTCATCGAGAAACCATGTTGCGCGCGCCGGGGGGGGGGGGGGAGGCAAAGATGACGTCACTTATCAAGAGGGGGTGTGCTGAAAAGATGACGAAAAGGTGACAAAGGTAAAAAAAGGCCAAAAATGAGGTGACGTCATTTGTGAACGATCCCTTAGGACAAGGCTTAATTACATTTGATATTATTTTGGGTTTTTAATATTGGTTTTGATATACATGAAATAAATATATGTTATGTATTGCACTGATGTTTTATAGGAACTTTGGTAAGTTGATAGTCAAGTGCTTTTTTATAATTGTTTGAAATTGTTGGAATTATATTTATTGACGTGGTTTTAATTAGTGAAGAAATGGTTAGAATAACTCAGTGTCACAGACCTATAATTTTAGAAAACCTCTTTAGTGCAAAATATGGTATCATAGAAATATTTATGTAACAAATACCTGCTAGACTTTATGTTCAAAGACAACAATGACCAAGATATACCCGGTACTAGTTACGAAAGTCTTCCATTTAGAAATTAAGTTTCTCATTTATGGACTTGTACATATATCATTAGATGTAGTTATGTCACTTTACTTATGAACTGAAGTCAGCTAAGGTCTACATCAGATAGCTTCTTGTGGTGTTCGAACCCATGAACATATGGTAACATATCTGGTCGTTCACATATTTTTCGGTATACGAGAAATATCGCGTTTTTGCTGCACATATCCAACAGTCGGTATCCAAAGCTATTCATCCGATATCTATGGTTCACAACCTAATATGTTCCAACAAGTTATTATCTATGAAATGCATGTAGCTGTAGTTATCTTACTTTTCAACATTTTTCAGTGCATTTTTGAGTACAACTCGTGCAATAACGTCATCATTTTGAACGCGCTTCGTATTATACTCATCGAGTTTGTACGTAAATCGTCCGTCAGCAGTTCAGGAAGTGCACGAGTTGTACTCAAAAATGCACTGAAAAATGTTGAAAAGTAAGATAACTACAGCTACAAGCATTTCATAGATAATAACTTGTTGGAACATATTAGGTTGTGAACCATAGATATCGGATGAATAGCTTTGGATTATTTCTCATATACGAAAAAATGTGAACGACCAGTATACAAGCTAGGTTAAATCCACAGGTCAGATGCTGGTTTTCTTGGAGACGTATTCTGAACTTTATCTTAAACTAACCATAAGCCCTTTGTTTCTATAGCTCTGCTGAAATCTGGATACGTATCAGTGATAGAGATATATCTCTCAAAATATAACAGTTTCACGATTTGCCTGGAAGGAACTGTAGGGATCTTCAACATGAAAAAAGATATCTAAGAAGTTTTCCACGATCTAGACATAAATGCTCACTTTCTTCTTGTTGGGGGTAGATGTTGCATTTTTTTTTTACAATGGCAACATTAACACTCACTTCCTTCCTGTGTTGGGGGGGCAGGGGGGGAGGAGTAGATGTTGCATTTTCTGTTACATTGGCAACATTAATCCTCACTTCCTTTCTGTTGGGGATAGATGTTGCGGCATTGACTTCTTTCCTGTTGGGGGGGTACATGTAGATGTTGTACATGTAGATGTTGTGGCATTAACGTTCACTTCCTTCCTGTTGGGGGTGTAGATGTTGCACCAGCTGCGGCTGGAGCTGGAGCTGGAGCGGGAGAAGGTGGCGGGGGAGGCCGCTCGGTGTCGCCGCCTGGAGGCCCGGCTGGAAACACGCCGCAGCCCGCTCGCCGATCTCACTAGCAAGGTCCGCCTCCTGCACGCCGCTTGTTGATTCATCTGGTTCTTCATCTGATTTGCGAGCCTTTTCAAGTTGATTGTTTGCAAGATTATCCGGTTGTGGATCTGACCAGCAGGGAATCACGGGGAATCACTGTTACCACCTTTTTTAAATTCACATTTGCATGAAAATTGAAGCTTTATTCTATATAATTGTTGTCCTGCTTTTTTCTAGCAAATCCTGGAAACGATCACTGGTCCTTGAAAAAAAAACTACTGTTTGATTGATTGATTGATTGATTGTTTTTTTTTTAATTATAGTGACATTGTATATACATTATATATTTGCAGAGGAATTTTTTAAATACAATTTATACCCAGCACTTGAAGGGCTACCCAATCATTGCTTGTTGATAAGTGACCTTTTAATGAAAACCATAACTTTCTTGATTTAATGATTTGATCATTGATTATTGTGTGGAGGTTGCACTGCCAAAGTCCATAAGAAATCAGAGACCTTCGAAAACCTGGGCCACTGCAGATAGCCTAATGTTTTGTATATTCTGATCCAATGCTTTTTATTCAGTTGATGATGTAGCTTTTTTTATTTTTGTAATTTGTAGAATTCCTGCTTAAATGTTGCTAGCAGATCTCATCAGCAAGGTCCATTTGAACAATTACTCTACTGTTACCAATACATGTATATCGATATGAAAATTCTATGACTCTTCACATTTGAGGCCTCTGTGTTATTTATGTCTACTTATCCTGGTGCCTTTGGTTGACTTTTGCAAGAAATAGCTGAAAACTCTTACTGTAAAATACAGATAAAATGTCATAAAATGCAACCATTTAATTTCAGTTTAATTTCAGCCCATTTTGTGAATACCAGATGTAATTTCTTTAACCTTTTTAATCAGTGGACCTTATCTAATCAGGATTGAATTAATCCTAATGGAGGGTTGATAATTTTATTTCAGCGACAACGCCGTTTAACATACAATAACAAATATACATGAATAATATATAATATAAAAATAACATGTAGAGAGAGAGTTTCATAATGGCTGCTGCTTTATTATCTTGATTGTTTCTCAGAATGCATTTAATGTTCAAATGGTTGTAAGCAATTTGATCTCAGTTTTAAAAAGTATGTTATGTGTAACAGCATGTGTGAAAAGGGTCTGCTATCGGGATAAACATGAACATTTTAAAGTAAGTTTCACCACCTATAATTGTCTCGCCCCTCTTTCTAGGAGATCGAGGCATCGCTGCGTCGCCAGCTCTCCGATCTGCAGGAGAACACGGAGAGGATGCGGAGAGAGAGAGATGAGCTCGTGGCCAGCACAGAGGCACAGAAACGCATCATCGCCACACTCCGCACAGAGAATCAGGTCTGTTCTACACTCCTCACAGAGAACTTGGTCTGTCATAAACTCTGTACAGAGAACCGGGTCACACACACACAAACCAAGGGTAGTCATGTACTCAAAATGGAAAACTAGATTAGACGTACCGGTACAGAAGACGTAAGTCAGTCACACTAACCAAGCAGAAATTCAGGTCAGTCGTTCTCCACAGGCAGATTTAGGTATGAAGAAAGGCCAGTTTTGGTTCATTGGTACAAAAACTTTATACCATTTTCTGGAAACGTTTGTTATTGCCATTTCACCGCATTAATCATGGGATAAAGATAATGGTATAAGCTTTCAACGTTTCTCATTGCTGTCTTGCAAGTCACATTATGATAATTTTAAAACAAATGAAAACTTTCAACCATGAAACATGAATAATTGGCATAATGAAATCTCTAGTTAAGTAATATTTAGATGTTCTTTCACATTTGCATTCATTTTACAATATGGCACTGGACAATAATTTGATAATTTGGATTGTATTTTTGAGTAAATCTATAATCACCAAAATTTACCCATGTGCATTATTGTAACTTGTATGTTAATCCATTGAGATTTAGTCATCTGGCTTATTCTAGTAATGTTGATTGATTCACCTGACTGATATTACAGCTGACTGATGAGAGAGTGGAGCTTCTCGAGAAGTCTGCTGATGAGGCAAAACGAGAGGCTCGGGAGGCACAGGCCAGGGTGAGTGGGGAGCGGAGGGTGGGGGGATGGGGGTGGGGCGGATATTTTCACTTGTTTCGGACAAATGAAGTGTGTTTAGTGCTATGGGGAGGGGGCTGGCTGATGAGGAACTTACGGGTGGGGATGATGGGTCATATACAACTGAAAATGGATTCATGTTATAATTTAGTCTGTAAATTTTATCATTATGAATTTTCGAATGTAAAATCCTTGAGCTTTTTGTTTGGAAGTGTTTAAGGGTAAAATGTCCCAAAAATATGTTGATAAGTTAAAGTAATAACTCAAAAATGCTGTTACAACCTGTGCTAGCTTAACTACATGTATATTGGTCTTGAAAAAATTGGAATAAGGAGTATCATCTCCAAAAGTATGAAATGTAACTGAGTGAAGTTATCCATTTCTTACAGCAACCTGAAAAGACGAATACATGAATATCAAGGGCTCTTGATTAACATAATCTTATTTAGCAATGCTCAATTTTGTATTTTTATATTGGGACTATGGAAATTAAAATGTAAATGCATATTCATAAAATTCTTTATCATTCTAGGTGCGAGAACTTGAAGAAGACCTGCATGTCAAAGAGTCACAGTTACTACGGGAAACCAGCCAAAACAAAGGTATGTGACAGCATAATTTTGTCTAAGAAAAAGAATAGAATAAGAATATACATGTACATGTGTATGCATTGGTGTCCGTCAGAATGGTTGTGCAATATCTATTTTTGAAAACTTTGAAAAATACTCAATTGCTGAGTCGTCATATATTACATAAAGGGTACGATTTGTTAAATCTACACAGTACACACAAATACACAGTGTTTTATTGTAAGTCATATCTCATTGGTGAATACGTTTCTAATGATCGTGTATACTGCCGAACTGAAATTGATGAATGAATGTTATTTCAATCATATTGTTTTAAGCATTTCTCTTTGAAGATCCATGGAATGTCTATGTTGATGTTGATGTCAAATGCATTATTATATTGTGTCAACATTTCAAAGATGTTTGATTGATAAATGTTTAAAACCAAATGATCGGAATAACGTTCACTTAAGGATATCTGTTCGACTGCCAAACATATTAGCAATTTTATTCTCTCATCATAATAGAATGTAACACGTTTTATTGTGATGAAAGAGATGAATTTTCCCTTGAATGAATTCCAATCCTGATATTCATGTAATAGAAAGATTTTTTCAATTCTCTGTTGATTTGACTATTAAAGATGCCAAAGGGAGTCCAGGTAATGTTTTATTTCCATCATTGTTTATTTTCACTGGAATGGCAATATCAAACCACAATTAAGGTTTAGCACACCTGGTATTTTTGTTCCCCCTCTTTTTACCTTTAACTCATGGCCACATGGATCATATAGCGGAAATTCCAGCTGAGACTGATGAATTGCCATTCTTTGTTTTCTCCATCTTTGTTTACATTTTACTAGTACTGTACGGGTCTGTTTATCCAGACACCTCGGGACATTGATGAGATATACGGATTATCAGGCATCTGAATAACAAAATGCTCACCAAACTTTATATTGATCAACAGTGATAAGGGCGATAATATGAGTATTGTACATTTCTAGATATATTTCAGCATTTACAAGTGACAAGTGATGCTACCTTTGGTTTCAAAATGATGTCCATTGTACAATCAGACATTTTGGTGCATTAATTTGCAAGTGTTGAGCCTAAACAAGAATATTTTCCAGCTTTTTAGAATTCCTTGCACATGTTTGATCATGTTTCTGTTTCAAACCTAGCTCTAATTCAAAGATGCATGAAGCAAGTTTGTCTTAGAATATTAGGGGCAAAGACAAACTTGACAAACTTACATACATTTTTTTTTAACTCCAGATTCTGTCACTATATTGCTTTAATTGTTTAGCATGTCACTTATTATTGTCATATCTAATGTAGGAGATTATCTCCAAAATTATTGATTGCATCTCAATGAAATTTTGTCATTATACTTTTCAAAACATTTAGAAACTACTGTGAAAGTTTCATACTTGTCAAATACACATTCAGAATAGTTTTTTATATAGCTGCATGGTATTTAATGGGCTATCTGAACTTAATCAAACGTCTGCATTGTATATTTAATAAATTTTAGATTTGTTAGCATTTGGATTGAATCATTCTTCATAAAGCAAGAAAACAACCAAATATTGTACATGTACTCATTATTCTAGTCATAGGGACAATATCTGGAGTCTTTCTTCCCGCATCAAGAGATGGCATCTGGCTGGATATTGCTGGCACTTTGCAGTTCATGTATCATACTGTAGTCACGAAAGCCATGATTTCATTATGGTTCATTATAAAACTCATTGCTATAGACACCATTTATGTGTTCTTCTAATTCAGTTTTACGATCATCACATGTCTTGATCATGTGGGTTGGCAGTTGTTCGATCCAAAATCTTTTAAGACTTCTCTAATTGTATCATGTTTTCAAAAGGAAGCTATGCACTTTCCCTGTCCACTGAGGATCCTAATTGTTTTATCCAGCCATAACTCTTTTGAAAGTGCTCCAACTATACCAAGTGTGTTTTTTAATGCCATTTTGTATTATTCAGAGCGTCAGGAGAAGAACAATCGTCAGCTGGATGATGTCAGTCTCAGTGTGGACACTCTCAGGTCAGTCAGTGTTAACATCATCAGGTCAGTCAGTGTTGACATCATCAGGTCAGTCAGTGTTAACATCATCAGGTCAGTCAGTGTTGATGTCATCAGGTCAGTGTACAAATAGTATTTCACAGACATGATTCAGACCTGTAGTTGGTGGTATGTTAGCGTATTAGGAAAGGAACTGAGAATTATGCTTCCATGGTGCTTCGCAGCGTAGGCCATCAGTGTCAGGTCAGTCAGTGCGAGTGATAAGTAGAGGTTGAATGTTTAGTCAATTAACCAACATCATGTATGTTTCTGTTCTGAGAGTTGGTTACAAAATGAATGGTTGGTTAATTAAATGCATTGTGTATGTCTTTAGTCACTGTAATGCTTAAGTCTGCTGTAAAAGGCCTGACGTCTGCCACAAGCCATTTAACGTCTGATGTTATTACAATTTTTTAACCCCGACTCCTTCCAGCTAACAATAATTTTTTTTTATACTGTGGGCAGCATAGTGCTTCCATTGTCAAAAAGACAAGATGAGACATAATATGGTATTTTGTGGGTGTTTATAAGGTTTATGTGGTCCATGGGATACACATGTTTAATTCTTTGTGTTCTACAGATAAATAATGAGCACTGGATGTGTTGTGTGTACTGGATAAAACATCTGTATGTTGCAGAGTCAATTAACCCTGGTCGGTTCGGTTTTAGTATGTAAAACCTGTAACCGAACCATAATAGAATAGCACTCGCAGATTAACTCGTATACATATATGGTGCTATCTTTTTACAGGCTGGAGGTCAAAAAAGTGAATTCTGAACTGCTGAAAAAGGAGGATGAGATTAGGAGGCTGCAGGCAGACAAGGTGAGGAGACTATTTCCTGTCATCTCTCTCACATGGTATTCTGTAGCCATATATGCCATATTGAATCAAAAGAAAGGCTAATCACCTCATGATTCATGACCACTGAAATGACGATGAATACATCATTTAATGTGAATTTCTGTACACCGTACAAAGCTTCTTTTTTGTATCATGAAATATGCTACTTGTTTGAAATGTTTGGTAATACGGACAGTTCGGAGAAATACTCTAGAATAGCGCATGCATGAAAATAGCAAGTGCATGTTCTTAGCTCTATACTCTCATAGTTACAGACATAATATACGCTAAAATCCTACGGAGTCCTAATGCTCATTTAGACCCATTTATCGTCAAAACTAGTTCATATGGATTATACCGTTTTGTAAATACAAAATGTACCTTAACGGTGCCATGTTCAAATAATATATAAAAGCAAATTAGCATCACCCGAAGGTTCGGTTTTGAAAGTTACCTTCGAAGGTATTGGTTGACAAACGAAGCTTTGAAGCTTCGAAGCTTCGCCCCACCCCTAGTTTGTGGTACAGCTGGTAAGACTTACCAATAGTGTGGCATCATGTATCTAAGATTCTATGATAAAGGCCTATTTCAAATGTCTTCTGAGGTGATCATTATGTCCAACTGGACTTCATTATAGTAGAATCTCTCTATTATAGGACCACCTTTGGGACCAGTGTTAGGTGGTCTCAATAGAGAGGTGTTCTCTTAATAGATTACAGAAGTTCATTTTGATAGCTTAATGAAGGTGTGGGACAATGAAAATTTGTCTGTCTTATTATAGAGGTTGTCTCAATAGAGAGGTGGTTTTAGTTGGATGTTCTACTGTATATATAGAGCAGCTGCAGCAGCAGTCACTAATCAAACATTGAAATTATTTAGCATGCTGATAAGTGGATTGAAACTAGAGCAATGGAGACAAATCATCAAATACTTCACTACCTTGATAACAATAAATGCTTCTGGATTGTTACAGTAGAACCGCCAATTAATAGGACCACCTCTATTACATTATACAGGTTTCAGTTACACCTGTTCATCTCAAATTCTGACCAATGGCATTTATGGATTTCTTGAGCAATGTTTGCTGTGATGAGACAATTGTTCATTGTGCTAAGCTACATGAAGACACTCCCCCTTAAGAGACCACCTCTCTCTTGAGAATGTTTTAGGCCAGACCCCTAGTACGATAAGTTGTCCAATGTATCACTCTAATGACACATGGTATCAATTAGATTAAGTCTGATCCACATGTCTTATGTGACTTTCTGTATTTGGCAAATCACAAAAATGTGTTGGATAAATGTTCCTTTCTCGTTGATTCCAAATAATTTATTTCACTTTTGTCAGGTTGAAATTTTTGTAGTTAGAATTGTTGCTTTTGCTATATATTTTGCTTATTATACTCATAGAGTTGAGCCCATTTTTTCTTATAATCTGGTTAATTGAATTAATGGATATTTCCATTAATAATGGCCATTACCCTTCACGACGTTCTACATTATTATTAAATCTGAGCACTGAAAATTAGTGTTTGCTCCCTTCAAGTTCAAGTTCAGCAGGCCCAACTGTAGACATATCGATAGAATCAGCTGCTTTGTAAATGTTTAACACAACATGCAAACTGCTATAAATATGTTAACAACGGTTTTAAGTGACAATCTCAAGTACATGTAGCAACTCGAGGTGGTGACGATATGCTGTACAATTTTAAAGACGTGATTTTGCTGAAAAAACGTTCCTTATATCACCATGGGGCTTTTAGTTTGAAGTTATTTTGATTTAGGGGGTGGCCGATTTCATGAATTGTGTAGTAACATTATAATAGCAATGATTCATATTTCTATGTATGTCCTACGTTCTAAATACGGCGACCGTGAAAGAGTCAACACTGGTGTGAAGTGTTCCTTCAAGGAAGCGTTTCGTTGAAACCCAGTGTTAATACAGCACCTGTGCTGTAGGGTTATAAACCCTAGGTGTGTGGTCACAGTGGCGTACATGTGGCAACGTGATGTATGCAACGAGGAGAGCTTTGAGAGCCGCCACCAATGGCGCACACTGTAGGACCGCCCCAGTCACTCTTGTAAAGGCTGCGTTGGACTAAGTGTATGCATACACACCTACTTTGTTCACATAAGTGGCATTGTTGAGCAAATAACTATAACCCCTCGTGATACATTCCATTTTAACTCATTCTGACAAGGCTAAATTTACTCTAAATGTGTACGCAAAATGTGTACTTCCTTCAGGTTTGCGTTAAACAGGTCGAACAGTAGTATACAAATCGCCATCATTCACCAATGGTGATGGCTGGATTGTAGAAGCGTCCAATATGAGAGGTTTCACTGTACAGCGAGGCTGCTTTTGAGGGTGTTCTGTATTTTCATGCTTCGTGTCACTTTAAATAGTGACTGTGATAGAGACTGATAAGGCATGTCAACGAAACGTAGTGGATTAAACTTAATCCTGGATTTATTGTAAATGGCCTTTTTAAACTGCTGTTTATACATGAACAATTAAGATGTAAAAGAAATGGAAAACCCTGAGTATTGCTGAAGAGACCAATTGATATTGTTTAATGTTAAATTGGTATTTTTTATGTATTGAAATCGTTTAATGACAACATTTGTTTCTGATTAGGTTGGATGTTGGATACTTGCAATAGTGATTAGAATTTGAAATTGATCACATTCTCTGTGTAGGTTTTTTTAGTGTTCTTTATGGCTTGAAAAAGCCACAAGTAATGAGGACATACAATAAAGGATATTGCTTGTGAGCAAAAGAGTCATGGCTCAGTTTGGTGAAATGGAATTTATTCTTATTCCAAAGGTAAATCTTTACCAATATAATGGGTAGATTTAGCATGAGAAATGGAGAATGAATAATTTTAGTTTGAAAAACAAACATGAAAGGGCACTCAAATAGAAATGCCTCAAGTGACCAGTGAACCACCGACTGGTATAAAATGTATTTTATTTGAATATCTCAGGAGAACCACCTTACATACAGTTGGACCTGATCATCTCAAAAGCTGATAGTCAAATGTGTGGATTTCAGTAGCTTTAGTTTGGCTGCGAATGAATGCAATCATTGAAGCTTGTTCAATACATGTAATTAACTAAATATATTACTACATGTAAATCTGAGCTAACCATACCTGGTTACCGGTATTATTCCAAGGCAATAATTACTTTTTCAATTTTGAAATGAAATACAGTAGAACCTCTCTATTAGGAGCAACTTTGGGACCAGTGTTAAGTGGTCTCAAATAGAGAAGTGGTCTCTATACAGAGGTTCTTTTTGGTAGCTTTATGAAGGTTTGGAATGTAAATAGTATTCTTATTATAGAGGTGACCTCAATAGAGAGGTGGTCCTTATAGAGAGTCTCTACTGCAGAATAGGAGAAAAATCACACTTGTCCATCGGACAGGTATCCTGAAAAATATACCCGGCCTTGCTAAAATTTACGCGTCCAAATCAGCAGACTCCATGTAATTCAATTGAAACTGATGTCTAAGTGACTGAGAATACCAATCGTCCATAGGACAAGTAACTCAAAATTTTTACCTGTCCTGGCGACACATACACCCGTCTTTGATGATAGAACGGTTACTTATCAGTGGCCTTGTACTACCATATACGACCATCCAAGTGCCCACCCTCGTGTAACAGCCCCCCCCCTTTTTCCTGCTTCCGTGTGATCGTGTGAGTGATTAAGCATTGTGCGCTGAATGTGCTGCCGATGCAAGTATATGAGAAATGATCGATTGCAGATCATTGAATGTGCCAATGACCTGGTGTAAATTGTAAAGTCGTGAGATCAAAACTTGGATCAAGACTATAAACCAGACATTTACATTTACATTTACATTTCCTTAAATGTCCTTAACAATTATGTAGTAACTGCACTCTCGTGTAACAGCCCACACCCAAGTTTGAGAAAATTTCAAATTAACAGCCATGGGAACTTGGATGGTTGTATATGGTGTATGTTAAACTCCACCCTCTCCCTCTCCGCCGCCGCTGTGCAGTCGTCTGCAGAGCGTTCCCGGCACCAGCTGGAGCAGGAGCTGACCGAGCTGCGCCGGCTGCACGCCGCAGAACTCTCCGCGGCACGCGAGCGCCTTGCCGGCGCCGAGGAGAGACTTGCCGGTGCCGGCGCCGAGGCAGAGGCGTTGAGACGAGAGAACACGGAGGTCAGGGGCCGGCTACGCACCGCAGAGCAGGTGAGGGGGCAGGGGGGGGGAGGGGGGGGTCATGGGGGGGTCAAATGGACGTGAAAAATCAATGCATTTTTGTACATTGTGCCATTTTACATTTAGCATTTGACTTCTCAAGAAATGAAAAATGAAGCATTGGTGAATTTACTCTCCTAAGTAAATATGTTGTCATAAGGGGTATTAGATGTGAGAGAGCAGGTTTTGCTTTTGCATAAAGAATCCACGTGTAGTGGACCCCAAAGTGTGAAAAATGGCCCACTTGCTCCCATCACCCCTAATCAG
Source organism: Streblospio benedicti (assembly GCA_019095985.1). Classification (NCBI taxonomy): domain Eukaryota; kingdom Metazoa; phylum Annelida; class Polychaeta; order Spionida; family Spionidae; genus Streblospio; species Streblospio benedicti. The sequence goes on from CM032667.1 coordinate 46,879,651, forward strand.
CCGGACTACATTGTACTTCTTCACATTTTTTAAAACGGTGTTGTAATTGTTTATAAAAGAATGATAAGTACAAAACTGGGTAAGTTTGTAACATGAATTATTTCATCAGGATTTGTGCTTGAGGTGTTTCACGGCGACTGGGGCTCGCCGTGATACGCCACAAAAACACACCTGATAGAATAATTCATGTTACAAACTCACCCAGTTTTGTCTATGTATCATTAATCAGCACTTTACCATATTTTATATGTGAATTTAGAAAAATGCAACATATCATCAATATATTTTGTCGTTCGTCCATCAGGAGCTCTCATCGCTGAAGTACGAGAATGAGCGAGTGACAGTGAAATCCGAGACTCAACTGACTACGGAGAAACGTCTCCATGACGACGCCCAGCGGCGCATAACAACGCTCACAGACGACAGTCAGAAGGTACGAATGTCATCTGCAAGACTTTATTGTTGGTCCATTAATAGCTGCTACAATGGCTTAAACAAAAAATATAATGGATGTGTGTAAATTGGTCTAGTGCATGTTTGTAAAACATACCAGGTTAGTTCGGGTGTAGAATATGTAAATTTGTAAGGCTTTTTGTGTTATAATTTTTATCATACTACGGGTGGATTGTTTTCACTTTTTTTAATGTTATGAGCATGGCATTAAATGGTTGTCTATTTAGTGTAATGGTGCACATAGTTTTTTTAATTTGATAATTTCTTTTTAAGATTGTATGTGGACCTTTTTGCACTGAATGGCTAAATTGTTATGTTTTTTTGCACAAACTGAAGAGTTAATTTTTTCTTATAGTTATGTCTTATATGTATATATATATATATAAATGTATTTTTCCAAGGTTTTACCTAAAACATTCACCATGCACCCCATACTCTACACGATAGAACTGGGCCGGATCTAGAATTGGTCAAGTGGGGTATGTTTGGGTTTTGTGAATAATGTTTTATGGATTTCACAGGGTCATGATAAAGATTTTTTTCCCAAGGCAGGTGTGGGATATCTCTCAACCTCATATTGTGTTATTTGATTATTTGTTTTGCATATACTTGTACTGTACGTCATATTCCAATGCCATGGTGGTTTTGTGGACTGTGTCTGTGAGTAAACCCTCGCTATAAGGGACACACTCTTCAGAGCAAAAAAATGTCCATTTCTGAGGCTTTACCCATTATGAGCTCACACTAACCCGAGCTTTATAGATATTAATGTGAGATATGGGGAAAAATACCCCCAAAAGAGTGATGTGGGATTTCTTGTTTGTGAGGAAAAAAAACAGAAATGAAAGTACGGATTTGGGGAAAAAGGCCACGGAATGTAAGGGGATGTGGGTCAGGGATGTGGGGGGACCCTCTGATGTGTGTGCATGGTGAGGTTTTACCTGTTTGTAACCGCTGTCATGGTGTGTTGTTGTGGTGGTGTCAGGCGTGGAGCAAGGTGCAGGAGCTGTCTGCTCAACTCACGCGACTGCAGGCTGAGAACGAGCGGCTGGAGGGGCAGCTGGACAACAAGGTAGTGGCAGCAGAGCCTCAGTAAAAACGTCCAATTAACAAAGGTTTTGGTGGCATTATAATTTAGAAAGTTTAAGAATAGTGAATCTGGTGCTAGTATATGGTGCGTCAGTAAATTTGTTTAATGCCAGTGTTGACTTTTTAGTGTAATTAGACGTAAAAGTGCAGATCCTTTGAGTAAGAGATTACTTGATTCTGATATACATGTAATGTTTTAGTACAGAAAGCGTTTTAGCTATATACATTCATGCTTCTGTAATGTCTAATGAATGGAACAAGATTTTATACAACTTTAGTAACAGGTGATAAATGAACTAACTGTGATAATCATATGCTACATAGATGGTGCAATATTAATATATATTATATTATTTTTATGATATCTTTTTATCCTATGTTTCAAGATATGGATAGTGTAACAACTTGTATGATGTAAATACATTTGTAAATAGATAAAATTATAAGCGTTTACTGGCCAGACGTAAATGCTGCTCCTTTGCTGCGCAACAGAATGAAGCCTAAAAGTTGTAAAAATGTCATTTACCACATGTTAATGTCACCGCCACTGCTAGAGTGAATCAGACATCCATTTTGGAAAATGTTGCCTTATTTTAGGCTTTGTTTTTGGCTGCAAAAGTAATCTTGAAATTTTTTCATGTACATGCAAGTTTTTTGATAAATTTTGCACATATACTTGCAATTCTAGGATTGGAAGTTAAAGTTTTCCTTTGAATAGTGGTTCACTGTGTTGCAGATTATGTGTGTCGCATCGATTAAAGTTATTGTTGTATAGAAACTTAAACTTGATTTTTTTTTCATTACAAAGAGAGAATTTTACATCAGATTTGTATTGATAATTGAAATCCTCTTATCACATATTATCGCTACATGTTAGTTTAATTCACCAACCAATATCTTATAATGACAAAGTCCTTAAAATCAAGTGAAAAAATCTTACATGGACATTTACGCGTGTCTTTCAGCCGTCAGAGGTTAGCTCGTTTTCGGGTGTGCAATCTGAGCAGACCGTGGTGGCTCTCCAGTCAGCTCAAAAAAGGGCCCAGGAAGCTGAAAACAGGGTACGTTATGGATGGTTTATTGTAGAAGACTGGGTATATTGTGGATGGTTTATTGTAGAAAACAGGGTACGTTTAAAGTAAAACTAGCTTTTTTTCCCCAGTAATACAGTTAGAAATACAGTAGAACCATCTAAATACACATTAGAAAACTGTACTTACCAAAGTTGACGATAAACGGGAGATCACCTGATTTTGTAGCTGCGTGAGGCGGAGTTGTCGCTGGCCTCAGCAGAAATGAGGCTCCAAACGACAGACAACAAGGAGGCCGAGATCGGAGCGCTGAGAAAACAGGTACAAAGCAGGCTTAATCCCAGTGGTGGGATTACTTTCTTTTGAAATATTCAATTATGTTGAAAAATAGTGTCATGGATGTTTCCAATCATTCAATCACAACTGTGATTATTTCATTAGTTAGATAAGTTGTCCTTATACTTGTAGGGCTTTTGTGAGAAAACAATGAGTCAATAGTTGAGGGTATAGAGTGAGTTTGTGGTTTAAAGGCTTCCATTTTATGTGTTGTATAGAGGGTGTAGAAGTGGAAAATTGACTATGAAACCAAATGGGAAAGTGTAAGAAATACTGTACTTGCCTTATCGCTATGAAACTTTCACATTGTCAAAGGAATATTTAAAAGTGTATCAAATTACCTCATTATTTCACATTATGACTACTTTATTTTGAAAATACCAATATCAACATGTGTCCATGGTATTCTTTCTACCTTTTTGCAAGTCAAATTGAATTCATCTTGAAATAGTCAAACATGTCAGATCAGATAACATTTTAATTTGTTTACAAATGGAGAAAGTTTCACCAGCACAAAATAACACAATGTTTTATCTGCTAATTAGAAGTTTTGAAGTGTTTAATGTGTGACAAAATGTGCATAATAATTATGCTACTGCAACATTGTGGTGAATCTGTTTCCTTTTTCTCAGGTGTCAGACCAAAGGGACGAAATTGTCAGCCTCAAAAATGAGATTCACGATGAAAGACTTAAAAGGTTAGTTTTTAAAGCCCAAGACTTAAAAGTTTGGTTCTTAACGCTTCTTTTACAATAGCACTTAAGTTTAATACATCACTGGCTGACATTATATTTGCTCAACAAACCACCTTCCTTGTGATCATTTGCCGACCTCTTTACAAATGATAAATGACATTCTGATTGCATTTCTTTGCGATCAATTGTGAAAGACATTTGAACCAGATGCAAACAAGTTGGAAGACAATTCAAATGCAACAAAATTAGCCAACAACGCTTCTAATAACCTCGTGTATTGTTTTTTCTAAATACAGGATATACTAGGTACATTGACACTCAGACAGGTTAACAACAAGCAGCCAGACACAGCCAGACAGTCAGACACACACAGCCAGACACACAAACACCCAGTCACACATACAAAAAGTTGGACACCCACTCATTCAGGCAGTCAGTCAGACAGCCAAACACACACCCAGTCACTGTCCCGTCGTCACCTTCCAGGTCTGCGGATGACCCGGGGTCGCAGCATCAGCAGATCCTGCGTGTCCGAGATCGAGAGCGCGAACTCCAGCGGAAAAACACCGAGCTGCAGCATCTACTGCTCGACGTGGAGGCGAAAACGGAGAAGATGCGCATGGAAGTGACCCAGGCTACGAATGTGGTGAGGGGAAACGGGGGGAAGGGTTGATGACATACCTAGCTAATAATGTGGTGGTGGGAAGGGGTAATGGGGACAAAAGATGAGCTATTTGTTTTTAAATTATGAAATGAACTCTAGTTTCTAGGTTGTGCTCAGTGGGGTAACAAGTATGCGTGTATAGAGGCAATATGTTATGTTTTGGGCATTCTGAAAGTAACTTTCATTTAAACATCCTATTAAAATATCTAGAGCAAATTGAATACCTTCCATAACAAGCTGGTCCCCCGGCTGGTCCTAAGCCCATCAAAACCAGGTGTAGGCGAGAAATGTAAACCGAATGATTTTCGTCAGACATAACTTGCACGCTGCACGTAAGAACTCGCCTATATTGCCTATTTTAAACATGACGTTTGCCATCGGAAATCCACGGTACGTCTAGCGAAAATCATTTGATTATGCAACTTCACGTGACCTCGTGTTTGAGCTAACAAAACATCATGGTATTTTTATAGGCGTAATAATTATTAAACATGAAAATTGTAAGTCTTATTTTTCTTATACTTCCAATGGAAAAGACATCTTTTAATCATCCTGAATTTTATAGAACACATATATTTTTGACTGAGCATCATCTTTAAGGCTGTTCACAATACCATGATTCATGACTCAGCCTTTTCACAATGCGCTAAATTATTGACGTAGCCTTTTCACAATGCCCCTGTGTTGCAGCGTAACCACCTGGAGACGAGGCTAGCCTCGCTGCAGGCGCAGGTGTCCTCTCTCCAGCAGGACAGCGTGACGCTCCAGGCTGAGCTGGTCCGCAAGAACGACCTGCTAGAGCTACAGTGTCAGAAATACGCCGAGAGGAAGATTCGCACCAAACACAAGTTCCAGAGAGCACGGTATGGCGGCGGTATTTGTATGCTTAAATGTGTTCATCGTGTTGGAATGCATATCTAGACATGGTTACTTCATCTTTTCATAACGCAGAATATAAATCTTACTACTATGTCACTTGGGAGGGATGAAAGGTCAAAAGCGACTGCCAGCACCGAGAAAAGATTTCATAACCCAAATCAACAAGAGTGCATTCACAGGCATGATTTAGTTTAGTCCTATGAAAAGGAAAAGGGTCCAACTCCCTGTATCAGTAAATGGGAGTTTGCACCTTTCTTTTTCATTGTCTATAAATGTTTGCTATTAAAAATAAATGTAAATGTGGTGGTTTATAGTCGTGACCCAAGTCTTGCTCTCAGGACTTTGCATTTTACACCAGGTTGTCATGGGCACACTTATTGATCATCAATTGATCATTTCTCACATACTTGCAAATAAGCTCACGATTCACCGAGATACACATGTAGGTGTCTGATTTACACTCACAGAGGTGAGGTAAATCAGATGATCTTAGTTTATTATATGGTTTTAATCAGGCGGCATTAGGAGCACCACTTACTAATTCAGCCATTTAAGAGGTTAAAGCTGACTGTACTGTAAATCATCTAATAATGGGCTACCTCTAATAACCGCCCACCTCTAATAAACACCTCCTCCTCCAATAGAAGTATGCCAATAGCCCCTCGGCTGTTACCGAAGAGTTATAGAAGATTTATGGTATATCGTTGTTGCAGTGAGATGTTTGTGTCGGAGCGGTCTCGTCTGGAACAGCAGGTGTCCTCACTAGAGGGCGATGTGGGTCGTCTCCGTGACGACCTGGCAGCTGAGGCCACCTGGCGGGAGAAGATGGAAGAAGAGCAGCGAAAACTCGCCTTCGAGAAACGCAACCTCCTGGCACAGTGAGTATAAGAAGTTTATTTTCTTTAAACTTTCGCGCTGTTCCAAAGTTTGACTGCCATTTATAAAAATATAGTAGATTCTGTTGTTAATCCATAATGTAAGCAGCATAATAGCCATGACGTGGTGACCGGGTTAGCACCAAACACCGAGGCATCATAAAGTGTATGTAGTTCGGTCGTTGTGTTGGTGGTTGTAACATGAAATATGTTTAAATATCAAAGAACGTGATTATAGACATTATACTATATACTAGAAGTTATAGGTAGTGTTCCACATAAATGGCAACAATCCTTGAAAAAACTAATGTTGTAACATCGTAGTATCAAGTGTTTTTCCCTGACTTTTGTTCAAATTCAATATGAAACATGTTAATTTAAATCAATTTGATGGGGTGCCCCGGCTTCCAAGAAAAAAAAAGTTAATTAAAAAACGTGGCAAAAACGTAAAAAAACGTAACCTGGGTAACCTGGCTCATATACAAAAGTTTGAATAAGTTTGCTTTTGTGGACGTCGGTGTCGGTGTATGAAAGAAACACGTTCATCGTGTGAAAACGCATATATGGCTATAGTAATTGTCTATTTATGTTGAACTAGAGAAAGAAAAGCATCTGAGATTGTGATTGTTACGACTTGCAGGCTGACCGAGGTGGAGGAGCAGCAGCGAGACGGGGGCCGCAGCCTGGCCCTGCTGCAGGTGAAGGCCAGCTTCCTGGAGGAGGAGAACGCCAGTCTGCAGCAGCGTGTCGACAGCCTCAGTGAGTCACTACCTCACTAGGGGCCACCTCTCTATTCAGACCACCTCTGTGATACAGCACAACCTCTAGTTAGGGCCACCTTTGGACCCAGTGTTAGGTGGTCTCAAACGAGAGTACAGTAGAACATCCAATTGAGACCGCCTCTCTATTCAGACCACCTCTATGATAAGACCACTTTTCACTGTCCCAAACCTTCATAAAGCTACTAAAACGAACCTCTGTATAGAGATCAGCTCTCTATTGAGACCACCTAACACTGGTCCAAAGGTGGTTCTAATAGTTTTACTGTACATGTTTGTGTGGCAATTGGACTATCAGACAAATAGATAAAATATGCAGTATAAGACTTGATTCTATAGATGACGAACCTCCAATTAAGACTGCCTATCTATTCAGACCATCTCTATGATAATACAAATTTTTGCATCCCAAACCTTCATAAAGCTACCAAAATGAACCTCTGCATGAAGACCACCTCTCCATTGAGACCATCTAACAGTTAAACACTGGTCCCAAAAGTGGTAATGGCTGAACTGAAGCAGGTCAGCAATGATGCAGCTTCAGATGATCGGTTTCATTGATTGAAGGTGGCAAGGGGGACAGAGACATACTTAGTAAAATACACATCAAGATCCGTACAAATAATGTTACATCATGTATGTTGCAACAAGATTGTTGAAACTTGAATTCTAAGTGATAAATAGTTCATTTATACTGAGAAATGGCCTCAAAGAAATCGTATCCACCACTAGAAAAAAACCTTCGCCAATTTTAAAGATCTTTAATGAAAGAATGTCTTCTTTAAAATCAGAAGTAATATAAATGTTTTTGCTATTTTTCAGGCCGCCAGAAGCATAATTTGGACCGTTTGGTCAAAGAATATCAGCTAGAGCGACATCGACAGGTGCGTTATTTTGTAACTAGGTCAATTGTAGCACGGTCATTACTACATGTATGTAACTATGTCACAAACAAATGGGTGGCGTGTATTACCTAGGTTATTGGCAAGTGACTTGCTAATATGTAAGATACATTTTTTGTAAATCATGGCAAGTGGTATGTAAGTTGACTGGGAAACCATGTAATAGGTCTGCACATAGGATAATTGCAAACTATTCATATTTTTTTTCTTTGTTGCATTTAAAACATAGGCTTTCATTTGTTAACACGTCCAATATCAGACTCATGATTGAATGTTTCATGTCTAAGGTTGTTGAAATAACTGAAAGCTTTTTTTTTAATGTAAGCAAACATCCAGTGTATGTAAGTTAATGATCTAATGAAATCTGTAACGTGGTTCAAACAATGGTTTTCGTGGCAGCAGCAATCAGATGAGCAGGCAGAATCATTAGAGGTTACAGAGTTCACAGCAGAGGTCACAGAGGTCATGACTGGGGTCACTCAACAGCAAACCTCCACTTCCTCTGTCCAGATTCGGGTACGAATTCTTTGAAATTCACCCAGAGTCACAACTAGTTCATGTTACCTTCTTCAAGAATTTCATTTTCCCTACAATGTTTCGCATGTCACACAGCATCACATATTATATTTATAAGCAGATGATGAGATGCTACGCTGTTTAGGCACATAGAAAGAATCACAACGTCTTTCAGATTTTGTTCAGTCAGTCTGGGTTAGGTGGGAAAGTCGTACCAGTCAGCAGGATGAGTAGCGTTTTATAACATACATGTACATATTTTCATGAAAAGTCCACTTGTTCTGCTTGACAAATTTCTACTGGTCAATCCAAGCGGACAAGTGATTAATCCTGAACCTCTCAACACAAAGCTCATTTCTTTTAGGTTTTTAGGTTTGATGGTAAAATGAATTAAAATCTCACTGGTGACTTTTTTGTAGAATTCTCAAGAAAACCCTCACTTCCGTTTTCTGTCTGTGCGGGTCTTTTTTTTGACAACAAACTCACGTGTGCCATATTGAACATAAACAAGAAAATACACGTGTGCCCTTTTGACGTACACAAGATAATGTGTGCATATTTCTTAACAAAGGAAAGGCAGCGTTTGGCGTACACCGTTTCATGTGATTGTTTGGCAAGACATGGTGTTTGCTGTATTAACGTCGGCTATTTCAAAGCCCCAGGAAACTTTCATGAGCAGCCTCTGCTCTAAAACCTGTCCAGTATGTTATACAATGATACATATACAACATATTTTAATTCACAACTAACAAAATATAGCAACTTTATCTACAGAATATCATGTCAATAAACGGCCACTTTCCCGTGTATTTATATGGTCACGTGTCAATCCTATCACCTCACTGGGGTGAAATCGCGACTTATGACTAGGGATTTCCTTGAGGATTGGTGATGGATTATTTTCACACGCCTTCATATGTCAAAATCAAAGAGAGGCTCACTATCACATGACAACTAAAATGACAAATGCAGGTGTAAATCTTTGCGAACAATTTGTCTAAATTGTTTTGTACGTCTTTCAGAATGGAAGAAAGAGCTATCAAGCATTAACATCTAGTCAGCTTTTCACCATTTGATCACAATGCACCCTTCACATAGTTTAGCGGTCCATAGTTGAATTCATTTTTTTATAAACAAATCCAGTTCATAAATGTTTGATTCTCTGAATTAGTCTTTAACAAAACCTGTGCTAACTTCAATTATTGGTAAAAAGTGAGTTACCTCTTTTCTTGTAATCTACCTTGATGAGTATCTCTTCAAAGGACTTTGGCCAAATGGTAATATAGTCAACTTTTGTTGCTTCTTTTCTACCTTTATGAACATTGTTAAAACTATTTAATCAATGTAAAAATGTAAAACTTGTTTCCTTCTCTAAAAGAGTTACTAGACTCACCTATAAGTGTAACTTTCCTCATGATTTCTGTTGGTACTTTGTTAAATATAGATCAACGGCTACCAGCAGATCACAGGCATATCGTCATGACAGTAAGGTATCGTGGCAATCGCTGGTTTTAATTAACATTGGTTTTCCTTGCCCAAATACATCCGATTTTGTGACTTGTAGTGTGTTGATAATTTTGCAGTGATGTGAATTTTACAGAGTTTTATTTACATTTTTTTTTTTTGACAAATATTTTCCTTGAAATGAAAAGTATTGAAGTGGTGTTGCAAGATAATATGCTATCAGTTTTGTTTCGTGTGAACTTTTGTGTTTCGTCTGAAAAACATTTTATGTCATATGTGACAGAAACTATTTTTGCATTGTTGTTATCAAGTGTGTTTTATGTTAGGTCTTCTGAGAATCACTAATGTAAATTCTAGTATCATAATTACTCTTACATCGAACAATCATGCTGAGTATTAAATGATCTGTTGGATTTGCTCAATATATTTTGTTGTTGTAATTTTTATTAGTAGGAATGAATATGTTGTCTGATAATAAAACTTATTCATCCATGAGATTAGATGGTAACAGCTTAAGATTTAAACGAGCGGAATGAATAAAAGATTTGCGGTGATTTAATGTCCTTGCAACAAAAGTATGATTGATTTCATTGTTTATGGCAAGAGTGAATCTATGTTGCTGTTTATTGACTGATTTTGTGTTCTGTATGTAGTGTGAGGTGCACGAGGATGATGGGAAACCAGAGGTAACAATCCAAACAAGCAAGTCCTTCTGAAATGACCACCCTGGGCAGTTCTTAGCAGTCGAAATCATGTATAATTTAAGAAAATGACCTCTTCTCTACATTATATATGAATATAACTTGAATACTTTGAATTATTTATGTACTCTCTTCAAGAACTATAACTATCAAAGTTACTACAATAGATTGACAAAATAAATCCTTACACATCGGTCATCAGATGTGAAACATATTCTCATTTTTTGAATTCTAAGTAAATGGGGTTTGAAGTGGTCATACTTTGAATACTGTAAAACTAGAAATATTTGTGTACAATTTAATTGCCTAATTTCGTGGTTTAAAGTAACACTGCAAAACTAAATGAAATATCCTAGTTTTACAATAATCTTTGCTGTATACATGTATATGACATTGAATCTGTGGTCGCGTGGAGGTGGTCATTGTAGGAGATTGCACTTTGTGTTACATGTATTGTGAAGCACTAACATTGATAGCAGTCGTTTTTATGTATTTTGTTTCTTTTCTGATAGCACAAAATATTTTCATGTTCATCATTTTTAACGCTGCTTTAGTTTTATTAGTGCATTAAAATGTAGGAATATACATATATCATATAATTTCAGTGTGGGTAGTCCAGGAGTATTCTGTTTGCTGTGCCTAAAACACCTTTTCATTTCAAACTCATTTTTATAGCACTTTTGTTTCATTTTAAATTTAAATATCAAGATATCAATTTATGAAGAGATATGAATGTGCAAATTGTTTTAGATTTTATGTTGTATGTTTAGAACAGTTACTGAGTAGGAGGTTGAAATAAACTCGAAAGCTTTTTTAGCACTTCACGAGTGACACAACCGGAATCTGGTCACATGCATTTACTACATTTTTTAATACTAGATGCCGTCGCCTGTTTGTTGTCCTGCATATCCTCATGATCAATCAATAGTCGACAAAGTCAAATATTCTAACTACTGTCTTAGCTCTAAGTCTGGTGTCAAGTGGTCTCAATTAACCGGCATTTAATAATCTATTGGAGGTTATTCTGAACTATACAACCGTTTTCTGTCTGCATATTATCAACCTTAATGAAAAAAACCCACATTGTTGTTTCTGTAGGATCTGGCTAAGAACCTGCCCGTGGAGCTGTCGGCCATCTTGACACCACGGGCGCACACCTACTCGCACCTCACTGCACCTGCCACCCACCACTGCACCACCAATGGGCACCTGTCAGAGGACGAGGACGAGTATGCGTCACCGGCGCCGGTAAATGGGTCAAGTCGAGCTGTCAATGGGTCAGGTCGCGCTGTAAGTGAGTTGAGTGATGAACAAAACGGAGGTGATGAGTTTGGATCAGCCGACCTCGCGCTGAATTTACACGAATCAGATCAACACATTTCTGGTGCAGGCCGTCGTAATTTGATTGGGTCAGGTCGTGACCTTGGGTCTACTGGCGACCTTGAAATAAATAACAGTTTTGACGAAGAAGAGGAGGAGGATGAAAATATGCGACCAATAGAGGTGTGAGGTCACAGTGAAAAAGTTTCAATATGCAATAAAAAGCAGCAGTTTAATAGACAATTTACGAAAAAAGCAGAACAGATGAAGTAAAATCGCATATTATATTGTGTAATTGGACATAGGAGGATTCAGTCTACTGTGCTATTTACAATGTAATAAACAGAACAAAGTGATATAATTGTGGTTGTGGTGGCCCTTTACAGTCTGCCCCAAAATGTCATTTTCATGTGTTTGATGGTACCTCCATGAACTTTGGCATGAAACAAAACCCATGAATTCACTGGTTGTCTCAAAATCGTTGACTTGCTAATGATATTGTTTCTTGATGTCACACATCACTTTAAAGAGCTGTGAATCATGAAAAAATTGAAATATATTCAGGGATTATCATTGAATCAGACACAGTATTTTGATTGAAAGAAGTTATCTCTGTACAAGATTTCTAATGTAGTTATATACAAAATGATTGCTTTCGGAAGTTCTTTCTTTTTTTAGAATTGTGTTGAAAATGAAATTGTCATATACCATTTTTAATGTACTGTATTATTAAAGTGGAATACAATATTTCACCCAATGGTTATGCTCAGCAGCAGAACAAGAATGGTTTGATTGAAGCAATGCAGCACTATAATGTGTATATTACATATATTGTGTCATGTGTATTTTGAAATTCTTTTCACTTAAACAATGCCAAGAGAACTAACTATAGCAATTTAAATAAGCCACTGTAAAAGAACAAATATGAAACAGCAAAAACATGTGTAGGTGAGAAATGTAAACTGAATGATTTTCGTCAGACCTAACTTCACGTTGGACATAGTCCTCTATATCTGCAACATTAGACATCTGCCGGTGCAAATCATGACATCACGTCGTGACCTTGTGATTTGGTTAACAAGACGGTATAGTAGTTTTTAAAGTGTGATACACATTTTATATGAAAAATGTAAATATTATTTTCGCTACAATTACAATGCAAACTGCAGCATTTATTGCTTCTGGGTTTTATAGATTTTTTTTTTCTACTGAGCATTATCTTTAACTAAATGTTAAAATGTAAACAAATCAGGAAATACACTCATAAAATATATACTGTTTGTAATAGAGGTCAACATATATTGTATCATCCATTTTGTATGTTTTTCTATGAAACATATACTATTTATTATTGGTAGACACCATTGATATAAGAATCAAACATTTTCATGCAGATTTCATATCAATGTTTTTTATGCTTTGTCATTCCTATTCATCGTATTGAATTTCCTTTTTAAAGCGAAACTTTTTTAACTTACATAGCTATTTATATTTTTACTTCTCATTTGGTCCACAAGAAGCAGACTGTGATATGCAATGTTTTAATTGACTTTATGGAGATTTGAGGTGTTTTCTGTTTAAATGAAAATGTTTTTGTTCAGTTATTTATGGTTCGTAAATTTGCAACTTATTTGCCAAACCGTATTTCAAATTAATTTGCTTGCATGCTAAATTGCAAGTAGTGTAGGTATACATTATTGGAGGTAGATTTAATCTTTGTAGAATTATGTTAATGTCAAGTTAGGGCATCATTATTTCAGAACTATCATGGATTTGGAGGTCTCTTGCGAGCTTAGAAAAAACGCGTAGGCAAATGCTTCAAAAGTACATGAGTTCCAAATTGGTTTCGGAAGACATTCTCCCTTGAGAAATAAATAATTTAGTGATCTAAAAATCTATTTTTGAGCACTGCAGATGCTTTATCAAACAAGATACGGCAAAGTAAGAAAAATCTACAAAGCAATGATGCATACCATAAGCAAATGGGTATTTATTAACATTGTGTATAAATACGCACAGGAATGCAACTTTAATTTTCGTACGTATTCCTTAGGACTCATAGATTAAAATGCTATATTACAAAATTGCAAAAAGGAACTGATCGCTTTCATTTCGTAGTTGGTCCTGCTCTAGTAACTTAATCATTTTTCATCACCATTGCCTCGTATTTTAAACTACAGATATGGGAAACTTTCCTCGTTCTCGCAGCAGACTTATGGCCTTGGTGTCTGTTATACATGTATATGGCGTATAATTGTACTTGGCTTTATTTGTTTACCATGTTTTAAAAGCTTTTGTAGATTTGTTTTTGATTGTAGACTAATTGTTTAATGTAGGTGCTGTCAGGTGTATTGTAGTATTTTGAGACTGTAGACTAAATGTTCATAGATATTTGTAAACTAGTCATAAGGTACAAGGTAACTAATGTGCTGACGGAAAAAAATGAATATAAAAATGTCATTAGTCCTAGGATAAATGAAGGCCAACTATCTATTGAAATATAATTTGTTTGGATTAGTTTTCATTTGCATGGATTGGTCATACTTACAAAAAGGTGCTTCATAATGTTGCATACTGTGCAAATTTTTAAATGTGTATTTTGATATTGAAATTTACATTTCTTTTGCTCAATCTAAGAAACAGTGTAATAATATTGCATCCTCTGATTTTAGGCCTTCACTTTTTAAAAAAGCAAAGTTTTTGTAGTTTAGGTATTATTTTATCACAAATCTTTTTATTGTGTGACATGGAAACTTGCAAATTGCCTTTGAAATGTTTTAGTGTAAACGTTAAGTTTGAAAATTAAGACAATGTGTTTGTTAAAATATTCGTGGAAGTGAAATTTGTGAATAAGTGAAAATTATGTTTATGTTAATATCTGACAATTGTATTAACATTTTAAACAGCTGATAAGCATGTTATTTCTTTCATCTATCTCTTTCATTTTTGTACATTTTGTCACAAGTTTATAACTACCACTCTTTGGGATTTCCTAATATTAATATGATGATAAGGGCTGGCCACTTTTTAAACAGGGCCAGTACTATTATAAATGCTGGCCTTTTGGTCCATATCAGCAAACGTTACCAAGTTTCATACTGTGCTTAAGGTCTGTGCTAGGACTCCGAATTTCTGGTCACATTGTGCCCTATTCAATTGCATATGGCTATCAAGAGCACATAGTGGACCAAAAACTTTTTTCTGTAAGAAAGCAATTCGTTTTTATTTTCAACATACTTAAACATGATATACCGGTATACAATATACTAAAAAAAATCTAATGTGTTTTTCCTAAGTTTGCTTGTGGATACAATCATATTCTTCTCTCTTTTCTATGGTAAGCAAGCTCCTACCCACTATATTGACGTAGTAGGTAGGAGCTTGTTTGCTGGAGAAGAGAGAACATAACTTAAGAAATCAAGACCCTTGACCACATTAGATTTTGTTTAGTAATGAGCATTATCTCTATATATTTACACTGTCTGATGTGAGTGTTGATTAACAGAATACTTTGATTTTTTCTTGTATGATGTAGGATATATTTATCTTACTGAATTTTGACCAGAAATTAACAGTTGTATGTGAGTCCCATGACGGACCTTAAAGTAAATTTGACATTGCTTAACTAATTATATACTTATTTAATTAATGTAAACATTGCTTCAGTTGATCCTTCCATTTATTTTCTGTGATAAGAGCACTAGATTTTTATTTACATACTGGTTTAAGAATTTATATTTTTGTAATAATGCAAATAAAGTATCTGTACTCAAGAATTGTTTTTGTTTTTAAAACATCTTAAAAGTAATCAAAAAATGACTAAATTATGAAATATTTCTGCAAATTTATTAGTCAATACAACAAATATCCATATTTATTTATATTAATCATATAAAAATATTTTAATAAATTATCTTTCTACACATTTGAAAAAAAAAACCACCAAATATAATTACAAATATAAATGTACAAACAGAATAAAAGCATACAAAATGACCATGTAATAATACTTTACATTTTAAAATGCAAACTACATTTACTAGGCCTACTTTCCAAACATGGACCTATTTCAACCCCATCAAAAATATTTTACAAAACATTCCTCTTCCTATGTAAACATTACCTTTGATCTATTCTAACACTGTTTCCATTAAAAAATTATTGTGCAATAAAGATATTTAAAAATGCATATATGGTATTACCCATATCATATATGAAATTGTAAATCCAAGAATCACATAAATAAGCACTAGTGAATTGATAAAAAAAGTTCTTGGAGCTGCTCATACCATATCATATTAAAAGCAGAACAGATTATAAAGTTAAAAAGGTACGAAATTTTATTTAAATTACAAATTTTCGCATCATCAATGCTTCTTCAATTGAAAAATGTTATTTTAGATAATAAATAATAATTATTTAAAATAATAACAAACAAAAACATTTTTCATTTGAAGACGCATTGATGATGCGAAAATTTGTGATTTAAATAAAATTTCATCCCTTTTTAACTCTATAATCTATTCTGTTCTAGTGAATTGATGACTAAAATTACATGAAATGGGTAAAAACATTACTCCAATAAATAGCAATATGAAAAGCCTTTATTGCCTATAAAACCAAAATAATGTCACTTATTCAACCTAGCCCATGGACAGATTGTCATATTCATCAGTGTATTTGCCCCTTTAATGATGAGCTTGAAACTTGGTTGCTCATTTGGTTAGAACCCTACGTGGATGCCTCCGCCAAAACCAGGACTATGCCCAAAACCAGGACTATGCCCAAAACCACCATGGCCATGGTGATGCCGATTACGCTGGTTACCAGCTTGGCCCTCGTAAAACATGAAGTCCTGAAACAACAGCGGCAGGAACTATAACACTTTGCTAAATTAATGACCTGGCTACCTTTGCATAGTACAATCAAGCTATTTAACACTTCTGATATCTATTGATAGATTGAGAGTCAAAAAGGAAGCATGCCCATTGGGCTGTTGACTTTTGTATTGGAATAATATATTAATGCTGCGATGTCAGATATTACAATATATATAACATCTCCTTCAATTGCAAAGATTTACATTCAATCTTCGCTGATAATACTTTTGATCCTTTGCAGAACTATAAAAAACGTATTTCAAATACAAAAAGTAAAAATTCCAAGTTTGTTACTCACGATAAGAAAAGTGGCCCCAAGCATACAGGCCTTCATCTTCACATCCAGATCTACAGGGACTACAACACAACATGAGCACATATTACTGTATTTGCTACGCATAAAGCCAATAGGGTTTATACAAAATGTCTCCTCTGGGACATTTGATAGTATGCAAGGTTATCATTTAAAAATACATTGTTTCACGCAAGGTGGTCGAGTAAATTCACGTACAAATTTGTACATAGTCCTCTGTACAAAGATACAAAAGATAAGCAACAGTCACGTTGATTTGATAGTCTGGATTATTTTCAAAGTGGGTCCAACGCCTCACCCATGTAGTATATTTAGTTGTGATTTTTTTACATGTTGATCTTAGTGAACCAATTCCAAGTGTAGACATCCAGTGATGCAAACCTGTTAGAACGTGAATGTATTGGAATGCTGCAAACAATATTTTGATCAATGCCATTAATACTTTTTCATCGCTGTCTTGACATCATGTATTGAAAAAGAAACGACTGACAGATTAGATTTAAGAATTTAAAACAAATCAGTATATTCATTTATTTTGGTATTTTTTGTGTATTTCCAAGCAAAACATCAATCAGTTGACTATATTGAAGAACGACCCTAGCTTTTGTTATATTCAATTCATAATTTTTCCTGAGGTTGGCTTGGTAGGACTATCTAGCACTGACACGTTGGTAATGTACCTGACCGCATAAAACTACTCACATATAATAACATTGCGAGTTTCATGCGAAATTTGCAAGTTTCACATGAAATAGAAATGGGCCTACTTATACAAAACTAATTTAGTTCACGCAATTCCCTTTGCACTAAGGCAGGTACAATGGTACATTCAAGCAAGTACAACGCAGAAACACATCCTAGAACCAGCCCTGAATTTGTAAAATGGCAAGATTCAAAATGTTTAATTGTCTACATGTACAACGAAAAACATATATTTCTGCCAATCAAACAAAGTTTCAGTGGCCCTGAGAAGACATGTCAACATAATTCCAAGCTTCGAAGCTTCGGTGTAAGAGCCGAAGCTTCAAATAGTTACATAGGATTCAAATGCTTCGTAATGTATTAACTTGTAAATTATAATCCCGGTATTATATAAATAGGGACTTTCCGTCGGCAGTGAGTGTAGCATTGTCTGCTTGTTCTCTGTTACTGCCAATGAAAGGGCCGTTGGCTGGTCATTTAATGTCATTCATAGTGTCTAAACTCTCAAGGTAGCAAGTTATGTAAGAGTATACCTGCACTAGAAGATTATCAGCTTAATGGTCAAATACCATGCGTAGTACAAGGGCGATAAGTTCTACCATAGTGCTGCTTTGTTGTGTCCTTTGAGTAGAATGGAGATAATTATACTAAAGTATCGTCCCTTTTGTTGCGTGTTTTGGTTTACAACCAAGTAAGTACTAAATAGAACTGACAACTCATGCTGACCTAACCATTCAAGTAATAATAATTGTTTATAAATACATGTGTAGTTTGTCTACCGTTATAAACTTGTCAAACACGTCAATGGTATGATTTCTATCACTGTTTTATCATTCCTATAATATCACACTCTGTAAAATGGTACTAGTAACTTGTGTTAATGAAGTTTGACATTATCAGGGCTGCCAACCCCTCAATAGCCATTTCTGTACTCAGGATGACCAAAATTAGTATTTTAGGGGTATTCCGTGGTGGAACGGCAAACAGTCTACAGAAATACTGGTTGTAAAAAGAAATCCATAAGCATAGAACTAATGTGTATGTATTTGTGGTGTAATGTAACCAATATTCAGGGCTTTTAACACCAATCACAAGCACATATATCTATGTTGGGATGCAGTTTCTGTGCTTTTACTTCATAAAAAGTAATTATTAATGAAAAATACACAAAGTGGGGAAATCTGTATTTTGGAGGTATAATTAGTATTTGGGTATTTTGGGTCGGAAATCTGTATTAATACCGGGCATATCTGTACTACTTGGCAGCCCTGCATTATGCCCGCCTCTTTATGGCTGAAGCTTCGAACCTCAAAACGGCCGAAGCTTCGAATATCAAAATTGGTGAAAATTGACATCTCTAGCCCTGAGTAACAGGGCTAGTATCTGTTGCGGGTACATAATAGATTTAGTTTTAAAAAAATATTGAGCACTGCAAAGTAAATGTCAAATAGTCTGGAACAGTCGAATTAATAAAGGAAACAGTTGCAAAGCAGACTAGGAAGCCTAATCAATGAGGAATAATATTGACCTGCCCAATGGATTCGTACAGATATATAAACAGAGACGCTTACATGAGATGCCGAAGTTGTCTGCATCGGAGAGGTATTCCTGCATGAAGCCGCCCCACTGCTTCGTGATCTGCCCCACCTCTTGCCCGGATTCATAGGACAACACCTGGCAAAAACACCACCTTTTATTTCTTCCTGTCCAGAAGATTAGTGCTACACCATATGCAGGGTCCCTATTATCTCATTTAGTTGTACATATGATTAACATGTAACGCATTTTACATTGGCATTCAATTTGACGGATACAAAAATTGGAACGTTGCATTGCCACAACACTAACATTTAGGGCCATTATCCATAAACCTTGGTGAGAGCGGCAAAACGTCCCTGGCCAAATCAATCCAATGCTTTTTGAATGGGGTGGATGGGGTATTATTTACACAGGCAGCAGCCGCGTTTGACAAACCGCTTCGGGTAGGATTCTGCGGAGAGTCGCGAGCCGGCCACTTGCTTTAGGCAGCACAGCCTGAATCAAATTACATTGTTTCAAATGAAACAATCCATTACAATGCGGCTATTCCTGTATAATATACACATACTAATATATTCTTTGGCCCTGTATCAAAATAAAATGTATGGATTATGAACAGCGGTAGCGGCAGTTGCTAGCTTGCCGCTGCCACTCAAGTATGGATTATGGCCATACGGCTTCTACAGCAGAAGCTGCATTATAACACTCTAAATCCTGTATTCTGATTGGCTTAGAGCCAAATCAGCCAGTCACATATTTCTCCATAGAGACCGGGCAATAGTGCCCTCTAAAAGTGGTTCACACTTTCGGCATTTATTCAAATAAGTAAATCAATATATAATCATATTGGCCATCTGTACCACACTCATTAAATGTATGCCAATGCTAAAGAATTGTGTGTACGTTGGATTTTCTGCAAAATTTACTTGCAAATAAAGCGTAGATGATTGAGACAAGAAAAAAATTGCTTACTGTTTACAACATGAAATAGTACATCTGACGTTATTTCTAAACGCATGGCGTTTGTTGTACTAAGCATATATACGTAAGACGTTTAATATCGCATGGCGTCCTAACTTAAAAAAAAAAGATTCAAGTTCATTTGAAGTGAAATATTGACATCTTTAAGTGTTAATCGTGTTATAATGAATATATGTCATGGTTTGTCGGTCATCATGTATGTATGCATGCCCTCATGTGGTTGAATATTGCCCTCGCAAGTTCGGGCAATATTCACCACATTCGGGCATGCATTCATACATGGTGACCTTCAAACCATGACATATTTCTTCAGTGAAGCCCTACAACAGAAAGGTAAACAAACAGACCGAGAATGTGGCTGTACCAAGGCAGGCGCAGACTGGGCCCTCGATCTTGAACACTGTGTTCCCATCGTTGTCCTCAATGCAGAACATCGGCGCACAGCAGCTCTGGCTGAAGACAATAGTAACAAAATGACATACACTTGTACCATATTATTCAGTAAATACTCTACTTATCTGCATTTTGCATACAGTAGGTACCATTTATCTTGAAATTGAAGGGATGTGGAAAAACACATTCGAGATAGCCAATATTCGAGCTAACCATAATTGACAGTAGTGACAATTTTTTACTCTATGTTTGTTAAAGCATCTATTAAACACAACATAAAAGTTCAGTTTATGTTCTTTCTTCATGATAGTATTTTAAAATATATTTGCAAAACAAATGCCCTAAAGACTAACCAACTACAATGTCATACAAAATCCTGTTTTGAACTTATATGATTTTCTCTATGTGAGAACTTAACTAAAACACTAAGTATGCAACATCAGATGCATCAGAAGTAATTTGAATTTTCAAGGAAACCCCCGCGTCATAAGTCACGTGATTTCACCCCCTTGAGGTAATAGAAAGACACGTTACCATATAAATGCACGGGAAAGTGGCCATTTTTGACGTGATATTTCTGTACTTGAAGGTGCTATATTTTGTTAGTTATGAGTTAAAATACAATAAATGAAAGTTTCCTGGGGCTTTAAAATAGCCAAAATTAACAAAGCAAATGCTGTACCAAGCCAAACAATCACGTGAAACGCTGTATGCCAAAGGCTGCATTTCCTTTGTTAAGCAATATGCTACACATTCCGGACGTTATCTTGTTTACGTAAATAGGAAAATAGGACACACGTGTGTTTTCTTGTTTATTTTCAATATGTCACACGCGCGTTTGTTGTCAAAAAAGACCCGGACAGACAGGAATCGGAAGTGAGGATTTTCTTGAGAATAGAAATTATTTAAAAATTGTTTGGCTCTTAATCACTACACGGTTGACCTATAATGACAGGTGATAAATGGAGAAAGGGAACAGCGATAAATATTACTCAAACAGTTAATAGTTCATTTCAGGACACGACAAATCATTGCATCGCGCCTATTAATTTTGCATAACCCCCCCATTACACAGAGAAGGCTCCGGACGGATTTTCGATAAAAATGCGAAAAAATGACAAAGTCCCACTACGTCGACCAAATCCGCCGTTGTTTTGTGACTCTGTTTGCTATCCGTCCAGAGGATCCACGCCATCTCTCGAGAGAAGTCGCGTGGAGCCCTCCGGCCAGTCATCAGTATTGATCGGGGGATAGTCCCCTATATTTTGCGGGCGGCGGACGGACAGATGAAATGCTCCGTTTGGTCCGTTTGGCTGATTTTGGCTCTCGTTTGGGCTCTGTGGCGTCGTCAAATCCTCTGTCCGTCGTCCACTCTGTCAGGAGTATTTCAGCTGCGGCCAAAATAAATTAGCTCGTTCAGGCTCCGTATGGGCTCTGCCAGGCGTGTGCACAACAACGTCTCAAGATACTCATGATATATCAAGACCGTAGTCATTTTGGCTCTGTTTTGCGTGAAGGGCAGGCATTTAACGCGTCCAGAGGCGGAGGCGGGGTTGGTTTTTACTATCAATTTCAATTGGTGTTCTCACGACTGTCCAGCGTTATTTGGCCCGGCAGTCCGCCATTGGTGTGGGCAATATATGCCCTCCATTTGCGATGATACAACAAGCGGTGCGTTTTTGTCCGTAGTCTACACAGCGTGGGCAGGCGTTTGTGAGGGCGTCCTTACGCTGTCAGTGGCGGAAGGGCTGGACAGAGGGCCCATGGTGACCATTCAAAACCCGTATATAAATGACCAAATCAAGAAGATTCCTTTTCATTTGGTACAACTATCAGTGTAGTGGGCCCGTATACATATATGTATATTTTTTAAACAATTGAATAATAATTTAAACGATTGAATATGTCTATGCTTGCATTTGATTTGATGTGTGGTGCGTCTGAGATTAGCAGTGACACTAATGAAAAGAGCTGACCAAAAACACGTACAATCTAATAATACTGTACCTTGCTAATCATCCAGAAGATGCTGGACTTTATTATCAAGCAAACCTATTACCAAACCAGCCACCTGAAGCAGATGTTGGCCACCTCAAGTTAACGTGCCAGCTGATGAAGCAGATGCTGATGACGACGAAGAAGAAGCACGTGAAATCCTATTGGCTCGAGTTGACGCTCAAGGTAGGAGGAGACGCAGGAAGCGAGGCCCCAGGAAGAGGAGGCAGTGGTGGGTTCGTGGGGGGTCTGGTGATCGCAGACTGCTGTTTGGACACTTCGACAACCTCATGACAGAACTGAGAGTTGAAGACCCATACAGTTACTTCAACTTCCTATAAATGTCTGCACAAATGTTTGAGGAACTTCTCACCCGTCTGACGCCAAGAATCCAGAAACAGGACACAAATTGGAGGAAAGCACACTCACCTGGCTTGAAGTTGGCCATCACATTGAGGTACATGGCCACAGGTGAGAATTATCCATGTTTAAGTTACGGTTTTCAAGTTAGCCGCCACACCATTGCTGTGATTATCCCAGAGGTTTGTAAAGCTATACAAGCTGAGCTAGCAGAGGAGGTGGTTAAGTTCCCAGAAAACGAAGACGAATGGAGACAATTGGCTTCAAAGTTCGAGCAGAAATGAAATATGCCTCACGCTCTTGGAGCCTTGGATGGTAAGCATATACGCATAAGAAAAAACCCCAAGTCGGGAAGTTTATACTACTGGGCTCGCGCTAAGGTTCGTTTTATCGCTATGGGCGAGAGATTTTGCTTATTCTTTCGCCAATGTGGCGAAAAAAATTTATTCAAGAAAAATTCGTAAAAAACGAATTTCGTCCGCTAAATCAAGACTAAATTTCAACGCCGTTCGCCGTCAATCATTCTAGTTGACAACATTTCGGAACGCCGTTCACTCATTGACAACAAAGATGCACACAGATCAAATCGCCGTGAAACACATTAGATTTAGGCTACCATGCAACGAGCCTCAATGCCATTTTGTCCTTTATGAAGCTGACGTAACCCCGCATGCTTGATAGAGGCTGTGCCGTGTTTTTGACCAATCAATGATCACCGACCTAGTTTTCTGACACGATAAGCAGGTTGTCTAATTTTTGTTCAACATGTTCAAAAATCTCAATATTAATTGTCTCCCGTGCCTCATCTAATTATATCTTATAATCCGGATGACAAAGAGGCGATTAGAGGATAAGGATAAGGATCATTTATTAGCCAAAAGGAATTTTTTGTGAACATGTCAAAAACAGATAACACAACAGTACAAACAATAACACAATAATAAACACAAATAACACATAACAAGACAGTATAAACAATAAGACAATACAAGTATGTATAGTAACAAAAATAGTTTTACAGGTGTACACTTACAAATACTGACATTAACATAATACTGACACTTGACATAATATTGTTAATATAATACTAATGGTATAATACTGCATAGTTGAGTGATATTATTTGCTAAAATTAGACTACTAGACTAGATTGAAAATTCTTATGGCAGTAGCAACAAAGGCATTATGAGATCTTTCTGTTCTTGTATGAGGCATATTGAGTCTCCGACCAGATGGAAGCATTTTGAATTGGTCATGCAGAGGATGAGTGACATCTGACATGATACGATTAGTGAGAGACAAACATCTATTTTGGTGGATTATGGCTGGATCATCAATAAATTTGTGGAAATCTACACTTACTAGTTTTTTGCATTTTTTAGATAGTTTAGTTAGGTCTGCTTTGTTCTTTTCATTAGCATTGTTAAACCAGCATGCTACAGCGTACATTGTGACACTTGACACAACAGAGTTGAAAAAGAGAGCAATAATTTTAGGATTAACATTTAGTTTTCTTAGACATCTAACATGATAGAATCTTTTGTTTGCTTTTTTAATTTGGTTAGCTATGTGAGAGTCCCATGACAGATCGTCACTGATGATACAACCTAAATATTTATACTCTTGTACAATTTAACATTACTGCCATTAATCGTGATAGGATTTTTTGTTTTTCTTTCTTCTAAAAATCTATTACTAATTCCTTTGTTTTATTTACGTTTAAGTTTAGAAAGTTGTTATTGCACCATTCGCTTACAAATTTGATTGCACTTCTATACTCAGATTCATTATCATTTTCAATCAATCCTACCACAACTGTATCATCAGCATATTTTATGATTTTCACATTATTATTCCTCGCTAGGTCGTTGGTGTACAAAAGCGAATAAAAGGCAGAGAGCACGCATCCTTGGGGAGCACCTGTGTTTGTTGTTATTATTGATGATTGTTCTTGGCTGGTTCTTACATATTGTTGTCTATTTGTGAGGAAGTCCATTATAAAGAGTTGCATATTTGCTGGTACATTGTAGTGGTCTAGTGTTTGGATCAAGATATGAGGCTGTATGGTGTTGAAGGCAGAGCTGTAATCAATGAAGAGGCATCTTGAGTAGGCTTTGGGTTTGTCTAGGTGATGGGCATTATGATGCAGTAATGCAGTAATTAGCAAACTATTGATCAAGTGTGGACGTTGGAGAAGCGTTAATATGTCTTTAAACGATTGACATTTGCAATCAGACTTCCAAAAGATGAGTGGCTGACATTTAGTATTGTCATGTTTGCAAGCATTTAAGGAGCAAAATATTGTAGGTAAATGTGTGTTATTATAAGAATACGATGATGTATGCTGTGGTTGGTTTGTAACCGAAACCAAATGTTGCCACGATTAGTATAAGTTGTGATACTACGCAGTTTAAAATCTGATGCCGGCCTGTCGAACTGAATCGGCAATTGCTTGGGATGTTAGTTTACATAATTTTTTCAACATCAAGTCAGGGCCACAGATACAAGAAAAATCATACTTGTCCATAGGACGGGTATCCTGAAAAATATACCCGTCCTAACTAAGATTTAGACGTCCAAATCAACAAACTCCATGTAAATGCAATTGAAATGGTCATTTGAGGTGACTGAGAATACTAGTCCATAGGACAAGTATCTCAATATTTTTACCCGTCCAGACAACACAGATACCCGTCTCGGACGATGGGACGGGTACTTATCCGTGGCCCTGATCAAGATCAAGTAAAATAACCACCTAAATGATAAAAATCTGAAACTACATGCGGTTTTATGCACTTACGCCAATTGGCATGTTGAAATTCCTATTATTTTAGGCTTTGCAATACTTCTTATAAAACACGAAATACAGTCAAACCATTAACATTGAAGTTGTTTATTTACGTGAATCAATTTCTCGGTCGAGTCATTGAGGGGGGTATGCACCTTAAACGTCAGGAAGCAATGTAAGAGGGTTAATAATAAAGAATTATGGCTGGTAGTTTTTAATAAGTGCAGCCGTTTGAATCTCACAATGTAATGATAAAATATGAACAAAAATGGAAGTACATCCCACTCCCCCTGGCATGACACCTATCAACGTGGGCGGCCCAATGGCTGAGCCGCGCCGAAATAGTGGTTTCGAAAAGAGACGTGCATAGGTCTCCTTCGTCAGAAAAATTGCTTTAAAATCAAGAAAATATAGTGTATATGTGTTATCAAAAAGTTGGTATTCATTATTGGCCAATGAACTTCATTGGTTGATGCAAAAGCAGTCATCAGGAGGGTCTTTCTCAAGTATTGAAAGTTATATATAACTTTTCATCGGTTCGCCGGAGCGCCGGAAAATTAAACACAATTTGATCAGATATCATTAAGATATTTAAAGTAAAATATTGTCAAAGTAACAACTAAAAGTAATGATGTTTTGTGTTATCATTACCATGTTAAAGTTTTTGCTTGGCTAAAACGAAATTCAATTGGCTAAAGAATAATTTAGTTCTTTTAGCCATTAGCTAAAAAATTCAATTGGCTAAAAAAAAAAATTTAGGTCGTTTGTAATTGGCTACATTTCAGATGGGTCTAGCGTAGCCCAGTACTATAATTACAGAATTTTTTTCTGTAGTTCTTATGGCCCTGGTGGATGCAGATTATAAATTCATGTTCACTGGTGTTGGGGGGGTTTGGGCCCCCAATCTGATATGAGCTTTTCAATTTATCCCCCTAAAGGAAGGGGTTGATGAGGTCACTGAACTTGCCCCCCCAAAAAAAATTTGAAATTTTTTGCCCATTTTTTAGGGGAAAATTTTCCCCAGGGGAATAAGGGGGGGAAAACCAAAAGCAAAAACCCGAAAAA
>CM032667.1:46906469-46928406 GCA_019095985.1 Streblospio benedicti
TTAATAATAAAGAATTATGGCTGGTAGTTTTTAATAAGTGCAGCCGTTTGAATCTCACACAATGTAATGATAAAATATGAACAAAAATGGAAGTACATCCCACTCCCCCTGGCATGACACCTATCAACGTGGGCGGCCCAATGGCTGAGCCGCGCCGAGTGGTTTCGAAAAGAGACGTGCATAGGTCTCCTTCGTCAGAAAAATTGCTTTAAAATCAAGAAAATATAGTGTATATGTGTTATCAAAAGTTGGTATTCATTATTGGCCAATGAACTTCATTGGTTGATGCAAAGCAGTCATCAGGAGGGTCTTTTCCTCAAGTATTGAAAGTTATATAACCTTCATCGGTTTCGCCGGAGCGTCGGAAAATTAAACACAATTTGATCAGATATCATTAAGATATTTAAAGTAAAAATATTGTCAAAGTAACTAAAAGTAATGATGTTTGTGTTATCATTACCATGTTAAAGTTTTTGCTTGGCTAAAACGAAATTCAATTGGCTAAAGAATAATTTAGTTCTTTAGCCAATTAGCTAAAAAAAAATTCAATTGGCTAAAAAAAAATTTCGTCGTTTAGCCAATTGGCTACATTTCAGATGGGTCTAGCGCTAGCCCAGTACTATAATTACAAGAATTTTTTTTCTGTAGTTCTTATGGCCCTGGTGGATGCAGATTATAAATTCATGTTCACTGGTGTTGGTGGGGTTGGCCACCAATCTGATATGCAGCTTTTCAATTTATCCCCTCTAAAGGAAGGGCTTGATGAGGGTCTACTGAACTTGCCACCACCAGAAAACTTGCCCAATGACAATGTTCCCATGCCTACTTCTTACTAGGGGACGATGCATTTGCACTCAGGGACTACATGATGCAGGGATGAGAATACAGATTGCAGAGTCTATTTTAGAAAAAAACAAAAGTGAGACTTTGTTCTCATATACTTGAAAAAAGTGGGTACAGTGTCACCGGAAAGCGGGGACCAACGGTCCCCGCCATGCTAGGGGGGTCTGGGGGCATGCCCCCCCAGAAAATTTTGAAAATTAGAAGTTGTTTTTAGAGCATTTGGGCCATTCTGGGGATTATTTCATGGGTGCAAAAAGGATATTTTTTACATGTAAATATAATTCAATTATAACAACCTAACTTCTAAATTGACAAAAATATTGAGCGTTTTGTGTTTATATCAAATGTATCCCCCGCGTACGCAAGGCTTCGTCTGGGTAAGATGCTTAGTAGAAAGATGTGCAAAGTCCTCCTATCATCGCCCAAGTTGGTGTTATTTATCTGCGATTAATTTCGAAATTATGTTTGGACATTAATCTATAAAGTGGTATTATCGACAGTTGTGTCATTGACCATCAACTAACTGTTGGGAGGCTTTGTTATTCGTCTCTTTTTAAATAAATTTCTGATATCAAGTTGATTGCTTCGTTTCATGTTCACGGGTGTGGTGCGGTTGTATATATTGCTTTCGTCGTAATGTTTAGTAAGTTCATATTATTAAACGGACTATTGGTTGTTTACCCCGTTACTAAGGTGAACTACAGCGTCGTACTATCAGGACGAGGAAAACGGTTCGACTCGTTTTTTACTTCGTAAGTAAATGGCGACGACGATGCATTATCTAGTTTCAATCGAGGATCATTTTTGTTGGATTATTACGCTGATTCGCACTGCTCATTAAAATTTTCGAACTAGGTTAATAAAGTGCGATCATCTGTACCCACAGGTGTTTGAAAAATGCGAATCAGTGTGTTATTTATGCGAGAATTACGCTATTTCGCGTCCTAAAATAGACTCTGAGATTGTTAAAAACACTGAAAATTTGAGGGAGCCCCTGTAGGGGCGACCCAGCCGGGGGTGGGGGGGACGATAGGCCCCCACTGGGGTTGAGGGGCAACGCCCCCTGGGGGGCAAGCCCCCCCCGCCAAAGGATATTAGTGCTTTTAAAGTGTAATTCTGGGCATTTCCTGGCATACATTTGTGAAAATTATGAACAATCATACAGCAATGTTCAATGTAGACTTATATTAAGTTGCAAATTACAAACAGAAATGAATCACCATCCCTCTGGACGCCATCTGTCGACAAAAGTCGACACACGTAAATTACGTCTATACGCCAACAGTCGACAAAAGTCGACAGAATCACTCAAAAAACAGTTCGAGTTTGACTGGCATATTCGTAGTTAAATACTCGTGGTTCAAGTCTCAAATTCCGGTCTGTCAACAACAACAACATTACCTTGACATTTCAATATATTTCTAGAAGGAAATAAGCAGTATAGTGTTAATATTTTAATTCTATTCGTGACAACGAATATTTGACAACCTAGCACGCATTTTCTGCTTCAATTTTGAGTCCTGAAATACTCTTATTTACGTTCGCAAAACCATAGCTTGTCATACATTGCTGGAAACGTGAAGGAACCAGCTTTGCTTTGAGGCCCAACATGAAATGTGAAACTAGACTTCAAGTTCATATCAAAACATTGAATTTTCAGCCTTGAAAGCGGTTTTCTTAGGTTCAATCGCCAGCATAACAATTTGGACAAGTGCTAAATGATGCAATAAGCCTTTATCAAGAGCGCTCTTACAAATCTATTGCAGCGCCGCGCAGCAGCGCGGCGCTGCGCAAGGCTGATTAGTCTAATATCCCGGAAATCGGTAAGATTGTGACAAAATAGAAATTTTTGAAGAAGAATTATCATATTATTCGTCATCTACGCCTCATCTTATTGTATCTTGGATTCGGATCACAAATAAAAGCGTTTGGCAAACTACCAAATAAGTGTGGGCGTTGGATATCGAGTATTTCTATCAAATGGGATGATGTCTTTGTCGGGTGATAGAATGATCCCTGTCAAAGACCCACGAATATAAAGAAATCAAGTTTGAACACGTTTTTTGGTGCGTATTATTGTAAGTAAAAATATATTATTATGAAATAGGGATGGTTTATGGTGTTTTTTGTGTCTATCCTGGATAAAAAGTCGCTGCACTTAAAATTTCTACTGATACTACGACATTTAAAATCAACCACGCAAGCTGTCAAATGAATGGACGATTACTCGAAATTGTCAAAATGTTACTTGATACTGTATATATCTTTATTTATAATGGTGAAAATAAGAAACTAGACCGTCTCCTGAATGTGTAGTGTAAATGTGAAAATGTTCTGATGAAAAACATAAGAGCTACAAAGGATCATATTTCGACTATAACAATTGAAGCCCCCCACTGTGAATAACACGTCACGAAAAATGCGTGTCTGGCACTGAGGGCGTATCATAGTAAATTTACGCCTGGCGTCGAGAGGGCAGTAATCTTAATTATCGCACCAGGCAAACAGTGGTTTGTTTTTAAAAGTTTCAACTTCTCTTTGTGCTTCTTGGTGCTTGCAAAGCACTTTGCCAGGCGTCTCAACTTTTTTCGAATGTGGTCGACAAGATAGGTTTTGCTCTCGTCGGAGCCTATTTGTACGGTCACAGATCTCTGAAGCCACTCCCCACCGAAATGCATTTTTTAATACCGGCCTTTTTTATCAATTTCTCGCGGGCCCTGTGCTCGTCATTTTCACTTAAATAAATAATATTCGCCATAATTTACCTCGGGTTACAGACATGTACAATGTTATGATCAGCCATGTGCGTTGTTGACAACTTCCGATACCCCAGTTCGTAGAATCCGTTTGGAAAACACGTACACAATTACATGGGCAAAATACAGAGAACTAATAGAAAGCGCGCAATGAATGAGGTATACAATCGGCGCTCTTCGGGAATACGATAACCATTATACGCATGTCGGAAACGGCCGAGTCGTGGCCTCGATCAACAAACAAGCTGACAAGTTACAACACTTCAAAGTTCAAAAAGCGCTCGGCCTACCCTGGTCTGCTACCCCTACCCCCCCACAATATTTTTTCATCGGATTTACACGATTCACACAAATGACCCCTGGAGCTTGTTAAAACACGGAAATCCGCGGATCCGCGGAAAATTCTCATGCCTGATGATGAAACCCTTCATCCAGAGGAGCTTGACCAAGGAACAACGCATCTACAATTACAGAATTTCACGTGCCAGGATGGTGGTTAAAAATGCATTTGGTATCCTCGCTCAACGCTGGCAGTGTTTTTTAACTACCATGCAACAGAAACCTGAAATTGTACAGCAAATAGTACATGCTGGCGTTTGCCTGCAAAATTTCATCCGGATCAGGTTGGTCAGAGACAATGTGCAAGACCTCGCCCCAGGAATCCAGCCAGATGCAGAAGACAAAGAACACAATGTTATTCCGGGAGCATGGCGTGCGAATGCCAATCTTGAACCTCTTGATGCACGGCACCAGGGTTTGAGAGAGCTGGAAGCAGCCAAGGTACAACGCCAGACTTTGGTGGCATACTTCAATAGTCCGGCTGGAGCAGTGCCGTGGCAAGAAGAACGTGTGGCTTCAAGGATGCAAGTTCATCTTCCTCCTGAGCCCCAACCACGTCCAAATGAGGGTGAATCAGACAATAATGAACAGTTACAAGATGGTTGACACTTTCAGTTGACAAATTGAGTAGCAAAAGGAATAAAAATACGTATTTCTTGGTGTGTAGCTTCGGTGTGTCACTTGTGCATTTAGAACACTTGTTATTTTGTGCTTTTCTATGTAACAAATGTAAATGAACATGATTAAATTATCGCATTAATAATAGGATAACGTCGAGTATTGCTAGTGATATCTTATATGTAAAAATAATTTAATATTTTCATATTAAATGACAAATTGTATACGGCGTAATTAATGGGAAATATTTATTTCTAATGCTACTTGGTAGTTGTACAGTAACAATGTTTCATCTTATAGCTACTAAAGAAAAGGGCATAAAGAAGTAAAAAAACATGTAATTTATTTCTTGCGAAATTTTACGTAATCACAGTAACATTTTTTTAACGAAAAATACGCGGCGGCGGGCAGACTAGTCGGCACCGTTTGTTTGCTCTGTACAGAGTCATTTGAACCCGTGCGGAGCCCAAACGTTGCGAGGTAGGACAACGGACGTCGCCGAGTCCGTTGATTTGAATGGAAAATAGGAGGCTGCGTCCGTTGTGATTTCGCCCTGTGGCAGAGCGAATCATGCTCTGTCCGTTGTTGCGGCGGCGACGTCTGCTTACGATTTTCTCTGTGACGTTGTGATAAGGCTCTGTACGTTGCATTTTGACTACGTGGGTGGCTGCGGACAGAGTCCTTGCGGCTCCGTTTCCAAGTAATGTTTACAAACATGGATTATCAAATTCAGTGCCACGACGGGCTCCAACGACGTACAGAGGCTGACCACGACGTTGCAGAGTCAAAATTTTACGCTCTGTCCGGAGCCTTTGACAACGTTGCTCTGTGTAATGGAGGGGTTATGCATTGCCATTGCTGATCACAGAGGAGTCTTGAGCTAACCATGTTGAAAGCGTCTAGGGAAATGGATTTTTACGCGAGATTAGCAATAACTTTGAGATAAACAACTCAACATAACAAATAAAAAGTTGCTTAGTTTCAGAAACCCATTCCGTTTGTGTAGGGTTTATGCCAAATATACTCGAGACAACAAAGTTTCTCTCTATTTCTTATAGCAGTTTTAAATTATTTCCACTTCTTGATTTCCAAAGAGCATTTTCCATTTACACTCTTGAATATCATTCTACTTTTCAAACAAGCACACCATTTGCCAAATATTATCTATATTTATAGAAATCACCACTCTGGAATTGATGCATAAAGCCTTAATGAAAGATATATGATAGAATTTAAAAATCCACTGGCTTGTAAATCTGACCTTTGCTTGGGCATCAAAGATTTCTATTCGCGCATCATCACTAAATCAGTGTTGTTTTTTGTGTAATGGTGACCATTTAACCACCAACTTGATCATTCCACAGTGGTCATGTACTTCAAATACTGCTTGACGCAGTGGATTTTTGCAACTTACCTCTGTCTAATCCAGCCCACTGTTTTTCCTACAGGCGCCATCACCTCGAGCTCTATAGAACAGCAGCCCAAGCAAGCACAGGGTCCGCAGCCAGCACACGCTTTGAACTCCCGGTGCATCCGCATTACCTACAAAGTACGCCATTGATTTATCTCACATTCACGGTGACATTGGCATAACTTTTTAGCTGTATTCTGTTTACAATGGACATCTCTAAATAATCTTTTCAATGGTAATACATTCTGTAGAAATTATTGGGTGAAAAAATAAAGAATGCAGTGAGCTCACAATATGGACTTATATTACGTCAACGACATCTTACACAAGAGTGAGTTTTATCACCTCATGGCCCCCAAAAATGTACACAAATCTCGCAGTACACGTTCATTTCTATACGACGACTGGTGCAGAGTTTTAATTGTTGCATGATCATTTAGAACACAAATTTAAGACGTTTTCCAGTAATCGGAACAAACTGTTGGATGTAGAAAAGCACGTGGGTAAAAAGGGTCCATATACCTCTTGTGTATCAAACTCATCTGCAGTAAGCGTCAGTCTGAAGATTCATCTGAATGATACACAAGAGCTACTAGTATATTGAGTGCTCTCTACGATCTACGAGGAAGCCCACCTACCTCCTGTCCCGCGTTGTCTATGACATGCATCTGGAAACCGCGGTTTGCTTTACACATTTGACGCTGGCACGCATCAGACTCTGCACAGGAGATCAGAGGTATTAGCAAGCATGTATTTATTGAATTCATTCTCACCAGAGTTGATTCAAATTCAATGGTTTATTATGTACCATGAATATTCTAAGAAATTTCATAAACACAGTTTTCTTAGTTTGTTCAATCGCATACTTAATCAGGCCAGTTTAGCGTGGAATTTAGCAATTGAAATATGTTCATTTTGACGATAATAACATTGATTTTTACTAGGCACATGCACTGTGAAATACTACTGCACAGACTTTTACACTTGTCAGGGCTGAGAAGCAAGTGTAAACAGTAGGTTGCTATCCCACACACCCTGAATATCAAGGGCTCAATATATTGCTCAAAATTTGCTTTTGAGCCCTTGAGGAATTCCCAAGTGTGACCTAGAAAACTAGCCAATCAGCGAAATCCTCTCATAAAATTGGAGAGGATTTGACTCCTCCTCCTCATTAATATGCATTAGCCAACTAAATCATCCTAGGCATTTACACAATGTATTTAAAATATTTCCGTACATTCATATTCATAAACCTGCAATATATTGTCCAATTTTTAGCTATTAGCGAAAATAGTTTTCAAATATTCTCTTAAAAACCATCACTTTGTTTAAAAATCAATGAGCAGAAAATATGCAAAAACACAACAACCAATGAGAACTCGTGAAAGGTAGTTCAAACAGAGGTCGATTTTCTCTAATGCATTATGCATATTTTGACCTAAATACTAAGAATTGTGAGGTCCATAGAGGTTCCTGCCAGACCAGGAACCGATATTACATAGAGTGTATCCCACACTCAACGAGTGTCTGTTTCGTTTTTATTACTAAATAAATCATATCATAATGTTCTCATGTATAGTGATCAATCAATCTCCCAGATTGACACACAACAAAAATAGTTCAAATCCAGACATGACGTCAAGTGTGATCGAAGTTGTTCCCAAATGAAATATTTGGGAAGCAAGTAATGTTTTAATGTTGTGTTTGGTTTTGTTGAATTCAATGGGTCATAACGCATCTTTGGAACTGATGAAATACAATTTTCAATATGTTTGTACCATATTATCATGTAAATAAACGTTGCTACGAAAACCTTGAGCTTTAATTTTATTCTAAATATAAATACTTTGCTGTAAGACTTGTTTCAGAATAATTGTATATTTTACGCCTTATAAAATGCGTGTTGTTAATTCAGTTTTAAATGACATTATAAAACTCACCTTATGGTATATTATTTTACATTGAAAGGCGATTATTTGTATATTTTCATATAAAACCATTTCACAATCGTTACTGGTACGGGTGGCTGACGCAAATCTGTTTCATGACGCTACAACCGTTGACAGTACGATGCCTAAACGCAAGATTCTTGCTAGTACCATATTTTTGAACAGAGGTCACAATGAGAATTGAGACTAGATGAAAGTAAAGTATAATTACAACTATGAGCTAATGATACATACCACAACACAATTAACTAAATAATCGGTATCGTATTATTCATTACAACATAACTCATGGACCTCTCGTGGAGAGTGCTGCTATCCCATAGAGTGAAACAATCTTGCTGTTATCGGACGTTCTTACCTTCCTCGCAGTAGTACACCTGTTGATTGTGGCTGTTTTTCACCCGATACTTGTTGGCAGTTTCCCATTGGCCCATTGTTATCACTGAAATAAAAAGCCAAATAGAGATATAAAGTATAGCCTCAAATTAAGACCACTTCGATCGGGCCATTTTTCACAGTCCTACTAAATCTCTATAAAGAAATATTTTACCGAGTTTGTTAACACATACCTTCCATCATCTCTATCTGCTGCTCCACAAACAGGTGGTCGAGCTGGGTGAGGTACTCGAGACCCGGTGGGCAGTCGTCCTCGCCATCAGGCGCAGGCATCCACTCCACTGCACCACACAGGAGTAAAATAAAATGTAAATGTCTGGTTTATGGTCTTCTTCGCCCAAGGATCAGACGACTCTACATCTACACCAGGTCATTAGCATCCTTGTCACACTATGTCTTTTTCAACTCTCCGTGGAGGCATCCAGCATATCGCAACCGTAGCGCAGACGTGCTAATCACTCATTAGTGTTCACCTGCTTGACCTGTACCTATTTAACTTGTGGGTACTACAGAGCAAGAAATGTGACTCGGTCAGTAGAGTACTCATTTCTTTGACTATGTATGCCATGCTTGATTCATACTCATTAGGATTGTTTTAAAAGTGTAAAAGGCTTGCATTTTATATGAATATTCAAGGTAATAGCCTCTCCCTTGTTCACGATCTCTGGTCAACTGAGTAAGGAAAAAATTATTGAAAATGTTTGACTCATAAAATGAAATCCTCAGTTGGTCACATTACATGACAACCATGGCAGAGGCAATCATGTGATGGGGGGGGGGGGGGGCAGGTCGTAGCCAGTGTAGTGTCGCAGAAGGTTCATTTGGCCCGATGAAGTTGATGAGAAATCAACAAAAGTCTTGCCGACAATGTACATATCAGGTTCCAATTGGCATCTTAAAATATTCTCCTCATAATCATGAATAACAGGACTCAAAATGAACCCAATATACATTTTTAAAATGTCCCTCTCTTTGAAGGTCAATGGGCCCGTTGGCTGGTTTATACTCCAATGCAAAGCTATTGCTAGATTGAACACTGCATCTTAAAATATTCTCCTCGTAATCATGAATAATAGAACTCAAAATGAACCCAATATACAAATGGTACATTGTCATAAACATTAATATGCAAACCAAAGGAAAACAGAATTAATAATTAACAAAAATGAACTCACAGGGTTGTGGTGGTCCCTAAGAAACAAAATGAAAGACAAAATTAACTACCATAGACAACAAAACACACATTAGTTCTTCAGCCAAATCTTTGGAGTAAAAGTTGATGCATTAATTAATTTATACATATCATGAAAAATGCTTTCAAACAAATGTGTTGCTATTTCACGCCCTTATCCATACGTAACAATCTAGCGACCGTACCTCAAGGGAACATCCCAACACGATATTTATAAAATCGAAATCATGATTCCAATAGTCACCACATATAAAATTGTCCAATTATATAATTGTGAAATCATATCTTAATCAGTGACTTGTTATCACTAAATACATACAAACAACAAAACTAAGAACTTACCGCCATGTGGTCTTTTCCTGAAGTACTCAAGCAAAAACTTTTTTAAAAGCTCACCTACAAAATACACCAACATATTTAAGTAAGTGCATAAATTTGAAATAAGCATGCTTCTACAATGACTTTTTAGTCTAGCTGTAAGTTATGATTAGAAGTTTGTTTTATACAAAGAGCCGACAATAAAATGGTTTGTAGTTTAACATAAATGAATAGATAATAGTTTGACTCAAATTTATCTGAAAAAGAAGAAATCATATTACAAAACCAGAAGCAGTCTATTTATGACAGGGAAATGGGAAAACCCTGTTTTTTCACCTGGTAAATAATCTTTGAGCTCATTATCCTTTTATTCCAAGGGACTTAGTTCAACATAAGCTGGTGTTGCACAAATTACATTTTTTAATTTGCCAATAGTTGTCTATTGAAATGGATTGAAACATTCCTGGGGGGTGTAGGACGACCCAGTGTACGAGGAGGATGGTCTACCCTCAAAGGAAGCCGTACTGTCTGGACTACTCCAAGGGACTGTGTTAGAACCACTGTTGTTGCTCTGTACATAAACATGCCATCCCAAGTCCAAAAAGTTACACGCTGCTGGCTGATTGTTGACAGTTTGCTACATTCGAAGATTCCATTGAGGATCAGATACAACTGCAAGCAGATCTCTGCAACCTCGAGAAGAGGGCCTCTGATCAAGGAAGGCAAGGTATTTAACCCGACGAAGTGCTGTGATGACTATATACAAGGCTCAGAACCATCAACAGCACTTTTAGTACATTACAAACTATCAATAGTGTAGTGCTCAAGCATAGCTGAGTGAGTTAATACCCTGTATATCTCACTGAGAGACGCCCAGGAACGAACATACGCTGTATATTATACGGCTATAAAGCTGAGCCCCACCTCATCTCTGACTGAGATAGAACTCTATCCTACAATAATGCTAGAGATAACATAAAGAAGGTCCTTCTGAAGGACGGATACGGCGTAAGGTGCATGATGACAGTGTCAGTGATCTGCAGCAGCTGTGGCCTAATACAATTAGGCTGATACTTTATTGTTTTTAGGCTCATTAATTAGCAAAATAATGAGAACTATATTATAGACAGCAGCTGATGCTGTGTTCGTTGCCTACATTACAACTTACAAGACCGTGCAAACCATATCATATTTAAACAAACCTGAGACCTCCGTTTACTAAATGGTGTACTACATTATCTATATCAAGCAAATGACGAGAATAAAACTTAGAGGAATGCATACATACGTCCTTTTACCCAATATAGTTAAATGTAATATTCTACATTTTTAGAGCAAACAGACGAACTCGTAAAGAAACGGCTCCCGCCAACCTCCGAAATCGAGGCTCCTAGGAAAGTCGACCTCCAAATCGAGGCTCCTAGGAAAGTAGACTGTTGCACCGCCTCAGTTTCGTTCTGCTTCGCCGGGTCACGCAAATGAAGCAGAGCGAGATAGAGACAGAGCAACAGTCTAGGATTCTCAAAGAGGACGTTATGATTCCCTGTTGGAGGTTGGGCTCCCGCGGGACCGGCTATGATTACACAGCGCATGCGCATTGTGCTTGTGTAAACATAGCCGGTACACAGTGAGATAAAGCTACAATTACACAGGCTATAATTACACAGGTTCACTGCGCATGCGCAATTTATTTATGTACAGTAGACCATCCTGTTCAATGTTTATTATTTTTTTTTCAATTCTGTCTATGGATGATTATAGCAAATCATTCAACATTATATTCAGCTTAAAAAATCATTACCGTCATTTTTAGCTTAAATAAACTCGTTTACCTAAAGAAAAAAAATGTGAGATCATCTATATTTATCAGCACATTCAAATAACATAAACTGCGCATGCGCACTTACACTGTGTAAATATAGGCACATGTAGTGGCTATGATTACACATTTTGTGTAATCATAGCCACTACGGGCTCCCGCCTTGCAGGTAAGGGGAACAAGTATTTGATACACCAGGCGGAGTACGTTGTGTCTAATAGCCCACAAAGCTTAGCGGCCATTTCTAACAGTAAGGGACGGTGCAATATTTAACACGCAGGGGGGACTGGTGCATATCGAAAAACTTGTCTGAGAAAAGGTCTTGTCCCTGCTGATGTGATGAAAAAAATGATATCCCATGACCTCTATTTATAAAAAAAAGTCCGCGTCCCCTCCCATGAATATTCGTGTGATTAATTTGTACCGATTCAGTCACGTTGGGGTGGGATTTCAGCAGCTGAAAAAAGTACATGTCCCATGCCCAACGAAAATGAAAAATCATCCGGTCCCCCTACTTTTCACCCTGAAAAAGTACCTGTCCCCCTACCAAATGCAGCGGTCGCACTTCTTGGTAAATATTGCACCATCCCTAAAAGGAGGATAAGGAGATACTTATACCGCAACCGCAAAGCTATCCATCCTATCAATTTGATTAGGGACGGTGCAATATTTACGAGGCAGGGGAACCGGTGCATTTGGTAGGGGGACAGGTACTTTTTTCAAGGTGCGAAGTAGGGGGACCTGATGATTTTTCATTCTCGTTGGGCATGGGACGTCTACTCTTTTTTCAGCTGCTGAAATCCCACTTTGACGTGAGCGAATCGCTACAAATTATTCACGCGAATATTCATGGGAGGGGACGCGGACTTTTTATGAATAAAGGTCATGGGACCTCAGTTTTTTTTTCATCACATCAGCATGGGGCAAGACCTTTTTTCAGACAAGTTTGGTAAATATTTGGTAAATATTGCACCGTCCCTTAGTAGCTACTCAGAAAATATAGATGTACTTGAAATATCAAGTGGTCCTCAGTAGCTCAGTGGTTAAAGCGTACGACTTGAAAACAGGAGTTGTTTGCGTCGTAAGTTCGCGGCCCGGTCATGGCAGACACATGCAGTGTCGCCAAAATCCGTTACGTCGTGCGTCCGCCCCCTAAGTTGCTGATTTCCACCGAGCACGTCGCCACCGTACAGTGTTACTGATAGACGATGGCGATGCCAAGCGGAGGTTCGGAAGCCTCGTTAAAAGGCGTGTCCCGTGTAGAGGAGAGCCACACCTCTGCACGTAAAAGAACTCGCCTAGTTTGAAAACTATAGCTAGTGTGATCCCTCCATTACCCTTGGCTCAGTTGGTTACCTAACCTGCCAAACAAACAATGTGTACCTTGTGCATTCACGAATGAACCTTCGAAAGGAGGCCCATGGGTTCGGGGACGGAATAAGTTCGGATGCAAGTCACAAGGGTTCGGTTAAAAAGTGCAAGTCACAAGAGCCGGGATTTACAACAAACAACAAAAAAAAAAAATATCTAGTATCATCAGACTTTGTACATCCGTAGAAACCATCAGTATCCAAATTTCAGCATACTTTGTGATTAAAATCATTCAAGATGCGCGCTGTGATTAAAAATGGCTGCCATTTAAAACCCAATATTTTAATATCTGTAA
This sequence comes from Streblospio benedicti, assembly GCA_019095985.1. Lineage (NCBI taxonomy): Eukaryota > Metazoa > Annelida > Polychaeta > Spionida > Spionidae > Streblospio > Streblospio benedicti. The sequence continues at coordinate 46,919,777 of CM032667.1, forward strand.
TGAATTTCTTTAAAAACATCTCAATCGAGAGGTAGAGCAAGCTATATAATATATGCACTTTCACATTTTATTCAGCAGGTGGTAAGATCTTTGAAAAATATCAATGTATTAAACCATTTTGCTGCAAAAATATTGAAAATTAGCTGTTACCGTAACTTTGTTGGCAAACATACTTGTATTGAAAAAACATTTATCAATAACTCTACTTCTGGAATAGCTAAAACCATAAAATATCACGAAACGTTGCATATTTATAGAAGATACGATTTGATAAATTCCGGTATTCTTCATAGTTGAAACTTTTCAATATGACCATCGTAATTCAAGATGGCCACCATTTTTACAACAATCACAAAGATATTGGTTCATCTTTCTTTCTTCACAACACTAGATATTTTTTAAAACATTTACAGTTTTGCCAAACAACTGTTGGCATCCTCAGAATGTTATTCCCGCCCAATGTCACAAGTCAAATATTCTGATCCTGAACGAGGATGGAATCATAAACTCGCGAGAGTTGGTGCCCCCCCCCCGTCCCTGTTCATAACCTGCTTGCAGGTTCGGAGGTGTACAGACTCTGATGGTCCTGAACAGGGACGGGGGGGGGGGGGGGGGACCTTACTTTTGTGTGGGATCTTTTGTCTAGTGACTATGGCTTTTTCATTATTATTTGTACTTTGTTGTTAACATTTACATTTATTTTACATTTTTTGCAAGCTTGTTGTCTATGTGATTTGTGATTCATGTGTTAAAATACATTTGATAATTGTGCACTTGTTTGTTTCACATTGATTTGTACATTTTGTGCCTCTACTGTGTATGTGTTTGGTCATCTAGCACTTGTGAAATAAATTGTTGCTACGTGCATTTTAAATGGCAATAAACTTGATCTAGTAAACATTGTAGTTTTTTCACTGTTTCTAACCATCTTTTTACAGAATAAAACATGTAAATCAAAATTAAGAATTTACAGATTTGAAACTATAAAAGATTGAATATAAACACAAACTTAGTAAACAAATTTAAGTTAATTTGACAATAAAATGTTTCTTTAAAGTTTGATAACCTTTCCACACCAATGTATTTACACAAAAAGTTATAGTTTAATAATTACATTAATATTGCAACAAAGTTATGACTGTAAAACTATAAATGTTAGCACACAATTTAATTTGCAAATTTCGTGGATAGGTGTAAACCCACACATTGAAATAGTTAATCTCAAAATTTATTAGCCACGAAATATTCTGGTTTTACAGTATTTCAAAGCTTTCTTACACCAGAAACACATATGCACCTAGCAGCATTAAATTAACATGTGTACAGAAACAAAGTTTCACTGAACTAACTAATATCAGAAATTAATTTCAATTATGTGTTTGGTACTATTTGTGTGTGGGTGGGGGGGGGGGGGGGGGGGGTCAGTACAAAAGTGCAATAAATTTATTTTTAATTAACTGAAAACACATTATCAACCAGGGTAAATTTATTCTCCTAGCAATATCAGGCTATATATTAAGAGAAACATACATCACATTAAAAATAAGACTGGTTGCAGTGCTGAAGTACAAATGATTATTACATAAATTAACGATTGTCTGTCCAGTAAACACAGTACATAAAAGTCACAACATAAAAGTCACAACGCCTTTCCACAATCATCATTGCCTGGGTAGATGTGGCGTGAGCATGACAGTTCGCTCCTACCAGGGCACACACAAAACGTAAGTCAAAGTGATATGACGCAACAAACATACACCACTGTAGTATTGATCCATCATGTACATCAATGCGGTTCTGCAGTGAAAACAGTCATTAATTGTAAAAAGAGTTAACATAGAAATCTTTCAATAGAAAAAGTGTATGCAATGGTCCTCATTGCTGGAGTTAATTGAAGTATCGACCTTTCTTTACAATTTCAAACAAAGAATATTTCTTATCAATATTGAACTTTCTGACACACCTTCTTCGGGCATAGTGTGTCATAGGCAAGAAGCACATGAAATGATCGCACCGACAGTTGTCACCTGAAACAAGTTTTCTGTGTTAATCTGTGTTTTCTGTGTCGAAAGCTTACCACCAGGAGCATTTCGTTAAGCTGGAGACAGAACTAAATATATGTACGTGTATACAGGGATGATCCCACCTCAAGTTGGGTTTCCAATCTATAAAGAGTAAATTTGTACGCATGAAAACTTCTTAGTCGGCAGTACAAACATATAAGTTGATAGGTGTGATTGATGACTACTAATAAATCTAAAATGAGGATATTTGCTTTAGTAAGCTTTGTATTTCCGATGATGAGCTTAGCCAGACCTCATTACTACGTCTACAGTGGAGAACACTTCCGAGAGATTGTGGATACCCCAACACGTGAGGGCACTGCTGCAAGTTCAGCAATACTCGTTCTTTATGGCACTGAGTGTGAACACCAAGTGGATGACATTATAGGAGACTTGGATATGGATTCGCACGTTATGTACTTCTTTCACGATTACGATAAAATGAAGAAACACACATGGTATAAGTACAGAGATGAAGATGATTTATTCAAGAAATATGGAATGAAAGGCAGCAAAGACGGCAGCAGCCAGTGTTTGGGTGCTTATTATTTCAAGAAGGGAAGCAGTCTGGACAAACCGACGGACATATGGAAAGAGGATCATAATGGATCTGTCAACGCATGGATCTGGCAGCTCCTGAAAAGAAAGATAAGTGTGATGAACAAGCAAGCTGATTGGTTGCGTGTTTTAAGGGAGACTAAAATCAAGCATGGGCGTGGGAAGTACAGATATCAGGTGGGTTGGTGACATTATAGCTAATCAAGTTCCTTGCATTTCAATACAAGTGTATAAGGTGTTTATTGCGGCGCTTCAGCTCAGCTGCTGAAGCAAGCATTGTGTTTTGTTCATTTGTAACTAACTAACTGACCAACCAACCAACCAACCAACCAACCAACCAACCAACCAACCAACCAACCAACCAACCAACCAACCAACCAACCAACCAACCAACCAACCAACCAACCAACTAACTAACTAACTAACTAACTAACTAACTCACTAACTCACTAACTAACTATGTATGTATGTCTCCGGACAAGCTAGAGCTTTAACCGTTGCACTGATTTCGTTCATTTCGTAATTAACTTTACACAACTATGAGGTATGCAGCGACACCAAAGTGATTCGATTTTGGGCAATCTGCCAATCAAATTGAGCTTTCTGGAAGCGCTTTTATGACATTTTTAATGATATTCAATGCACTTAGCCAGCAAGAAAAAAATCAATATTTCAACAAAGCAGCAAAATTGATTATTGGATTTGAAACTGATATTGATTATCATCTTTTGCAATTTGTTTAATTTTAGACGACATAGATGGTCTCATTGTATTGTTCAGTACTATTGTATGGCAATTTGAAAGGAACGGAATAAGTTCGGATGCAAGTCTGTACAGGCATTCACGAATGAACCTTCAAAAGGAGGCCCATGGGTTCGGGGACGGAATAAGTTTGGATGCAAGTCACACAGGGAACGTCTACACAGAAGAGACGGTCGAAACAGGAAGAAGAAGAAGGCATCACAAATATCTTTTTGCAGGATATATTGATTCTGATTCAATTATGATGTTTTCTCCTCAAATTCATAAATTTCTTGATTGTAAAGTATACACTATTTCAGTATATATCTTAATTGCCCATAAGTCAACATTGTTCTAGCGACGCAGTGTTCTTTGACCACTTTTGATCTAGTTTTTTTTGTTCCAGTTGGTGTCTGACAATGTTCTTCCAGGATATCAAGATGTCACAATTGATATATACGTTGGCCAGATGTTTAAGTTAATGTCCGAACAATATGACAAGAATTATATGGCATTCATTGTGCAAGAGGATCATGAACAGGAAGTGGTTAGTTTTAAGATCTATTCACGGACATAATTGTGACCATCTATAATATCTATACATAAAGATTTCTGTTTATCGTGTTTACCAATTATGTCTAAATCTTTAATATACAGGCCCTTACTCAGGAGTAGAGGTGGGGGGTGGAGGGGGTAGTGGGGGGGGGGGACTCAGCACAACCCCATTAAATGACATTGCCGGTATTTCATTCTGATAAGATTAGATATATAAAATTTTCAGTGAAAACTGATAAAGGTATTCATTGGACATTTTTTTCATGTAATTCATTTTTTTTTCGTAGACTTTTAGCATTAACACGAAAACGTGGTGTTTTTGGTTGATTTTTGTTTTTTTATCTGGCTGCCTTTACCGTAATTAATGGTAACATTATATAGCATTATATAACATTTTTTTCATGTAATTCATTCTTTTCTTTCATAGACTTTTAGCATTAACACGGAAACGTAGTGTTTTTGGTTGATTTTTATTTTTTTATCTGGCTGCCTTTACAGTAATCAATGGTAACATTATATATAGCAATCAAATACAATCGCATAGAAAATTAATGGTAACATTATAAAGCAATCAAATATAATTACATAAAAAATTAATGGTAACATTATGAAGCAATCAAATATAATCAAATAGAAGAATAAACAATATCATACTGTATACATAAAACTCCGAGGTGTCTAGTCGTCAAAATGCAATCTAATGTACATGTACTGGTAGTCATTGTATGAACATAAACTCATTTACAACACTTAGATAATGATAATGGTGCTTTAGTGTTAATGTAATCGTTCGTTGTAATATTATCACTTTGTCTCCGTATGATTGTGACTGTTTGTTTACAATCATTGTCCAAATATGAGCATTCACGGGAAAAGAAATACAATTATAAAATCAATGACAGATTCGTAATCAGTCTGCCTACTGAAGAGAAAAAAATACAAAGAAAATGAATCCACAGAAAAAAAAAATTGCATTGCAATCACAGTGAGATGCTCATATAGAAATACCTTATGAGATTAGTCTGCGATAAACATATATTGAAGAAGAGAAAGGGTTAATGCTAATATTTCATAAATAATCTCTTCTGTGACAGTCTTTACTAGTAATGCGTAATTTTCTACCTGGGTAAAGATGACAACTAAAGTGTCTCTAGCAGTGCTGAGAGCGGTGTCCAGAACCGTGGCAGATGGTGAATTCACGGTGCTTGTACACTCTTCACCTCTTTCACAAATAGTTGTCTTCGTGAACGTACTCGATAAAAAGTTCAACATCTGGTATGGCAGTTTCTGTGCTCTGCTGAGTATGTGTTCAGATGTGTTTAGACCTACGTCGAGTATGTGTTTTGATGCTTCCAATCCTAAGGCAATAGTGTTGTTATACGCTCTAAAGCCTATATTGAGCTGATATCCAGATGCATCCGCATCGTTCTTTATTTCTTTAAACACCGATCCCCGGAAGAACTTCATTGACTTCGTGTACGTGATTATTTTCGAAAAACAGTGTTGGAAATATTGTATAACCTCCACTACTTGATTGAGTCCTGTATCAAGAAATGTTTTGAAATTTTCTATGACACCGCACTCTGTGCATGTCATGTCAGTGATCTCATCATTTGTTGCTTCAAATTCCACTGCCCAAATATTCATTTGGGTAATCAATGTGTGCAGTTTTCCCATGCTCGTTTCAGCGTATTGTGCAGCATTAACCAGTGTTCTGTTGACTTTTTCGCAAATAGTTGTCTTCGTGAACGTACTCGATAAAAAGTTCAACATCTGGTATAGCAGTTTCTGTGCTCTGCTGAGTATGTGTTCAGATGCGTTCAGACCTACTTGAGTATGTGTTTTGATGCTTCCAATCCTAATGCAATCGTGTTGTTATACGCTCTATAGCCTATACTGAGCTGGTATCCAGATGCATCTGTATCATTCCTTATTTCTTTAAACACCAATCCCCGGAACAACTTCATTGACTTCATGTGCGTGGCCATTTTTGAAAAACAGCGTTGGAAAATATTGTATAACATTCACTACTTGATTGAGTCCTGTATCAAGAAATGTTTTGAGATTTCCTATGACACCGCACTCTGTGCATATCATGTCGGTGGTCTCATCATTTGTTGCTTCAAATTCCACATCCCAAATCTTCATTTGGGTAATCAATGTGTGCAGTTTTCCCATGCTCGTTTCAGCATTATGAGCAGGCGTAATCAGTGTACTGTTGACTTTGAAGAGCCCGTCTGTAATATATGATCCAATTACTTTTAACTCGTCCGTGTATCTATTCGTTCTCTGACGTATATCATCCTCAACCTCAACCAGTATACTGTGGACTTTGAAGAGAGTGTCTGCAATATATGGTTCAATTGCTTTCAACATTGACATTAAAATGTCAAACAATGTGCATGACACTCTGTGTATGGATTGAATCACGGAAGACGCAGTAGGTTTAACGCTGTTCATATAAAAATGGATTGTCATTCGTATGTGCTCATTTTTCATCATGCGGTCTTCGATCTCCTCAAAAACTACAGTCCAGAAGATCTGCATGTCCGTCATGAAAATACAGGACTTGCAATAGAATTTGTGTAAATGTGTGAATAATTTTTTGAAGGCGTTGCTAAACTCGTATTATTATATCAATAGAATCGATCAGAAAATTTACTGGTGGGAGCAAAATATAGTCTACAATATCGTCCATCGTCTGCTTCAGATCTTTTATTGTCACTTCCCTTACATCACCATAAAATAATTTCATATCTGTCCAAACTGGATCCATGCGCTGTAGAACGTTCAAAACATAATCATAGCCAGCAGACATACGACTTTCACCATAAATCTTCCAATCCTGAAATTCATTGTTCACCCACCTTACAACGCCATGGTTCATGATGAACTCGGCATGTCTTCTGAGTTGCCACAGCCTTTTCTCCTTGGGTGTTGCACTTGGTTGGAGCGGCAATTCTCCAGTGACCTTCTTCGCGACACTATTGCCTATGTCAGATGCTGCAGTTGGTACATGGTTCTTCCGTGCAAGACGGTCGATGATGACATTCTGCTGATCAACATCAAATCGTGTGTGGCCAAACATGATAAACTCGGTGCGTCTTTCGAGTTGCCACGGCCCTTTCTCCGTCGATGTTGCACTTGGTTGTAGCGGCAATGCACCTTTCGCCTTTTTTGCGACACTATCGCCTTTGGCAGACGCCGCTGGTGGTACATGGTTCTTCTGTGCAAAATGGTTGATGATGACATTTTGCTGATCAACATCAAATCGTGTGTGGCCAAACATGATGTACTCGGTGCGTCTTTCGAGTTGCCACAGCCCTTTCTCTGTCGAAGTTGCACTCGGTTGTAGGGGCAATGCACATGTTGCATTCTTTGTGACATTATATTGCTTTCGGCAGACGCCGCGGGTGGTACATGGTTCTTCTGTGCGTGTGTGTGTGTGTGTGTGTGTGTGCGTGTGTGTGTGTGTGTGTGTGTGTGTGTGTGTGTGTGTGTGTGTGTGTGTGTGTGTGTGTGTGTGTGTGTGTGTGTGTGTGTGTGTGTGTGTGTGTGTGTATGTATGTATGTATGTATGTATGTATGTATGTATGCCACTGCAGCATTACATTTAAAAATTTGTGCCTAACAAATAAAATTAATTTCTTAAATCAAACATTTTGTTTATCCCAATATAATAGTAGTTTGAATTTGAGAAAAAAACACAAGAAACTAAATACGCACAGACACAATCATTAGTTATCGTTATACATTTAAGAACATTATCACCAGTAGCGGTGAATGCAATCCGTTTTTGAGCTCACAGCTAGAATTAGATATTTTTTTAAATCATACATTATATATCTATATAAATATATTTTTCAAACATTACATCAGATATATTGTCTGTAAATATACTTCAAACAATATTAAAGATTATATAAAACACACACATATATCCCCCCCACACATATACACACTTATAAACACACATATATTCACACCTACACACACCTACACACACACACACACCTACACCTACACATATTAATACATTAATACATATATTAATACATTAATACATACAGCAATAAATTGCTTTTAATATTGAAGTTCATTTAAGAAAATTAAATAAGTTGGAAAAAATATCATATTAATTATCAAATACAAATTCATGAATTATTAATTTTGAAGAATTTCAATTTGTTTTTTATTCACCAAATTTTATATTAGAATTCAAACGAAAATTTGTTTGAAGTTCACAATACATAGATTTATAAAAAAACACTAGTACAGTAATATAGTATTTCTGTACTTATGAATTATAAATTTATTGAAAATATTTAAATAGGTAATCTAGAAGAATCATGAATTTCATAATAGTGTCACTTAAATAAAAACATTAAAAAAAGTAACACTAATAATTTAGAAATTTTGAAACTTACCTGGTCACATACTTCAGAGGCTTATAGACTATTTATAATTTCACATATTATGTCATGATTATTATTTTCACACTTTACATACAAGGAATTCTATAAACTCTTGACATAGTCATTTATATGTAGAACATGATTATTTTCATGTTGTATAAAATCATGTTTCATTCGAAAATCGAACATCTCGAAATGGCTTTAAAGCAGACTTAAGCATTGATACTGTTTTTAAATATGTAGAACAGTTAACTAGGTTTGCATAGATGATATCTCGAAAGTTACCATAATTGTCATC
>CM032667.1:46944335-47034694 GCA_019095985.1 Streblospio benedicti
AAACCATTAATTTTAAGCTTGAGGTTTTGTATATATAGTTTTAATCCACTGGCAAAAATTATTGGCGAAACCAATAGCACTTAGAGATAGGTGTATAAAATCCCAGTTTAGAGAGTCAAAAGCTTTCTCAAAATCTAAAAATAATAGAACATAATTTGTGTTAATATTCTTTAAATCATGAATAACATCAAGCACTAATCTTATATTATGACCGATGTAACGTTCTTTATTGTGGGCTACTGCTCCGGTGATATAATCTTATGTAACATCTTTTGTAATCGATTCGCCAAAACAAATGCCAAAATTTTGTAATCAGTATTTGATAAGGAAATCGGTCTATAGTTCTTAAAAAAACATTCCTGTCATTCTTTTTGAAGATTAGACTAAGAATTATTTGCTTATGTGTATCAGATAGTTCACCATGCAAGAAGCCTTCATTAAATGAATCAATAACTAATGAAAAGTGCCCACAGGTGGGCAAACCAGTGTTTAATACACTGGAATGTCACTCTCTATATATTGTAGGAATTGACCACGAGATTGGAGTGTCAATGGGAAAATTGAGCATGCTCAATTTTCCCATTGACACGACAATTGAGTGGTCAAATAACATTCTATCATGACTAAAATCCACACTAAACGAGTGTCTGATTCGTTTTTATTTTAAGATAAATCATATCATAACGTTCTCATTGCGAGTAAATTTGTCAACCAGCGTGCTCAATTATACGATTAACTGCACGCGCAGAGACCACTACTACGGCACTAGTCTAAACTTTTAACCATGCGATGTCAGCGGCTGTATTGAAAATGCGACGAGTTTAGACTAGTGCCGTAGTAGTGGTCTCTGGAGCATTCAGTCAATCGCATAATTGAGCACGCTGATTGACCAATCAGCATGGGTTATTGGCGGTGATTTTTGCACGATTGATAGAATGGCTGATTATTGATTAGAGCATCATCATCCACTACCAAGAACTGGGTGCATTTTTTGGAGCCGATGTGTTTGGAGTTTGTGGTTATACAATATTGATTTTTGATTGTGCATTCAAATAGTAATAAGAATGTGATTCATAATGGTCAAAGATCAACAGTTGACCCAAATATTGACCGTTTGGTCCCATGTGAAATAGGGTTCTTGTGGTCACCATTGTCCACCGATATGCCAAATTTGAGCATCCTAGCTCAAACGATGTGACCTGTAGAGGGGTAACAAACTAGACGGACGGAGTGACGGACGGACAGAGTGACGGACGGAGTGACGGATGGTATGACGCAATTAATTGGGTACTAGCCAGTGCATGAAACACTGGAAATCTTTGATATATTGCCATAGTGTCACATAAAATTCATTTGACAATCCATCTAAGCCAGGGGATATATTCTTTCTGAGATGTTTAATGACGTGCAAACATTCCTCCTCTCTTACTTCCCCTTCACACATTGCAGCTTCTATATCGTCTAACTTTTTTAGGGAGAACCATTATCCATGAAATGTTTTACATTTTCATGAGGTATGTTTTTATTTTCATACAGTTTAAAATAAAAGCTTATATCTTCTTTTAGAATTTCATTTAGAATTTCATTTGATTTAAAGACCTCGTTTTACCGCAATTTTTTATAATAGAGTTTATGTGATTATTTGTTTGGTGTTTAGTTTCTAGATTTAGAAAATATTTCGTGTTTCGTTCACCTCTGTTAATGTACTTAGCTCGAGATCTAATTTGGGCACCAATAGCTTCATTTTGGCAAAGTACATCGTGATCATTTTTCAAGGAATCTCTTTCCCTTTTTTTTAGATTAGACAGAACATTAAGATCGGATATGTTATTTATTAAAGTATTTATTCTGTCTATTTCTGATTGGATTATTGTTTTGTCATTCTTTATTTTTTGTTGTGCCGATATTGCCCAATAAATTGATTCTTCTTTTACTCGCATTTTACATAGATCCCAAAGATCCCTTTTGTTTAAATGTTCACAGAATTCTGCTTTCGTTGATTCAATTATTTTTACTATATGTTCAACATGCCTTTCATCATTAAGAAGGTTAACAGGATTTCCAATAATTTTTGTTCATTGGACAATATACCCGTTAGCTGAGAACTATGACCCCCTTGCAAACCGCTTACATCTGCACATGGCTCTGAAATATACATCATACAGGTACTAGAGCACCTAGATGTAGAGGCAAATCCGCTTAAAGAATGGAATGACGAGCACGCGAGCAATGAGTTCATACGGACGTGGCTGTCTTCTCATAGCATACGAACTTTAAAGCGACTGAAGCAGCCCCTCTTAGTGCATAACTACACGCAAATCGGCTACAAGAAGACTACGATGCCCAGCCAGTTGTTCAACAAGCTCAGGTGCAGGCCTTATTCAATAACAAAAGTACCATTTATAGACCATCTTGGCACAGTAGAACCATCTCTATAAACAGACCACCTCTACTATATGATGAGACCATTTCACGTGGTCCCACACTTTTACAAGGAAACTACTACATAGAACCGATTGGTGACAAAATCCCAGGTTGATATTGAATATTCAGACACGACTGCACGAATGTTATGCATAGGCGTCACTGAACAGGGCTATTGGAGACATTTCTGTGAGACTACACACAGACCCTATTCAAATGTCCATCTATACTACTGTCTTTTGAAAGGGGGGAGTTGATTTGTTTAAATTAAAAAAAGAAAGAGTCGTTCACATATTAGATTTCTTTACAAAGTTCACTGATTCAGTTGCCTTTGCTACACTCATTCACATGGTGCCCATGTACTGTTTACACAATGCACGCTCACACCCATAGGTTAATGCCCTCATATATATAGGGTCATTCTTAGAACTCAAACTCTGTATTGACTAGTAAAAAAGGATGAGAACATTGTGTTATAGCTCGCATAAAATGTGAAATATAATCCCCTTTTAGATCATTTTATGAAGAAAATAAGGAGGGGCGAATGGTGGAAACGGGAATTGCCTCTACCGATGGAATCGTCAATAAGAAGCCTTCTATGGTTACTATTCCAGAGCAACTTGTTCCATATATAGGTTGATATTCTTTATACCTGTTAATATACAATATGTTTTTCATGTAGTTCTATCGAGATTAAATAATTCTTTGGATCGTTGGGTCATTTCGGGCACTTTTGTGACCGCGGAGAGAGAGAAAAGGTTTTATGATTGATTTGAGCTCTTAAACATATTTTAAGAGATTTGAGCATGGCTACCCCTCGCAAAAGTCCAGGCAAAACGCGTGAGAGGCCAACATCCAAAATGGCCGCCGACGTTCTAACGAAAATACAACTTTTTTAATAATTGACTTACAAGCATGTATAATACATCATTTTTAAGGTTTTTAGGTGTAAGAAATTCATTTATGATACTTTAAAAAGATTTGACCTCATCTTGACCTTCAAATCAAAGATGGCCGCCGTGAATTCTACAAAATGACAAAATTCTAAGTATTTGACATATAGATGACTGTTGTATATCAATTTATGGTTTATGGAGGCAAGGAAGTAATTCTTTTATATGCTTCCAATGATTTGACCTTATTTTGACCTTTTTAGGATAAGAGGGCAATTTCTATGAAAAGCTTAGTTTAATGTAATTAACCTATGAATCTTGTTTTGAGTGGCATAACTTCAAAATGTGTAATGAAAAATGAGATAATATTTATTGATAGACTATTTGAGAGTTCAAAAACCTTTTTTTACTACATGTACATACAAGTTTTAATGTACCAATAAGCAAATATAAACCATAAAATGTATGATTACAGGCATACTAATCACTAAATCACTAAATCAGTCCTCTAAACCTCATCAATCTCAGTATCACTGTTATTCACTTTCGCCATCAGTGCTATCATTTTCGTCATCATTATCATCAATATCAACATTATATTCCCCATCGCAATCAACATGAACAACATACCGACTGAAGTTGTCTGGCAATGCAGCCCCTGTATGATGCAATGGAAGACACTTTCCATTGATATTTTCCCACCCATGCCCAATAGGTGACGGAAGATCATTCATATAGTAATTTTTGGGGCAATATGAAATATAGTTTGTCCTCTGTAGATGAAGATATAGACTGCCAACATCTGGTGGTAAACGTAGCATGCTCTTGTGTTTCATTTTCTGTCACCTGTCCACATGTCTTCTCTCCATGATCTCCATATACATGTATGATCTTTAGAACAAAGCATTCCATTTCTTTTTTCACTTTCTCTGATAACTGTAAGCTATTGCCAACATTTGACTACAATGACTGCCCATTACAATCGTCAAGAGTTTTTTGAAAGAGCAATTTCTTTCCATGGCCATAGAAAGCTGCTGTATGGTCACTGCCACTTATCACATGTAGAGGTATCATGATAGTTGCTACTTCTTTGGTGGTCATCTTTTTGCAGTTTATAAACTCATGCATTCTCTTGATAAAGAGATTTCCCTTGACTTGATGTGCAACGAATGCTGCCTGAACATACACGTCTGTATCCTGACTCTCAATCACAACTGTTGCGGTGCACTTGTCTGATCAGAATCTTAATTTAGCATATGCGGCTAATGAAATTGTGTCGGCCTCTGGGTGATTGAAAACAAAATCATCAATCAGAACGTCCGTCTTTAGATTTGTGCAAGTGTCTGATTCACAATAAATTACATCACAGGTCTGTGCAATAATGTTTCTTTGTATTTCTTCTTTCAAAATCTTTTGAAGTTGGATCTTATTCAGGGATTTTGTCATTATTTTTGTGAACTCAGAAGCAGACGGAAATTTAGTGGAAGGTTTTGGAAATATGTTTGGCACGTTGCAAAATTTTGCAGCCCTACGTTCATGTTCATCGTCTTTTATGCTTGATGGAATATTGTACTTGTCATTTATAAGTATGAGCATGACGTGAAAAAATAAGGCAGCAGATGTTTTGCAGATATTCAGACCAGCGATAGTGTGAGCCATCCCGTTTTTTAGCTTCACGATCTTCAGCATTCCTTATTAAACCTTCATCCAGTTGCAATAGTGCTAATTACTACATCACCTGATGCACGCATGAAGGTTGTTCAGATGGAAAAATTAAGTCTAGCTGCATTGCTAGAGCTAGCGGAAAAGTCTAGCAATATACAAGTTGAAGCTGCTCTTGAAAGCGGAGTAACTGAAGAAAGCTTGTCTATTTTCAATGTTGAAAAAGACATCCAAAAGTAAACTATTAGAATTCTTTAACCTTGATCCAGTTGCAAGAGTGCCACATAATTATGTAAGCCTGGTTGATATGGGTCTGATTTGGAGGCTAGCAACTCCAACGCCTGATTGAGAGTCAGGATACAGACGTGTATGTTCAGGCGGCATTCGTTGCACATCAAGTCAAGGGAAATCTCTTTATCAAGAGAAAGCATGAGTTTATAAACTGCAAAAAGATGACCACCAAAGAAGTAGCAACTATCATGATACCTCTACATGTGATAAGTGGCAGTGACCATACATCAGCTTTCTATGACCATGGAAAGAAATTGATTTTTCAAAAACTCTTGACGATGGTAATGAGCAGTCATTGTTGGAAATTGTTGGCAATAGTTTACAGTTATCAGAGAAAGTGAAAAAAGAAATGGAACGCTTTGTTCTAAAGATCATGTACGGAGATCATGGAGAGAAGACATGTGGACAGGTGGCAAAAAATGAAACACAAGAGCATGCTATGTTTACCACCAGATGTTGACAGTCTATATCTTCATCTACAGAGGACAAACTATATTTCATATTGCCCCAAAAATTACTGTATGAATGATCATCCGTCACCTATTGGGTATGGGTGGGAAAATATCAATGGAAAGTGTCGTCCAGTGCGCCAGACAAGGGCTGCATTGCCACACAACTTAAGATTCATAGTTTAACTACATTAAACGCAGTCTTTCATAGAAATTGCCCTTTTATCCTAAAAAGGTCAAAATTAGGTTAAATCATTGGAAGTATATAAAAATTACTTCCTTGCCTCCATAAACCTTAAGATTGATATACTACAGTCATCTATATGTCAAATATTTAGAATCTTGTCATTTTGTTGAATTCACGGTGGCCATCTTTAATTTGAAGGTCAAGATGAGGTCAAATCTTTTTTAAAGTACCATAAATAAATTTCTTACACCTAAAAACCTTAAAAATGATGTATTATACATGCTTGTATGTCAATTATTAAAAAAGTAATATTTTTGTTAGAACGGCGGCGGCCATTTTGGATTTTGGCCTTCCACGCCTTCTGCCCAGACTTTTGTCAGGGGTATCACCGCTCAAATCTCTTAAAATATGTATAAGAGCTCAAATTAACCATAAAACCATTTCTGTCTCTCCGTGGTCACAAAAGTGTCTGAAATGACCCAACTATATAAAGAAGATTATAATGCATATAGCTCTATACAATCTATACTATTTCACTATGGCCATATATTAGTTGCAACAGTAACATAGACCATTGCATTGAGGTTGCAGCACTGAAAATGGTCAAAACATCCTCTATTGAGGAGCGCTTCAAGTAGTATATCTAGGTCTGTATAACCTTTGGTGTCATTGCAGATGACCAGCTACGCCCTCTTTTGGAAGAATGGTGCAACTGCTCACTGTCATTTAGCAATTTCCATGGCGTTAGAGAATATTATGAAGGTAAAGTCATATTATAACTAGAGCGATCATGGGCGAACCCGTGCAACGCATCTGCACGTATTATGTCACGTCGTCAACTTGGCGGCATTGAACGTAGTAAAAATGAATGGTACGAGAAGTTGCTGAGGCAAACGAAGTGTTACTTGTATGTGCGAATGTTCTGCAATCCATATACGCAGTATAACTATTTTTAAGGAACCTAAACCAACCAGTAAATTCGTCAACGAATTTTTAACATGTTCAAAATTTCCTGACGACTTTGCCAGTTCGCCATTGCACGTAGAGCTACGTAGGTGGA
This sequence comes from Streblospio benedicti, assembly GCA_019095985.1. Lineage (NCBI taxonomy): Eukaryota > Metazoa > Annelida > Polychaeta > Spionida > Spionidae > Streblospio > Streblospio benedicti. The sequence continues at coordinate 46,951,302 of CM032667.1, forward strand.
ATTCGCTATAGTGTAGAGCAGGTTTAAAACCTGCTTTACACATTGGCGAATTCTGCCTACCTAGCTCTATGTGCAATGCGAACTGGCAAATTCGTCAGGAAGTTTTGAACATGTTCAAACTTGTTGACGAATATACTGTTTAGTTTAGGTTCGTTTCAAATAGGTATGCTACGTTATGGGTTGTAGAACATTCGCACAAATAAGTAACGCTTTGTTTGGCTCTGCAACTCAGCGTAACAAGAATTTATACTACGTCCAATGCCGCCTCAATACGCCCATGTAGACATCCTGGCCAAAATAGTATTCATGCGTTGCATAGATTCGCACATGATCGCCTATGTTTAAAGCGGATTTCATGTATTTGTTTTTTGTATATCAGCTATGGATTTCACGTACAAAATGATAACGACAATGATACGTATGATATGTCCTCAAAATTGCCATCCCGCTCCCCATTCCCTTTAAAAATAGAAAGAAAAAAGCCAGTACAACCTCTTCACGGTCTCTTAATTGTCTTTTAGGTAGTGTATTGAATCACCACGTGGATATACTCGACACGCACGTTATCTCTGCCATAATGCAGATAGACCAGGACCTCGGGGGAGGCGAGGACTGGCTCCTGGAAGTGATCGACTATGATGGTGAACGTAAACACGTCCAGCTCAACCCAGGTAACCGTTACCCACTCATGCTACGTATATCGTAAAGCAATGATTTGAAGCCTATGGATTCATCAAATTTGAGAAGGAAGAAGTCTACACAGATCCTTCTGTGCGTCATAACCACTGAAGCCTGAAGCAGGTGGAAGGTCCACTGAAACGTCGCTGGTTATGATGAGAGAAGCCTCTAAGTAGGTTTGTTGCTTCTGTATGTCATTATAATTATGTATGCTTACAAAAATTTGAACATGGAAAGAGAAAAAGCATGGAAAGACTCGTAGCCCAAGGGTTAAAAGAGGATTCACAACTTAAGCCATTAATGAGTATTTAGCCTGTACTTGGGCGGTGGCACATGTACAGTGTACATACAGCTCATTGGAGTTGTTATCAGTAACATGTTGGTATTGTTGTTATCTGTTACTGTATCAATTGTAGGAATTGACCACGAGATTGGAGTGTCAATGGGAACATTTGATTTACCCGAACGAAGCGAGGGTAAATCAGACGTCAGCATGCTCAATTTTCCCATTGACACGACAATCGAGTGGTCAAATGCCATTCTATCATGACTAAAATCCACACTAAACGAGTGTGTGATTCGTTTTTATTTTAAAATAAATCATATTATAACGTTCTCATTGCAAGTCAATTTGTCAACCAGCGTACTCAATTATACGATTGACTGCAAGCGCGGAGACCACTACTACGGCACTAGTCTAAAACGTTTGCTCTCCTCTACACGGGACACGCCTTGCGACGTCAGCGGCTGTATTGATAATGTGACGCATTTAGACTAGTGCCGTAGTAGCGGTCTCCGCGCGTGCAGTCAATCGTATAATTGAGAACGCTGGTTGACCAATCAGCGTTGGTTATTGGCGGTGATTTTTGCACGGAATGATAGAATGATTAGTTAGGAATGTTTGCCTGACACGGATGCTTTCTACAGGAGAGATGCTGCTGTACGAGTCAGCCAAGCTCATCCATGGCCGGCCCCGGGCGTTCAAGGGCAGACGGTTCGCTAACGCGTTTGTTCACTTCAAACCGGTAATTATACACAAGTTACATTATCTTCATATAAAGAAGTTGACGTTCTCAATGTGTGTAAGACATGGTCATATATTCTTTTATAAATTACTACGAATAATAACATTTAACGATATCTAAATATGTGGCATCTTAAAAGGTTGTTAATATGTTCTTAATGCATGTGTATTTTTTGTATATGTCTTCTTATTTTATTTACTGAATCATATCCTCTTATATATAGGTACAAGGCTGGGATTACCACATAGATTATGACACTCTCACTCTTCATGGGAGAACCAAGGGTGTAATGGAAGACATTATGGAGGTGTACACCGGATTAACTGCGAAAGGGGACATCTTGCACAAGAAAGACGAACTCTGATGAGGCGCATTAGTGCCATGGATGATGTATTAAATGATGTAATAAAGTATTAAAATGTGAACTCTTTGGCACGTATTTTTGTTATTCTGATTGGTTTACATAATAGTGAACACTTACATGAAAATGACATTTCCTCAGTCTCTGTGCAAGACAGTCAGAAATTTTAAACAAGCCTAAATTGAGGATTAAAGCAAGGGGCACATTTGACCTTGCGTGCGTGTTTGCTGCAAGGCGTGTTGAGGTCTGCGGCGTCTACGGCGTTTTCTGCATGCATTGACAAAATACAGCTGTGGGCACATCTGCAAAGGCCCCGTGCGTTATAAGTGCGTCGTCACTGGGAATGCTTTTGATTGAGGTGTCCATGAGATCTACATGCATCGAACGTGCGTTGCACTTGCGTATAACTTATGCTCTACGCACAGTGTGATTAACAAAGTAAGACATTCGTACGTTCATGGTACAGAGAACAATACACGGCGCCAGTCTGTGCCGGAAACGTGCGGGTAAATCCCCTGTGATTATATGACGATTAGCGTAAGGTCTCTACACTGCCTCCTTACGGTCAGACCACGGCTGACATTGGCCGTAGAAGAAGTTTGGCTCGCCTGTCACAACTGACAGACATTTTATATATATAAAAAAAAAAAAAAACTTAGCATCAGCTATTTACTACATTAAAGGGTACATAAAAAGACTCATTTTTCGGATCCTAATGACTATATCTTAGCTAAATCCCTACATCGATGGATCTCGATGTTCCATAGAAACTTTTAACTATAGCAAGTCTGTGTCATCGTATGAATATTGTCATATGTTACAGAACTCTACATATCATCACAGCAGATACAAAGACATAAAATAGATTCATTCAGCGGAGAGTGTAAAATTAAAAATATAGTTTATTCTTTTACTAAATAAGTAGAAACACACACTTGGTAACGTTACCAAGCTGTCAGATTGTTTCTTCAGCGCAGAATGAAAATTCTACCGCTGACCACCAGCTGGTGTTGTGGCCAGAGATTTTGTTCAAATGTTAGCAAGTGTGTGTTTCTACAAGTCGAGTAGGATAAAGATTAACAATATTCTGGAGTCAGAAATATATTGAAACGTGTATTTACATTATGTTACACTTTTAATGGTGCTTGTCGCTTCATTCACTAGGCCATATACCATTACCTATCGAATAGTACAATTTGGGTGGAATGGCATCTACAATCCACATGAATAGGGTTACGGGTTAATGCTAATAGCATTACTTTGTTTGTATCATCACATTCCATTCAAACACTCTTGATCACCAAGAAGGGCAATGTTGAGCTTACCGACCAGTGCCAGTGCATCGAGGGTGTCCACAGCACACTATGGCCATAATTGTAAATGTGGCGATATATAATAATTTCTCACATGCTTGCATCTGCAGCACATCTAGCGCACAATGCGAATCACTCACACAATCACTCACACTCTTCCAATCCAATGACTTGTATCCGATCAACGTGTAGGACTCATTCCATCTCCCGTGGCTGCCACCCATCAATGGTCCATACATGTAATGTATGATCTCCTCAGCACTTGAGTGGCCATTTATCAGTTTTAGTTAGACGGCCAGATTATTTAAGGTGTGGGGGGGGGGGGTCAGAAGTTTTTTAGACGGCAGAATTAAGAACTTCCACCCCACGGGTTTGCAAATCTAACATACGACCCCCCACCCACCAAGTCAAAGAATGTCTGAAATATTAATTTCAGAACCCCATCCCCACCCCCTAACTAATATGTGACAGAATAAAACTAAATACCCCACAACCATACCACTCAACACATAATTCCCAAAAATGCGCCTTTAATTCCTGGTAGTTATATAATGATGTGAACTTTATAAAAGAAATAATGGAGCAATATGATGAAATCCAGATCTAATGCATATATAAGAAAATCTATTTTAAAAGGAAACTCTCTGGCATATGAAACAAATAGAAAGTGTGATGCGGGATCGTTTGGTGCAACTCATTGGAGAGCGATGGGTGGGCGCGATATTTTTTAAAGGAAGAGTTTATTTGGGAAATCTATATATATATAAAGGAAGAGGCGGTTTTTTGCGTCACAAAAGGCTTTTTAACCACAAGACGTACACACTCCACATTATGTATGTACACTCAGGACAACTTGGTGGTCGTTATAATGTCACGTTTCAAACCAATTAAGTTAGTTTTAATGATGAAAACAGGAAAAAAGAATCTTTAAGAAATGTTCGTCATGCTGCTTAGTGCAGCGCCATGTTTTTTAAACGTACGTAATACGTTAATCGTTTGTGTAAGTCAAACGTACGTTGCACGTCACACGTACTGTTATCTACATTGTGAACGGGTGCAGAAAGGCTGTGTGTGTTCATGTTGGGCTGAAGTGGTGGTTGTTGGGGGGTATTGTTGGTTGTGAGGAAGTGAGGTGAAGGGGGGAGCATTTAGCATTTAATCTGCTCCAGATCTAATCGGTTGCAACACGAGCAGTAGCTGGGGGGGAGGGGGTATTAATCGGATCAATCATTGCCATATTCATGTATTCATGGCTGTCACATATGACGATGGAAGGAAGATGATGGAGGTGTATTTAATCTGTCCCAGACCTGTATACTGACGGGAGCTGTTGTGAGGGATGTGGGACAGAGATATGTCTGTTCCAGCTCAGATTGGACCTGTTTATATGGGGATGGCGTAGAGAGGGTTGGGGAGAGAAGGGGGGGGGGGCGAAGGAAGGGTAGAGGAGGATGGAACATTTAATCTGTTCCACACGTGTTTATCAGGGGTAGCAGAGGCTGGTGGGAGGGATATTAGAGGGATCAATAATCAATAATTGCAATATACATAAGTGTGTACATGGCTGTGACTTATGCCGATGGGAGGAAGGTGATGGAGGTGTATTCTATCCGTCACGGGCCTGTATTCTGAAGGGAGCTGGTGTTGGGGAATGGGTACAGAGGGAAGGATGGGGTGGGGGGAGGACTTAATGTGTTCCAAATCTTTCTGTTTCAACCCGAGCAGCGCCGGGTATACAGCTAGTTTGCTATAATTTATAAGTTATTGATACTCCTGTATCATGTATATTGATAGGCGTGGTCATCAAAACTTAATAGCATATCTTCAGTGAACATTGTTTATGCAGATGGAAAAAATCTATATAAAAATATATTAGTCAATTGTTTGGCTCTAATTTTTTTCTTATAGAATAAAATTGGTTTTTAAGAAGCCTGAAACAACTTATGTTTGCTATTGTTAGAGAGTGTGTATTGAAGAATAGTGTGTTGCAAAGAATTTTAAGAAATACTATTTTTTTACCAGAAAAAATAGATAAAACAATTTTTTAAAGACCAATTTTTTAGTTTTATTGAAATGCAATTAGGGTTGTTATTTCATTTATTTGTTTCTAAATATTGTTCAGAGTGTCTGTCTTTCACAGTAATATTGTTTTTACTATTCATCTTTTTGACCCAATAAGAATAAAAGTAATATTAATCACTACATAGCATTTAAAAATACTGGTCCTTAAGTCGTCCAAAAAAAGTCAAAACTTAAATTTTAACAATTTCATTTTGATGACGTATAGATGGCAGATGGCAGCACGTGTACATTTTTGAGAGCTAGTATTGACAATAAGCCGATATTATCAAAATTTGAGGCACAACGGAAACAGAAAAGGACTTCTAAACTAAGATGCTGTTTGCGTTATGATATCATGACAGTCAGCTTCTGCAAAGTAAATAAATTCAATGTTTTTATTTTTAATGTTTTATATATTAGTGTCATCTATAAATTCTATTTCTGGTATTTTTTGCTTATCTAAATACATGTATGTGATTGTCAACCTTAAATACTGTAATTCTCTTCTTTCTCATTTAATCTTTTCCACACATGTTTACCAGGGGTAGCAGAAGCTGGTGGGATGGGTGTAATAGACGGATCAATCATTGCCATATACATGTAGTGTGTGTATGTATGGCTATGACTTATGCCGACAGGAGGAAGGTGATGGAGGTGTATTCTATCCGGAACTGGTGTGAGGAAGGGGTACAGAAGGAAGGAATGGGAGGGAGGAGGATTTAATGTGTTCCGGATCTCTTCTGTTTCAACCCGAGCAGCGCCGGGTAGACAGCTAGTACTTTATAATAAGAGTCCATGTACTATAGCTAGTTCCGCGGCGTCAGACTGGGGGAACGAGGGCAAATGATAACATGCAGGCCATCATTAACCGTATAGGGCTTCTTAATCAACTGAGGATTTTGATGAGAAAATTGTCATTATTTTCTTGCATATGGTAAGAATCTGTACATGTTATACGCCAATCTTCTTCCAGAAATGAAACGGTGCAGCCTGAAAGGTTCATTATTTCGCATGGAAAGCTGTGCTGACAATATTCATGAACATGGAATATTTCATATGCAGTCTGAATATGCTCCCCAACCACAGGAAAATTAGAAAAACATAGACTTGAAGTTTGTTTTTGTTTTGATAGTATATTTCTATTGTTTTCCGCAGACATCCATGTCCAATGTGCCCACCAATGTGCTGGAGACTTGTTGCCACAAGGATCGTTCCAAATATTTTACCTGCAATCCCACACCTCTGAATAGTCTCTAGATCAGAACATTTGACACTTCCGATTTTTTTTCAATTCAAACTTTTGACCCCACCCCCATAAGATACGTTTTCAAACATCTGCCCCCCCCCCCCCAAACAACATATGTTTTCAAACTTCTTACCCCGCCCCCACCTTCATTCAATTTATGAACATGTGACCCCCACCCCAGTTTTTTCCGACCCCACACGCCCTAAATAATGACAAAAGGATACAACGTATTAACAAAACATGAATACATTAAAAACTAATGAAATCTTTCGCTCCATTTGCGATTAGTTTACTAGAAAGTAAGAAAAAATTGTTTGAAGCATAACTTTGGCTAATATATATTTTCACTATTAAGAATTCTGGTTTAGTATATGAGGAAACTGTAAAGGCACTGTGTGCACTTCCCATTAGTACTGGCTTTCTCAATGGGTCCCCGGCCATAACTTAATTTCTCTGATTGAACTGGACATCCAAACATGTAGAATCTCAATGGCAACCAATATCTCATATTGTGACATTGGTGTTGACAGTGATTCCTGATTCTGGCTATACTTTTCACAGCGCTTTTTTCAGCAACGTTTGCTACATGAGGTTCTACATCATTGTTCTATTCAATGCTAATTTTGGTGCCTGACAAAATCAGGCGCTCAAATAATGTTAAGGTAATTCGATGTTCAACGTTTCTTTAGACTTCAGTTAATTCAAGGAATTGCGGCACTATATATGATTGCATATTTCCAAATCAAGCTTTAACTTTGCCCAATTTTGAAATTATGTGCAGCGTCAAGACTAACAATACAATCAATTCAAAACTAACGTAATTTATAAGAAATACCCCAAATCAATACTTCCAATATCATTTATGACATAGAAAAACCCTCACTCAAATATATATTAAAAAATACGAGCATAACGCACCCTAAAATATTTTAGGTTTGCTGGAACTGGTATGGTCTTGTATAGATAGCTTTCAAGGTTTAGCTGGGGATTACCTATCAGTTTCGGTGTTGCCACCTAGATACAGGAATCAATGTTGCTGCTGCATGTATCATATGAACATAGTTATATGGCATAGATTGCTTCCATATCCAATCCTGCCACCTAAGTACAGGAGTCACTATTGCTGTTTTGCAAATTATTGCTGGTGGGAAATCTCCATCAAACATGCCAGACTTATTTCCGTAGATTTGGTGAGAGGGTTGGTGGACTTTGGTATCTGACCCTCGAGATCTCACCTGCATATAAAATCTATGCTGCTTCACACTACACATCCTAGGCTATTGCAGACTTACTAATCAATACATATGTTATTGAAAAGAACCTCTTGTAGTAAAAGTGACCTATAAAACTGAACTGTGATTTTTGTGAAATCCTGGATGCTAATGAGCCAATGAAATCATCAGCACGATTTTGCTTCAGCTGGACATAAAGTTCTTAACTCAACGCCCATGACATAATGAAAACAGTACTCCAAACCCATTTATTCGGCAGCAGGGCCGTCAGAAGGTTTTGAAAAGGGGGGGGGGGTGCCAATGTTGTATCCCACAAACATTTGGGAGTTATTGGAAGGCAATCTATGCAACCCCCATAAAATCAGCGACGGTTGTTGTTGAGGGTGATGGGGTAAAATGAGAAACATTGGGCAATGCCTCTGGCATGCATACATTTGCCACAGCCTTGCACATGCTAGGGTGGTCCGAAGGCATGCGTTCCCGGGAAACTTTTGAAATTTCATGTATTCTCGGGTTCAATCTGAGCCATTTTCCGCACCAATTCCTTTACATAAAACTGTGGAATTTCAGACACATAACGGGGAGGAGTTGAACATTCAATGCCTACGCTCCTCAAACACCCTAGATACATTGTGAAAAGCCATAATAGATATGGATATGAGTACAGATATTCTCAAATTGGCCCATATAAACTCAGGAGCTGTCTAAGAGCATTTACTGAGATTTCACACCCAGTATTATGTTGAGTGTACAAGCCAGCTTGAACATGGAAAACACGTCTACGAAAATTACATCTTGCAAACTTTTAGAGCTTTTTAGGCCGCATCCCACTGCTAGAACGTAAGCTCGACGCATGAATTCCAGGAGATTTCCTGGTAAAATGATCTTTACGTCGAGCCTACGCTGAAAAGTGGATCCATTTTTATGGCCGGTTGTTGTTGTTTTTTTTTTTTTTTCTCAGCGCTAAGCTAGCGCACACCTAGCGCAAAGTTGGCGCCAGTCTGGCGCAAGTGTGGCGTAAAGTCAGTTAGTCATACGTCACTCATACGTTAATGTTACGCTACCTTTAAGTTAAATGTCCGTCCGCCTTACGCCACACGCCTAACATGCGTCTATATTACGCTGGTCATCAGCCGAGTTTACGCACATACTGCAAGAATTGCGAGAATCCCCGACCACCATCGACGCTACCCCATAAAAATGACCAGCTTATGATTGGCGTGGCGGGGCGGGGCGCCACTGGCGGCGTACAAAACTCGAGGCCTGATGGGCGGCGTATGGAATTTGCACGCTGCTCAAAGCCGCGTCCCACTAACGGGAGCGTAGTGGCAGCTGAAGACCGGCGCAAGGAAATCCATAAAAATTGGTCTTACGCCGGGCATCTGCCGAGTACGGTGGGCTTGCGTTTTCTATGCGCATTCTTTGCGTCTAGCTAGCGCCGCCAGTACGCCGGCCTCAGATTTCTAGGAAGATCATCGATCGGGGCAGATTCTTACGCCGCCAATACTTTGGGCTGCTCAAAGTATGAGCAGCGTAAATTCCATACGCCGGCCCATCAGGCCTCGAGTTTTTATGCGCCGCAGTGGCGCCCGCCTACGCCAATCATACGCTGGTCATGCGTCGGCCGTACGCCGCGTAAGGGTAGCGTAGGGTAGGCGCATGGTGGTCGTAAGGATTCTCGGCGTAAGGGTGGCGTAATTCGGGCGCAGTATGGACGTAAACTCGGCTGATGACCAGCGTAATATAGACGCATGTTAGGCGTGTGGCGTAAGGCGGACGGACATTTAACTTAAAGGTAGCGTAACATTAACGTATGAGTGACGTATGACTAACGGACTTACGCCACACTTGCGCCAGACTGGCGTCAACTTTGCGCTAGGTGTGCGCTAGCTTAGCGCTGAGAAAAAAAAAAAAAAAAATAAACGGCCATAAAAATGGATCCACTTTTCGCCAGGCTCGGCGTAAAGATCATTTACCAGGAAATCTCCTGGAATTCATGCTTAGCTTAGACGGCCTTCATACTTTGAGCAGCCCAAAGTATTGGCGGCGTAAGAATCTGCCCGATCGATGATCTTCCTAGAAATCTGAGGCCGGCGTACTGGCTGCGCTAGCTAGAGCGCCAAAAGAATACGCAAAACTGGCGCAAGCCCAACTAGGCAGATCGTAAGAAACGGCAAAAAAAAATTTCAGCTGCCACTAAAGGCCGCATCCCACTGCTAGAACGTAAGCTCGACGCATGAATTCCAGGAGATTTCCTGGTAAAATGATCTTTACGTCGAGCCTACGCTGAAAAGTGGATCCATTTTTATGGCCGGTTGTTTTTTTTTTTTTTTTCTCAGCGCTAAGCTAGCGCACACCTAGCGCAAAGTTGACGCCAGTCTGGCGCAAGTGTGGCGTAAGTCCGTTAGTCATCGTCACTCATACGTTAATGTTACGCTACCTTTAAGTTAAATGTCCGTCCGCCTTACGCCACACGCCTAACATGCGTCTATATTACGCTGGTCATCAGCCGAGTTTACGTCCATACTGCGCCCGAATTACGCCACCCTTACGCCGAGAATCCTTACGACCACTATGCGCCTACCCTACGCTACCCTTACGCGGCGTACGGCAGGCGCGCATGAGCAGCGTATGATTGGCGTAGGCGGGCGCCACTGCGGCGTACAAAACTCGAGGCCTGATGGGCGGCGTATGGAATTTACGCTGCTCATACTTTGAGCAGCCCAAAGTATTGGCGGCGTAAGAATCTGCCCGATCGATGATCTTCCTAGAAATCTGAGGCCGGCGTACTGGCGGCGCTAGCTAAACATAAAAGAATGCGCGCCAAACGCCAAGCCCACCGTACTCGACAGATGCCCGGCGTAAGACCAATTTTTTTATGGATTTCCTTGCGGTAAATGTTGTCGAAATCAAACGATTGTTAAGTGAAGGATGAAATGTTGACTGATCACTCAATACAAAGTGGTCATCTCTTTTGTTACATGCTGTGTAATACAGACTGAGAATATGCACAGTGATGTTGAGCGCAATCAAAAATAAATTAAATCGTATGCAATAAACATTTTTTTGTGATATAGCATCATTTTCTTCCTTTGAATATATACAAATTTAAGTATTTAAATGAATTCTAAGTATAATTGAAAGAAAACAGGTATCTTTATGAATTAGATAAATGAAATTAGGGTAGGCTTTGCTTCTGCTCACTGTAGTGTATATAACGGACTTGGTAAATAGTAGCACTTGGCGTATCATATGTGTCGATATGACACCTAAAACATCATTTATAAAACTATCAATAGGTGTAGTCACTTGTTGATTTGGAAAAGGGGAGGGGTGCGTTCGCACCCAATGCACTCCCTCTTCTGACGGCCCTGGACAGTATTATTCTTGTGGCTGAGTGATGTTCGACTAGTGACCACAAGGTTGTGGGTTTGATTCCTTGTCAAATCTGTTGGTGGTGTTGAGCAAACTCCTGCCAGCCTGCCTGCCTGCCTGCCTGCCTAACCGCCTGCCTGCCTGCCTGCCTGCCTGCCTGCCTGCCTGCCCGAAACCTATATTTCCACTACAGATTAGTAAAGTTTCAATACAGTTTGAAACATAACGGATGCAGGGCATTAACATATTCCTCAGTGCATTTTCCTCTATACTGTATGAGGGAGAGGAATTTTTTCTGGTTTGGCTATTGTATCCTCTTTCGATTTCTTTCCAAAACTTGTTTTGCTTTCTCTAAGGGAACGATCATAAATAATGAGCCCCCGGGGGTGGGTGGTGGGTGGGGAGGTGGGGGGTCGTCCAAAATGTGGTGGTGGTGGTGGGGGGGTCGTCTAAGTTTTCTGATTCCTTTAGGGTGGGGGGGTGGGGGTCGCGTTGAACCTTTTTTTTTATCACGGTACGTTATATATATATTTTTAAATATTTTCTTTTAGCAATGCAATGACTATAAAAAGGACTTTTCATTAGCGGGTGGGTGGTCACTCAACGTTTTAAAATGTTGATGGGTCGGTTAACTTTTTCTTCGAGCCTCCCAAAATAGAACCCACCCCGATATCGTTATTTATGATCGTTTCCTAAGCTTGAATGGAACAACTCCCATGAAGTGCGCACACGGTAATTTCTGTATACAAAACCTGATACTACCGAACGTTTGTATTTCTTTGGTGCTAGAGCATGATAATTCATGATAAGACCAGTGTCTGTAGGTTTATTGTACCAAGTGGATGACATTTGCTTTTTGTTGTGGATGATTTTCATGTCTAAAATGGTAAGGTACTGTTTTCTTCTATTTCAATCGTGAATGTTAATGATTGGTGCAAATTATTAATCTCTGAAAGATTAGTGTCTATCTCAGCCCTCTTTACCTTTGTTATGATATCATCCATATATCGTGAATATAGCTTGGACACCCCTTAACTAACTATGTTATCCAATTTACTCATCCATCCATTTGCTAGATGTGGGGCTGGTGGACTGCCCATTGCTAGTTCATCCGCTTGTTTGTAAGACCCATTATGACATTGTGTTTACATCACATCACGTGAGGCTATTTTGGCTAATACAATGAAGGTGTCACGGTCTACTGATGGACGGTCACAATTACCATCATACAAATGTTTAGTGCAATTGTTACTTGCTTTCAAAACATATACATTTGAACAGTTTATAATGATGAAACGTCAAAATTTCCTATTTCTTCATGTTCTGCCATGCACGTTTTCTTCAGTGTGTCGCTTATAATCTATGTGGACAAGTTTATCCTGCATTCTGGACTTCTGCCTCGCCATTCTGCAACTGTGCTATCCCTGGCATAGAGAGCACTTGTCGAACCGGGATGTTTTAAGGTGGACTCGCGGCAAGTATATGTTGCAGCTTTAGGATAAACCGGTCTCAGGATGTCAAGCCTGTTTTGGCCTAGATTATATAAGAAAATACGAATTTTCAGACCTCGGGGGTTGGGGTGGGGGGTGGGGGTGGGAACTTCCATAGTCGCCCTATAGGGCATGTGCCACTGATAGGGGTCACCTTTTCAACCCCACATTTTCAATAGCGGTCACCTTTTTCACCACTCCGTTTCACTAGTGGTCACCTTTTCCACCACTCAGTTTCACTAGGGGTCATGATTTCAACATTCCAGCCAGTTTCACTAAGGGAGGTTCAATCTCGAGGTTCAATATCTATCTATATTTTCATGTGATTTTGCATTATTGAGCCATAAAAAAGCATAAAAGATAAATATAAATTGTAGAAAATCTTGTTTTCATTACAGTATCACATAGTATAATATCCCCCAGGATAATACCCCATTGTTTTCATACGTTGGATTCACTAGGTGTATCATTTTCATAGTTTCACTGGTTTCACTAAGGGGTATGATTTTGGAACTTCAGTGGCACCCCACCCCCTACCCATTCACCCCGGAAGTCCCCCCCCCCCCCGAGTTTCAGACCCTTTATCAATGGCTTCCACCTCCATTATAGCTATGCCTCATCTCATTGTCGTCTAATCGTTAAAATTGAATTCTATAATAACAGTTTACAACATAAATTACATATAAATGCGGACATCCAAATGATCAAATATCGTATATATCCTTTGCTAGTTTTGATATACGATTGTAATAGCAGAGCTATTGGCTTAGAAAAAATAATATGTGACAGTAAATGTATTTTACTTGTTAATGTTTACATGCCTTATGAGAGACATGATAACATTGACGAATTTATATTTTATTTGTCACAGGTCAATGGCTACATACAAAATCACCCATGTAACCATAGCGCTATTATTGGTGATTTTAATTCTGATATACGTGATTCAAATTCTTCTAAATTTACACATGAGTTGTATGATTTTTGCAGCAATGAGAGTTTTACTATAGCAGATAAACAATTGTGTGATGATGATTCTTTTACATTTCTTAGTGAGGCCCACAACACAGTTCACTGGATAGATCACTTCCTCTTAAGTAATAATCTTATGTCAATTTGTGATAATATATATATTGATTATGGTTATGTTACATCTGATCATTATCCAGTTATTGGTACTTTCAATATGTCATGTTTGCAGAATACATATAATTCAGGTTCTTTTTCGTGTGATAAAGTTCCTTGGGATAAATTAAGTGATGAGGATTTACATAGGTACTCTGATCTTGCCAAGGAATATCTTGATAATGTTGTTATAGATCGTAATCTTTTTACTTTGTCGTGATATTGATTGTGATAATCCATTTCATATAAGTGCTACTGATCAATTATACCATAATATTGTTGATAGTCTGTCTCATGCCAGCCGACAGTTTGCTAATTCTAGTAAAAAGGGGCATTTTAATCAAGTAGCAGGCTGGAATGATTACTGTTCTGCTTCTCACTCGGATGCGAGGAAGCTTTTTACATTGGGTTCGTAGTGTGGTAAGCCTAGGCAGGGATTAACTTTTGATGATATGAAAAGACCAGAGCATATTTTAAATATACACTCAGACTCTGTAAGGCTAATCTAAGTAAGAATCATGCCGATAGCTTAGCTCGTAAGTTACTCTCCAAGGATACCAAGCAATTTTGAAGGAGATAAAAAGAAACTTAAGGGTGATTGTAATAATAATGTTGCCTTTACAATAGAGAATGTGTCTGGTGAGCAGAATATATGTAATTTATGGAAGGATCATTATGAGTCTATTCTTAATTCTTCAAAGGATACAAGATTAAAGTCACATGTAATGAATGAACTTTCTAAATGTACTCTGCCTGAGAATAATTTTACTTTTGATGAGGTCAGATCTTCTATCAGGCAACTTAAGGGTGGTAAGGCCAGTGGTAGAGATGGACTTCAGAGTGAACATTTCAAGTTTGGACCTGATAGTTTGATTGTTTATGTTTGCATGTTGTTTAATTGTATGGTTGTACATGGGCATATTCCTTCAATCATTTAATGTACGCAGATGATACAGTTCTTATTGCCCCCATCTATAAGTATTCTTCAACATTTTATTCTTGTGTGCGAGAAGTATGCTAGCACTTCTGAGATTATATTTAATGTCAAGAAAACTGTTTATATGTGTATCAAATCTAAAATTGTGCCCATGTCTAGTGTACCTAAACTATTACTTCTTGGTCAGCCGGTTAAACTTGTTGACAAATATAAGTATTTAGGTGTCATTATGACAAGTGATTGTAAAGATGACGCAGATATTTCTAAATTGCGTTGTAATTTATATTCTCGGGGCAACAGTGTTATTCGTAATTTTAAGTCATGCAGCGATGATGTTAAGACTCACCTTTTTAAGACTTATTGCACTAGTTTTTACTGTTCACACTTGTGGTGTAATTTTACTGCAGATTCTCTGCGTCGTATTAAGGTTGCCTATAATAGAGTTTTTAGGATACTGATGAACCTTAAGCACCGTATCAGTATATCAAGAACTTTTTTTTTAGACTACAATGTTCATCATTTTGATATAATAATGATAAATGCTATTACTGGTTTCATAAAGAGATTAGAATCCTCTGAGAACAATCTTGTGCAAGCTATTACTAAGTCTCAGTTTTATACTTATAGTCGTTTGTTTACATATTGGAAGACTGTGATATTTTTTTTAATACTGTGTTAATTTTCTCGTCCACACAACTTTATTTTTTTTATTTTATTTTATTTATATCTTATTGCTATGATTATACATTTATACAATTTCTCTAAATGTATATTATATTCTTATTCTAATTCTTATTCTTATTCTTATTCTTTTACATAGTTAAATCTTTATTACAGTTTAAGCACAATCCATGCATCAAAAATTATTTTTTTCCCATTAAAATATAGGAAATATAGGTAGGAAATTTTGGTCAAATATATGCGATTTTCTGAAAATAGTGGAAAATATGACGATCTGACACCCCTGTGGTTTTTTTTGAACTGGGGCGGTACTGGCTTAGTTTAAACGATACTAATGTTCAATCATAAATGATCACAACGCAAACAGTAAAAAACCAACAACTTTATTGTTTTACAAAAAAAGTCGTTACACTTGTATAAATCTTATACCCCCTCAAGTCAGGGATTGGAAGATGATACAGAGCAATGGTGTCTACTATGCCTATATCACCCCCCTGTATCCACAATTCACAAACAATGTTAAACGTAGTCCCACCCAATGGTCGATTACATACCTTTTCAAGGACACATAGCCATCAGTGCCATATCCAACTCTAACTTAATGCTTCCTTTCCCAGGATATACAGCTTGTACTTTATACTTTACGCGGGCATACGTTATTTCTGGACTTACTGAGATGATCGCAGCTGTTGACAGTAGTTCACAGCTAAATACCTGCAGTTCGAATATTCTGTCACTATAAAACGAGTGATACATCATCCTCACTGTATTTCCATCTGCTTCAGGAACTGCGTTATTGTAACAAAAATCCCTATCGTTACCAGCCCTCTATGTAGCAGCATGCCGCCACGAGCATCCTTCCACATTAGTCCAAGGTGTTCATGAGCTTTGACAGGGATATCAAGTCCAGTATATTTGTACATCCCAGTTGCTGTTGCTGGAATGGGGAGGCAGTGTGTGTGCTACTCTCGCAATGTAAATCTACACATTCCAGCGCCAGTTGAAAAAGACCTACGGAAATGGTGCGAGTGCCGTCTGGATTGTCGGTTTCAACGTGTATTGTGCGGATGTTACCATCAGTTCTGAAATGGAACCTCATGTCCACAAACACTGCTTTCCTTCAATGCCGAATCCCGTCCACTTCCAATAGTAGCAAAATAGGTGCTGCTCAGTTGGTTGCCATAGCCCGCTCGCGGCATGATCCCGGCGGAGGGGTGGTCAGCTTCACCTGTTTCCAAGCCTCTCCCACCGACAGTGTGGTGGTGGGCTTCGGTGGTTTAGTGGTGGTGGTGGTGGTGGTGGCTGTGGTTGGCGTGGTTGTGGTTGTAGTGGTAGTGGTGGTGGTTGGGGATTGTGTAGAGCACCACCGGTGGTGTTCTGCGTGTCGTTGTCGTTGGTTTTGTTGTTGTCGTTGTTGTTGTTGTAGTGGTAGTAGTAGTAGTTGTTTTGCAGGCGGTTTTGGGGGTGTTGCCGGAGCTGGTGTTGGGGATGTCGCTGTGTTAGCTGTTGTAGTGGCAGTTGTGTGTGGCTTAATTTCTATAGTAGTCATAACAGTTGTAGCCTGTTGAATTGTGCCTATCGCCACCACGACCCCTCTGCAAGCTCTTTCCCGCTTTTAAGTTCTTCCCCTTACCACTCACCACTAACGCCACTTTACGGCCAGGGCCAGCAAACTAATAGCTACAAAGGCCGACGCATAGATGCTTAAAAACAACTTCTTTTCGTTTTTTCTTTCTCTACCAAATACCGGACAAACGCCATCCAATAGATTTCTGAATATGGCAGATCCAGAGCCAGGTTTAGTGGTGAGCGCAGTTGCATCTGCGTCAATTAGGACTACACTATCGTCTTTTGGAGCCCTTTTCACCATTTCACAGCGCCATTAACAGGATATAACCCGAGTTAGTAACAATGCTTCGACTAAAGTCTATAGAAAAAGCTAATTTTCAATACACAAATGATGTATATTGTAGCAACATGCAGCGTACTGAAGTATAATACGCATATAATCATGTACGTGACAAGTAGGTACTTTAGTACTCATGTTACGTCATATTGCTATAGACCCATTGACGTACGTGTACGTCTTTGGTTTAGTGCACTAGACTGAAGTCCGCATCCCACTGTTAGCTAGAATGTAGGAGATTTCTAAAGTGGATCCATTTTTATGGCCGGTTGTTTTTTTTTTTTTTTTTCTCAGCGCTAAGCTAGCGCACACCTAGCGCAAAGTTGGCGCCAGTCTGGCGCAAGTGTGGCGTAAGTCCGGCGTAAAGCAGACGGAGGCGTGGAGGTAGGTCGGGGCCGCGAGCTCAGTCCGCCCCACCCTACCTCGACCAACAAAACGCCTTTGTTCCGCACCCACAACAGCACCACCAGCAGCCACCCCACCCCAACCAGTCGCTACAACAACAGCAGCCTCACCAGCATCCTCATGTGTCGCAGCAGTCGCAACAGCACCACCAGGGGCCAGCAGTGATTGATGCCCAAGGGGGACAAGGAGACAGTTTCACGGCCCTAATGCAGGGCTGCCCCTCGTTGGGGTCCTCGGTTAATGAAACCGGGGACTTCAACATGAGCGACTACCTGACGATGGCGGGACTGGCAACCTCGCCAAGTAGCACAGTGTCTCGTCCACCTGGACCTCATTCTTCTGGACAATAGGGACCATTGACAGAAAACATTCCTACTGTTACAGAAATTATTTGTTTGTTATGTTTGGTGAATAAAGACGATATAGATTTGTCATAATAGACTAATGCGTGTCACTTCTCCATATTTGAGTGTGAAGCATCGTTTCTCGCAAAAAAATTTGCGTATTACATCTACGTGATGCAGTCATGTGGGGGATGCATGGGTATACTTCAGTTTTATAAATTTGGTTGTGTGTTTATACAATTTGCTGTTCACTAATTTGAGTGATACATATTTCAACTCTGCCATATTATTTTTACGAATTCAGTACATTATTGTATCTATACTGATCACACGAGTGTTCTATGTGTGTGACTTACTAAAATGTTTTTGGTTCGAGAAACAATAAAATCAACACATATGTATTCGAAATCATTCTTGTTCTTATTTAAACGTGATCAGAGAATTGTGAGAAATGGCCTTTGTAGAGTACGTGGAGCCGTGGTACACACAAAAGAAAAGATGTTTTGCCGACCAGCATCGATGTGACCTCCTTGCTGGCAAGCTTCAGACTGACAAGATGCTGGTGCAACCACCAGGTTTATATCATACGCCATGGGTGCGCTGGGGTCACGTCAGTCATACGTTGGTCATACGTCAGTCATACGTTAATGTTACGCTACCTTTAAGTTAAATGTCCGTCCGCCTTAGGCCACACGCCTAACATGCGTCTATATTACGCTGGTCATCAGCCGAGTTTACGTCCATACTGCACCCGAATTACGCCACCCTTACGCCGAGAACCCTTACGACCACCATACGCCTACCCTACGCTACCCTTACGTGGCGTACGGCCGACGCATGACCAGCGTATGATTGGCGTAGGCAGGGCGCCACTGCGGCGTACAAAACTCGAGGCCTGATGGGCCGGCGTATGGAATTTACGCTGCTCATACTTTGAGCAGCCCAAAGTATTGGCGGCGTAAGAATTGGCCCTGATCCATGATCTTCCTAGAAATCTGAGGCCGGCGTACTGGCGGCGCTAGCTAGACGCAAAGAATGCGCATAGATTCCTTCAGTCTGGTACCAAACTTTCTGCCCGTTTCCCCGACATTACACTTTTATCACATGACTTGCATGGAATCTTATACACAATTTAACATTTTGTCCATCTTATCTACTTTGTCTTTTGGGTGTACTAGGATGTTCCTGATAGTCTGCATTGGCTTCACGTCTGACCTTTGACATTGCGCAGGGAAGAACATTCTGAGGATGCCAACAGTTGTTTTGGCAGAAACTGCAAATGTTTAAAAATATCTAGTGTTGTGAACAAGAAAGATGAACCAATATATTTAATACCAACACAATGAACATATTCAAGAATAGACTAAACTTGTGGCAGAAAATGTAGTGCGTGAGCCACCTGGAGCGACAACGGCTCATACTGTTTTATGATACCGGCTAGCCACATTGGTGAGGTTCTACACTCGGGGGTGGGATTTTGAGATGATGACAAATATCTAAGACCTCCTACGTTTGGCAAACCAAACCCCAAAGACACCATATTTTTTCTAAATCTCAAACAAAACCCCACAAAGTGAACTGAAGCATGGCGATATTTTGATACAGGGATAAGATACTAGTGCCCCCGCCCCCCGGCTCCGAGTATGACGTTGTTCTGTTGTTATGTACGTATATTTCCCATATATTGAATGCATGTTCATTTCTGTTATACAGTATACTGCTACATTATATTAAAATTGACTATAACACCTATTACTGCATCGTCATATCTCGGCTATATACACAGCAATTCTAGGATTTTCTGGGCAAATTGAGTTGTGCGTCGAGCATCTGGTGATAGATAACCCATTTTGGCATTAATTGACCCCCAAGGACATAGTCGACGCACATTCAGCGCAAAACCAGCGGAAAATTAGAAGACAGTCAGCAGGCAGTCGGCGCAAAGGTCAGCACAAACCCCTACGCACAAAAAAAGTCTCGGCGCAAAGCGAACAGCAACCTGGCGCCTGAACGGCGTCTACTTACGATTTTGAAGCAACGAGGTTGAGGAGACCGTGATTGAAATAACTGAATAACCTAATACGTCTCCCCAATGATGGGAAAAAGAAAGAACTACAGCTTCGTCATGCCACAAGGCGTCGAAACAGAAAAAGACCACAGCAACAGTCGAAGAAAGCTTCCCAAGCTTCCCAAGTTCTGTTCATGGCGGAGGTCAGGTGGTCAAAGCTGAGTTTGACTAGTTTCCTCTGTGCCTTGCCTTGCCTTGAAGCTCCTGTCAGGTCCTTGCACATTGAAGTAGGAGATTAATGTGTTTTTCAAGGTTCAGTCCATGTCTCCATTCACAGGGAATGATCTCTTGGTTAGGTCCCTCGCAGTTCAGCAGGCGGTTCTACAGATGAGGGTCATCACAACTGTACACGGTGCATTCATCTTATGTAAAGATCTTGCACGCTCCTCTGTAACCTTTCACCGGTACTGTTTGGAAAAGGGAAGCGATTATACTTTACTTTTGATGGGAACAAATGAATCAAAATATTGGAATTTGCGTGCATTTGCCAAAAATATCGGGATTTTTAAAAACGTTTCCACTGTTTCGATAGAAAGAAAACCAAAACCAAAATCATCCAATCAATCAAGAGCCTGTACGTTAATTGTTAACTGATACTCTCACGCTAACTCACAACTAAAACTTCCCACAAACATAATTGAATTTAGACTAATTTTAGTGAAATTAAATACCTTGCTCTCTTGAACCTCAGTATCTCAGTATGTTGAACGTAACAATACTTGAGGCCTGGTAATGGGGTTGTAGCCCCTGGGCTTTGGTGGTGGAGAGGGACATGGAGAGGGAGGTGTAATTAGCTTACTGTAGAGAATCCAGGGATTGGGGGGGGGGGTACCCATTCCCGCCTCTTTAGTCTCGAGAACACAGCGCACTTTAAAATTTCCAAGGAAGTGGCACAGGATACTCAACTCACCCTCGTCTTGTCTTGTCAAATACGCTGCAAAGTCCTAGCAGGATATCACGCAACTTGAGGAGAGTGCGCCGCCTATTCACGGACGGGCGGATACTCTGGCAGAGTGGTGTTGTCAGTTACAGTCTGGAGTAGTGACTACGGTCGAGTTACCATATCAAGGGTAAACTGTTCAATTGTGGTATGGTGCGGGGGGGGGGGGGGGGGGGCAAATGTCTGTAGGCGGTGGAGTCTGCGGCGATGTGGCGAAACTTGTAGGGGTGGTTCGACCTGGTCCTGCTGTCGGCTTCAATGAGTGTATCGGTGATGGGGATGGCAGTGAGTCTATGCACGGCCTTGTAGAAGAGGGCGAGGCGGATGTCACGTTGGCGCTCCTCCAGTGACTTCCAGCAAAGATCTTGAAGCATGGCCGTCACACTGCTGCGCCCGATGGACAGATAGGCAGATTTGCATGATAGCATGTTTAATATACAGAGCTGTATGTATCAAAACGAGATGGTTTTCCCCCTTATATATGCTCGTATGCATGTCGCGACATGAGCTCCTGTCTCAAGGCCTGGTCCCTGTCACCCGTCGGGTTGCCCTGTGCATCCTGGGGACGTACACACCCAGCAAGTGAATATTCGATCTGCCCGATGTTTGTCGGTTACATTACAGAACAAGCACTATCAGTGAAACGTGAAATGGATGTGAATGGCTAAGTTAATTTGTAGCCTACACGTAAACACGCATATGCATGCTGCAGTAAGAGTACACTAAGGTCAACATTATGACGGCACATATGGCACACTCTCAAGCCAGCAAGGTCTCATGCGTGTGCCGCAACGTGAGCGTACAGGCCGTCCAAATTTATCAGCCTCCTTGAAGGACACAGACGGTGAAATTATATACTTGTCATGTGCACTACTTCAGAACTATATAAGAAATGAATAATTGCTTCCAAATATTAAACAGTAATGAGCAAACAAGGGTATGCTGATAACAGACAACCTCGACACCAACATATATTTCTACCCCACTGCTTCCCACCCCGACCTCCCTACCCGGTTATATAGTATAGGCAGGTTGGTTTGTGGCGATGCAGTATTCATCGAAGTGGCGCTGTAAATCTCACGATTACGCTCAAAACAAGAAAACAAATAGATATTTGTTTGGTAATTTACGGGTCTGGGTGTGCTATGCCACGGGCTCGCTTCAGGCGAAGAGCAAGACATGAGCAGCGTGTGTCCAGGTGCACGTTTCTGTACTAAATAGGCCACGAGGTTTGTGCGGATGTCTGCGCAGATTGAACATGTGAAGGTGGGAGAAACTAGGTCACTTGACGGACCACTGCACAGCTACCATATATATGATATGAGCACGGGCGAAAATTTCTAAACATAAATGAACTGTCCATATATCCTGCGGTGGTGATAATTTTGTACCCCACCCGGCCTGTTTGTTTAAACGTATTGTATACATATTTATTGCACATTTTGGCAACGGTTACTGAGGGATTGATCATAAATAATGATACGGGGGGTCGTCGAAAAAGGGGGGGGGGAGGGGTGGTCCAACTTTTCCGATTTCTTTGGGAGTGGGGGGGGGGTCGCTGAACTTTTTTTTATCACACTAAGGTATATTTTTTCAAAATATTTTCTGTTAGCAATTGTCCAAATATGCAATGACTATGTAGAGTACTTTAGCTTTAGCGGAGGAGGGGGGTTTACTCAACTTTTTAAAATGTTGATGGGGCGGTCAGTTAACTTTTTCTTCGAGTCCCCAAAAATGGACGACGACTCCCCCCCGGGTAACGTTATTTATGATCGTTCCATAAGCTAGTAACATTAAACCAGCTTTACACAAGGGCGATCATATGCGAATCTGTGCAACGCATAAATACGATCGAGTTGGTACAGGTCGTCTACATGGGCGTATTGAGGCAACATTGAGCGTTGTAAAAATGCTTGTTACACTGAGTTGCTGAGCCAAACGAAGTGTTTTACTTATATGTTCGAATGTTCTACGGTCCATAGACGTAGCCTAACTATTTGTAACGGACCTAAACTGACCAGTATATTCGTCAACAAATTTTGAACATGTTCAAAATATCATGACGAATTTGCCAGTTCCTCGGTGCACGTAGAGCTATGTAGGCAGAATTCACCAATGTGTAAAGCAGGCTTTACCATGAATTAACTGCACTGTAACAAGGTATGCTCTGCAGGAAGTTTCTGTAAAATGCTTATATTGATATTGTGTTAATTGAAAAGTAATTCAGGATGAATACATCCAGATAAACTATGACTATTGAGATCTGTGTAAAGCCTAAAAGGTAAATTGCAACAAGTAGAACATGCAGGTTTCTTTGCGGCTTCTGTCCAGGATTTCAAGCACTCAAAGAGTCCGCGATGCATAATTTTTGAGGATTAAACTCCGCAGCCGCAACCGGATAAGAATTTCAAACCCACACCCACACCCGCAGTAAAAGTGACGTTCTATCATTCCGTGCAAAAATCCCCGCCAATAACCCACTCTGATTTGTCGACCAGCGTGCTCAATTATATGATTGACTGCACGCGCGGAGACCACTAGTCTAAACTAGACTAGTACCGTCACATTTTCTATACAGCCGCTGACGTTGCATGGTCAAAATGGCAATGAGACCGTTATTATATAATTTATTTTTAAAATAAAAACGAATCAGACACTCATTTAGTGTGGATTTTAGTCAGGATAGAATGGTATTTGTGAGGGTAAATCAGACGTCAGCATACTCAATTTACCGATTGACACGACAATTGAGTGGTCAAATTCTACAAGCGCGCAACCCGAAAATTCGCGGGTGCATACCGGGGGCCCGTGGATTGCATGGCTCCGGTTCATGGCATTCAAACGTGAATGTATCACAGAACAGTATTTTGAATATAATCACATTCGATTATCAAATCACACTCGCAAATGGATATCAATAATATTTCACGATAGATGTCTTTACCAAAAAGGCCACAAAACTGAGGAATGGAGTACGAAATATGATATATTAAGAAAAGGATTTCTTGACCATTATACCCCTACCCACATTCTTTACTTCCAAATTGCGCAGAAAAGCTGCATACTCGTTTTTTCTTATTTACTTTTGAGACACAAAAGTTCATTTTTACTTTTGATACTTGTTATAAGGCCATTTACAATCACATTTATTGCTATTTCATACAAATTGTGTATTGCACATCACATTGGTGTCTTTCACGGTGATAGACGTTCGAAAAGTCTCGGCCATACACTGGTCGTCTGCAATTTTGACTAAGACCTGTCTTTTGCCCATATATGCTTCATCAGTTTCCATGCTAACTAGAATACGATTACATATTCATAATTCTCACTCAAAATCCGTTTAAAAAAGTACTCCCCACGCATGCCACACGATAAATGATACTTGAAAATAACTTTTAAATATCTAAAGTCGTGTTAGTCTAGAATTGCCCGGAACTCACAATGACGATTTTGATGGTGGTTTCTTAGCAATATTTACACCGCATTTTTCTTCTTGAAAGTGGTGAATATCTAACCATCTTCGCTACTAGACTTGACTGTGGTGAGAAGAAAACTCGAAATGTTATTAACTCCGGCCAAGATGATCAGGGTGTTGTTATATGATCTGAAAATTGAAAATAAATATGGACTAAATGTTATAAGAATGATTACAAATGAAGGCTGCCTATGGTTTCTATGCGACAATACTAGATTTATACTACTGAATACACATTAAAGACCAATTAAAGGTACTAAATCTAAGTCTCTGTATCAGACAAAGTCCAACAAAGACAAGACCGTCAATGCACTCATCATCTGCAGAGAAACAACCTGAACCTTAAAAATGCATCATGACACCATTCACCACATTGATTTGCTGTTTGATTGGGACTAGGACGTACTGATAGATGCTGAGAAGTCTTTAGATTTCTGTTCTGAGAACTCCTTTTAATTGGTTGACTACTATTAATAGTGGTAATATTGGTTAATCATTAATGCATTGCTCCTTAATTCATTCTGGGTTTGTAAGTTATTAAATATGCATTAGAAACACGTTAGAAAATAATAGGCCAATTGTAACCATAAGTTTCGTTTCAAGCAGGATTGACACGTTGCTAAATGCCTTATGCAAAAGTTGATAAAAGAGTGTTCTCATTTCTTAGCCATGACCAGTTAACCCACTACTCCTATCAGAGCATCCCTGAATAGATAGTGCACACTATATAAGTGGAGCGATAGCATGGTAGCAGCACATCGTCTCCTGCATTCATCATGTTGTTCGCTCTTCTCACTGTTGGCGTCGCCGTGGCGGCTGCCATGGACATCGACTCCTCGGACTGTGTCATGCTGTAAGTAGGTTTTATAGCCAGATTCTAGTATGTAATACAGGACATCATGGGTGTCACTTTCATATAAGAACGATAAAAAATGCCAACACTCATGATTTTTCATGAGACCATATTTGTGTTATATATATATGATACATCAATAAGATTCACAAGTCCGTGAATGTTGCATAGTTGTTGAAAGTGGTGGATTTCTCAACTTGCATAATGAAATTTTACATCCCTGTCTTTTGGCAGTAGCTCCTGGTGCCATTGTGGTAGGAAAACCTGCCCTACCATATACTACTTCTATGGTTTGTGCTCTGACTATTCTATGGCTCAACCACACAAAGAAATTTAAGACATAGCGGGTTGAGAACAACTGAGTCGCTTCCTACTTTTTCATTTGGCATAAGACATGGAACGTTCTAAATCGACCTGTGGCCATTCCAACATTCTTGGTGTCCATTCAGTATTACAGAGAGCAGTGAACAACTGTGTGGCCTGACAAGCTATCGAGTCCACACCCTGGTCACAATTAAGGCCAACTATCCACTTGGCTAAACTCTAGACTGCAATATGCTTGGCACGTGCGTATAGTTGGCGCCCCCCTTTCACCATAAAGACTTCACTTTCATGTTTTTTGTTGTTGTTTTTTTTTTTTTTTTTGAAATCGCTTCAAGACCAATGACGTCCTATGGGTGTGCTGTCTCCCCGATCCCCACTACCCACCCACCATCCCCACCCATTTCTCTAAAAGCTTGTACCTGCCGGTGATGTTAGGCCGTTCTCTATGACTTGTAGGGAGGGCGGATATGGCCAGACAGTCTACTGTCCTGCTAACTACGTCGGTGTGTCACTCTGCGCCTCTGGAAAAGACGCTGATTGCAACGGGCGCTACACCAACTTCAAGTGCTGCCGTGTCAGAGGAACTCTCGTGGACGGCGAGGAGAGTAAGTGGCTGCTCTGATTAAAGTAAAGGGGCTGTCCTAAATTGTAATCTAACACTCAGATTTGCACCATTGTCCACTCTAGATAATACATATATGTAATCTGTGTAGAATCCAGTGGAGATGAAGTAGATCAGTAGATGCTGGCTTATATTATCAAGCTCAGAAGTTATTGAAACTATTAACTCCTCCTTCAAATCCTGTTTTGATGGACGTTTTTCTCAAGATTTTGACAAACCCACGTCAATAATGTACTAGAATCTACGATAATTATTGCTGATTTTTTCCTGGCAATATAAGACTCAACCAAATGTTTAATTTGTTTCCAAAGATAGGTTTTAAAACGATGCACGTACATAAGAAATGTGAAACAGAATCCTATATGACCCACAATATACTAATTTCTGTTGCTTGCAGCTCCCAACAAGATGAAGTACTGCCAGAACGTTAGTGGCGGGTATGGCCGCCAGGTGGAGTGTCAGGCTAACGGCTTCGTCACGGCCATCTGCACCTCGGGCAGGAATGCTGACTGCTCCGGCTCCTACACTGTCATCACCTGCTGTGACGGTCAGTTACAGCAGAACCTCCAATTAAGACCGCCTCTATAAATAGACAACTTTTCGTGGCCCCAAACCTTCACAAAGCTACCACAACGAACTCCTATATAGAGACCACCTCTCTATTGAGATCACATAGCACTGATCCCAAGGCGGTCCTACCAGGGACGTGTTCTACTTTATCACCAAAAGGCGGGGTCATGAAATACATTGTGGATCACTCAGTTTTGTGCTGTGTAAAATCGGTGGTTGCTCAATTTCAAGGTGCTTCCAACTCAAGTCCAGTCACTCAATTGTAGCCCTATGCAAAGTTCCGCCCCCCCCCCAATTTGAAGTAATTCATTTACATGTTATTATTGTCACTGATTTTATTACCTTGTGTTGGGACATTCACTTCAATCTGACTAAACGTTTTATTTCATCGACCCCTTTACTATGCTAACATTTGATCCTTCCATGAATTGCAATTGTAAGAGGGCTGCTAAGATTTATATAACCAGACCAAACGCAGACCTCATCAGGTCAAATTGATATAGGATTATAAACAAATTTAATAATGATTAAGATTAGATGCAATTATAAAATTTTTAATAATTAATTACTAATGAATTAATAATTAATTAGCAATTACTACATTTATTTTTGATATAGGATGTTGTGTTGTAAAAGCCCCCTCATGTACTTTTAGATCCACCACCTTTATTTTATATTTTAAGACCCCCTCTAGATTAAACACGTGTCAAATAAAAAAATAAAAAAAATAGAAAAAAAGAAAAGAAAAAATTTCCACAACCATTTTATGTTTTGTGTCTGTTTCCTTTCAAAATAAATATTGCAGTTTTTAATGTTTAAAAAAAATCAAAATTGTGATGGGAAAATTAAGGACTAACTTTATGCATGAATATTTGGAAAATATACATTATATTCTAAATCCTTCACCCCAGTACTTACAGTCAGTGTGGCTTACTAGTATAGACGCAATAATCAATGTTTCAGATCGTCCCTTGACGGAAGTGCCAAACTCATGCATCTGGTCTCATGGAACGTACGGATCCCTGGTCCAGTGTGCTGCTAACAACGTAGGCCTGATTTTCACCAGATATTTTATTCTGTTCATGTATTATTCAATCAGCTATTGAGAATGGGTCATAAAATCATGATGATCCCATTTTTTGTTTTCTGATTAAACGTAATCTAAAAAAAGGACATACATATACATTATACGTTTACGCATGTAAAAAAAGACACACACCCTTCCTTGTTAGGGATGTAGAGAGTGCTGAACCATTCAGTGTGTTGTAGCGAATAATTTATGAAGGCTAGCAATCTGGTTAACTAAATGTCAGCTTGTTCATCAACATTTGTGAGAAAATATATTTGTGAACACGAATTTAAAAAATGACACCAGATGGAACCCAATCTGATTCTACAATGACATGCCTACTTTTCTCTTGCAGGCGATGCGCGGAGCATGCTCTTCTGGCAGGAACTCCGACTGTAACGGCGGCAACTACTACACAAGCACCAAGTGCTGCGCTGTGGCTTAGTCCACCCCAGATCTGCACCAAGAAATATATATTATATTATATATGTATATATTTGTACAAATGTATTTTTGGATGAATAAATAATAGTGTAACTGCTGTAACCTAGTCTGCTTTGTTTGCTATTGCAAGTTATGTTTCTGATGTTCATGATGGTCCTGTTGGCTGTCTAGAGGCGATTTTCTAACAAAAATAGCAGACAGCGGCAGCCATGTTGGAGTCATTTGACTCCATAAAGACGCCAAAGACGTCACAGGGGCTCAAACATTAAGCTGTAATTGCACCTACTGTTAATGAACACCACCTCTATAAAGACACCACCTGTATAAACAAATGCCAATGTGGGATTCATTCTTATTTACTAGTATATTGGCTTGATATATAATGTACCATAACAGAGCGAAAGCATTCATGATTACAATT
The DNA here is from genome assembly GCA_019095985.1 of Streblospio benedicti. NCBI lineage: Eukaryota > Metazoa > Annelida > Polychaeta > Spionida > Spionidae > Streblospio > Streblospio benedicti. The sequence continues at coordinate 46,980,270 of CM032667.1, forward strand.
AAAAACACACACACGCACCTCCACCCCTACTCCCTCACAAACAGTGTACGAACGCCATTTGGCATTTTAAAGACTGGCAAGGGTCTCAGGTGTGAAAAATATTTTCTGGACAAAAAATATGAAAAGATTCTTAGGTTTAGATCAATGTATTTTCCATCACAGGAAAAATATTGAGATGATTTCCTATCTGTGTCGAAATATCAACACACAAAATCAAACCATGTAAATAAATGCAGATCATTACACAAAATCTCGTCAAATATTAGTTTTAAAAATCTAACTCAGTCAAAGGTCTTGATTTAAAAAAAGTATATATCATATAATACGAGAGTGTCCCTTAAATTTGGAAGATAAGTTGTTTGTGAAAACTGCCTTAGATTATGTTAATGTGTTTACAAAATGTCAATATTAGCATAATTAACTTAAGTGATTACATTTTCAACAACACAATGCCAACACTTTTTTGACAGCAGTAGAAATGCATACATGCTGGATTTATACCAGAAATAATAAAACTAGCAGTAATAAGGGGTTTGTTGCGTCGCTTCAGCTCAGCTGCTGAAGCAAGCATTGTGTTTCGTTCGTTTGTAACTAACTAACTAACTAACTAACTAACTAACTAACTAACTAACTAACTAACTAACTAACTAACTAACTAACTAACTAACTAACTAACTAACTAACTAACTAACTAACTATGTTTGTATGTATGTATGTCTCCGGACAAGCTAGAGCTTTAACCGTTGCACCGATTTCGTTCAAACTTTACACGACTATGAGGAATGAGGCGACACCGAAGTGATTCGATTTTGGGCGCTCTGCCAATTAAATTTTGCTTTCTAGAAGCGCTTTTATAACATTTTTAATGATATTCAATGCACTTAGCCAGCAAGAGAAAAATCAATATTCCAACCAAGCTTCAAAATTGATTATTGGATTTGAAACTGATATTGATTATCATCTTGTTATTCAGTACTATTGTATGGCAACACAAATATATTTTGCTGGATATATTGATTCTGATTCATTCTGATGTTTTCTCCTCAAATTCATAAATTTCTTGATTGTAATGTATACATTATTTCAGTATATATCTTAATTGCCCATAAGTCAACGTCGTTCTAGCGACGCAGTGTTCTTTGAACACTTTTTGATCTTTAAATTTGCGCATGCTATTATACGAGAGATGCACATGTACATCTATCACATGTATTAGGTACACATGATGAGTATTAGAACCAGAACTCTAAAACAATACGAAAAACAAAAAACAATGCAAATTTAACTATCGTGATGTTTACCAAAGCGATCCAACTCCAACATATGTATCAGAATCCCATCTTGTTCGGGATTCAGAAACAGATTACTGATACAGATTATAGTGGCCCTAGCAATAAAACAACAAAGCCCTACAAGGCGTGTGTAACCAGTGGAAGATCCAGAATTTGGAGGAACGGGTGGCTCGAAATCGTTCAATGAGTGCCAAGGGCACGAATACGCCGGCGTGTTTGGTCGGCGCCTATCTAGGGGGTCTGTGGGGGCATGCTCCCAGGTAATTCTTTTAAAAACGCATCTTAAATAATGCATGTTAAGAGCCCATTTTAGTATTTTTTTTGTTATTTCTACCCCATTGAGATTAATCATTAAAATGCAACCAGAGATGTGCAAGCTTGGGTTCAATTCCTTTATCAAAATGGTCCACCTTAGTATAGAGAAGAATCGGGCCTCCCGCCCCTGGATCTGCAACTGGTAACAGTGGAAATCTAATATCTATTACCGTACAACTTACTTTACCCTGCTATAATTCTTGCATATTTGCACACTCGCACCCGTGTACCCTCCTACAATTTAATTTCAACATTGCACGTCATTAGACACTCTTTAGAAGATAATTGGTGTTCAAATTACGATATCGTGCACTGGAATCATGTGTCATGGCCCCAGTGAAATCCTAGAATTAAGCTCGTGAAAATCAAAGACCTCATTCGCCTTTTAAAACAGTTCAGCTTTTCTACTTACCCTTACATTAGATTGGACCACGTTAGCGTGGGTCATGGTCATTTTAGTGTGAAAAAACGACAAAGTCTGAAAGAATGCATTTCTAGAAAACCCGACGCAGCATGATACCGTGGAGCACGGTATGGAACGATTATACCTGGTGTGTCAAAAAATGGGTGCCGTTTTGGTGCCATAAGCCAAAAACTGGCGCGACATCGGCGACTTCGAAGGAGAAGTGGGCATATGCCGCTAAAACATGTGACGCGCGGCATGGGGATTATCGATTGGTATTGATCGGGGATACGGTAGACGTCATGCTAAACGGCACCATGCGACACCAGGCATCATGCAAAACGGCACCAGGCATCACCAGGCGTCACCAGGTGGCACCAGGCGGCACCGGGCATGATGTAAAATGGCACTACAGGCTATCCCATGCCACCTAAGACGCACACTTGGTCTAATATCTTTTTGCTACAAATGTAAATGTAAATGTGGTGGTTTATAGTCATGATTCTATTGCTCTCACGACTTTACATTCACACCAGGTCATTGGCATCCTTATCACACTATATCTTTCTCAACTTACCGGGGAGCATACAGCACAATTGCTGGCGTCCCGACACAGACATGCTAATCACTCATATTTGCGTTCACTCACCTGACCTGTACCTATTTAACGTGTAGGTACCACGGAGCAGTGTGCAACCTGTTAGAGGTAAGTTTGCTCAACACCCACCACCAGACCCGACCGGGAATTTAACCCACGACCTTCTGGTCACGAGTCCAACGTCCCTATCCACTTTCCCACAGAAGCACACTATGCCGTCATAAGCCAGGCGCCGCACTCTGCAGCATGACTTTTTCCTGGTACAACGAAATTTCCTATTTTTTTACCATCCTCCTGGGTGGTAACGCATGGTAACACGTGGTAACGCATTTTGGTCTAATGTAGGTGTTATGTACCAACCACGTCAGTCTATGAATGCTGATAAATATGATAAAAAGTAGTCAGGCCTGATGATTCAACATGCGTATATTGAGAGCCAAAAAGGTAGCCTCCTCATTGGGCCGTAAACTTTTGTAAGTAGCCGGCACTGACTAACACCAACTGATACTGGACCGTTAGGAGACCATATTTCACAACACACCCTAATTGTCTCCCGCAGTAATCTGCAAACTACAAAACAACTCTCAGTGGTTACAATCAGATGACATTTTGTTTTTCACCAAGGTAATCAAATAAAGTTCATCAAAACATTTATATGGGCATTGATTTTCCGAATGGCACCAACATGCAGTCATTATAGTTACATAAAAAATTCCAAGGCATCACTCGGAATTATAAATTATAAACGCTATATTTATAAAACAATAACAGCTGACAAAATTGTGCGCTATATAATTCTCTGGATCGGTCATTCACTTCACAACCGCATTCATAGACTGACGTGGTTGGTGCATAAGCAGGAAAGCAACTGACTTTTTCAAAAGGCGATCTTACCGAAAATTGAAGTGAACTTGTGAATGTTATGAAAGCTTCTAGTATGTTTGCATTTATGCTGATGTTGTTTGCGGCTGGTGGGGAAGCTGCGCCTGACTGTTACTTCACCAGGGTGGAGAAGCACGCCCTGTATGGATCTAACACACAGGTAGGTTATTCAAAGATCTCAATATGTGCAATCATCGGACCCCAACTGATGCCTTTGACATGTTTGTACTTAGCAATATTTAACATATTTATCTGCCAGAAAGAACCCACGAATATTACAAGTATACTAATATATGCTAATGTATACATTATATATGTACTTTCATGGGTATTCTTCTTTAGCAAACAGTAAATGATGACGGTATAAAGTGACTGTGGGTCTAGGAACTACTATCTTGATATCATTGAACAGTGCATGATCACGGGTGGATCACAGTTCAAACACGTGTAGCCCAATAATAGCCAAATAGAGGAGGAACACTACCCATAACCCTCTATTTCCGAGTACATTTTGAAAAATGTTAACTTTACCCAAACCTTACTCCTAGATATTTTTGGTTTGCACTGGCACCAAGGTCATGGCTAGGCATTATCAAACCGATCTTAACCTGTTTCCATCCAGGTGCTTAAGGATCTCTCCCTGCCCGCATGTCGGCAGATGTGTCTGTACCAGGGCGATCGGTGTCTCTCCTTTGACTACAACTATGATACTGACTCATGCTTTCTCAGTGACCAGAACAAAGACCTGGATCCTGTCAATTTTGGATCCCATGGCAGAATGGACTACTTTCAGAAGGTATTCACGTGGTCATCAGTATGATAATCTGTACCTGTAAGTCTGCAATGTAGCCCCCGTAAGTTGGACCATTTTCTCATAATTTTGACTATATCCCAGAGTGCATTCACTAAATCCTGTACCACCATATGCGAGTACGTTCACTCCCTAACTACCATATAGATGCACGCCCATACAACCGTGATGTCCGTGCACTCAGTACTCTCAACTGCCAGGATTTCTACAAAACTCTGAATGTTGCTATCCACATGCTCAGCCAGCACTCACCCTACATTGGCACATTCAGTGGCTTTCTCACTCCCTGGGGATTATACAGTGTGATCAGCTGGATAACATTACTGACCACGCAATTGATAGAGCTGCAGATATTTGACTTGTATGTGCCATGGAGCAGTGGGCAACCAGTTAGTTAGATATTCAATTGCTCAACAACAGCATAAACAGACCGTCATCTCAATTGACTTTTGATCAGAAGGTCTTTTGCCATTTGCATACTTTCTGTTGTTGCATTATCCCAATTTCAACTAGTTGCCATTTCTCCATCGCTTCTTCACATTATATAAGTGGAGGCATGGATGTGATTTTGATGAAGATGTTTTAGTGATTAGCCAAAGCCCTTATACTGTATAATTATGTAGTTTGTATTAGAGTGTCAATGACAATAACTAAACATCTCTATGTTAAGGATGCCAATTAGAGTCTGCCTGACATAGTTATGTGTTGATATGTTAGTATATTCTCTGCAACAGTGATTTACATGCACATCTTCTACACTTTTTGTCATCGCTATTATTGTGGTTGGCAGGAGTGCGGGGCGGAGGTCCCCAGTGACTATGTGCCATATGAAGAGGTGCCTCCCACCTGTGCTCCCAACTACAGGCCGTGTGATAACCATAACTGCATAAGGGAGAGGTATGGAGCAACATATCAATGTCATCAATAACTGCATAATGTCATAGTTCTCCATCATCTTTGATGAATATTGTTTCATTATTAGTATTTTCATTGACATGGATATAAGCAATCTGTGTTGGCATTGTCTTCATTGCTGGTATTATTGCTGTTGTTGTCATGGTCATTGTTGTTACTAGTTTCTTTCTATTTTCAGTTGGTTCTGTGATGGCATGGATGATTGTGGTGATAACTCTGATGAACAGAACTGCACAGAATCTGAAGGCTGCCGCATGGCTGAGCGTCCATGTCCCAACGGTCAATGCATACGCGAAAGGTGCCTAAAGGATGACATAGTACTATTCTCAAATTCATGCCTAAACATTTAATCGATATTCTCATTTTTATTTTTTTTTATTTCTATTTTGTTTGTTGTTCAAATATAAAATTACCCTACTACTAGTTAGTGTGAAAAGGCACCTAAGAAGTGTGGGAAATATTATTCTGCTTAAATTTTTGGTATTTGTGATTTGATATTTGAACAAACAAGTTAGAAATAAAATTAAAAACAATGAGACCGCATGTTGTTCACTACATCACAAGAATATTATATATATTAAATTCTCAGTTCATTACATTTGAAGAATTTTGCTGTGTATTTAATAATAAATTAAATATTGTCATCACACACCCCAAAATGGTCTAGTTGCCATAAAATGTGATCACCGCAAATTGTAATCACGTTCATGAATCTCACATGTCTCAATCTATAACGTAGGTGGTTGTGACTGACAGTAGCAAATACAGCTGAAAGGGTAAATGCGGATTCATGTGTCATATGCCGAATGCGTTGAGAATTGACTGAGTAGGGAGGGTTCAAGCTTGCATCTTTGAAGCGCCCATCTGCACGTTGGCTCAGTACAAGACCACCACAGCGGTCCAACTTTGACAAGGCATGGGTGAGGCTAGGATAGTGATAGAGAGACCGTTGTGATTTTAAAGCTTGTCAGTAGCGCCATAGGCCCGGCCTGGCTAACGTGAGGTGTGATGACTTTGGAGTCATCGCATGTATCACGTAATCGGTCATAATTCACGGTGTTTACATTTGGTTGCAGCTAAACTATTTGTAGGAGCCTGATCACAATTTTTACATAAACGTATATTGTGACAGATCACAATTTACAGTTGGTCACATTTTACAGTCTAACAGTTTTTGTAGAGTGCTTTATCAGATACAAAGTAATAGGCATAGAGCTGTATGGTTTCAGTTGGTTCTGCGACGGGGAAGATGACTGTGGTGACAACTTTGATGAGGAGAACTGCACTATGACATGTCGTCCTGATGACATCCTGTGCCCCGATACTGGTGTATGCATACAATCAAGGTACGTCAATGTCAGTCTAATCCCAACATCGTTCTAAGCTCAGCACTCTGATTTGAGGGTTATTTTGTGAACTTATGAATTTTTTAGATCAGCAGTGCACCTGTGTGCACCTGTTATTGTTTTCTGGAAAAGACCAGATTGTGAAAGAATTTGGAAAAGCTTGTACAGCTTTGGATGACCGTGGTTTCGAACTCACGATCTCCTGATTCACCAGACCAAGTCATACATGTGTTCTTAGGCGCCTTAACCAGCCAATCGTCTTGTACGTTCAAAGAGCTTAACCATTAGACCATTCGTCTTGTACGTTCAAAGGGACTTTGCAGTTCTACACCAGGGGACAAACAGTCCTTAATCGCCCTCGGGATTATCAGTTCTGGTGATCCCCGCTTGGTGGGGCCACCCCCTGCCGGTTGGCGGCGCCACTTGAACGTGTCTGTACTTTGCCTCAGTTCATTCCTAAGCCATTCAAATGCAGTGCAACTTCAGCAGATCACCTTGCACGGGTCACTTTTTTCATATTATCTTTATTGGTACTTTTTAAAGACTGTATTTTCTCACTTGCTCTTCAACAAACAATAAGGTATGATAATTGGGATGAATAATATTAAATGAAACTATAAGTTACTTTATTACTTAAAAATCTGTTAACTGGTGCATCTACATAGCTATATACGTGTTTAAATGCTTTTCGAAGCGACATGTGCAATGGAGAAAATGACTGTGGCGACAACTTTGATGAAGAGGACTGTCCAGAGTCTAGTGAGTCCAGCGAAGAGGAGCCCCAGGGATGCCAGGGCCGTGCGGGCTTCAACTGTGGCTCTTCGGGGTCGAGGATATCCAATGATAGGTGGGTAATATGCTTTCAAAGTAAATTTCTAAACAAATACATGTACTTTTCAGTTACACACAATGATAACATCTAATCAAATGGATAGATAAAATAATGTTCCATGTTTAAATAAATTTTCAAATTTTACATCCGTCTCCTATACTAAGATTTACATCATGTATACATTGGAAGAAAAAATATATACATATATGCATATGTATTCATATTTCGCATCCGACAATGACTACTCATGCATGGGGTGATGCATAAAAAGTTATGTAACAGATCATTTGTATATGTAATTGTTCTGGTCAAGTTGTGTCGCATTATTGCCCCATGATTCAACGTTGTTCTAGTGACGCTGTGACATCTGAGCACTTTTGATATAGCTATAAGCATTGTTTATTCATTTTAACATTTGGCTTGTGTTGAAACGCGGTGCAACTAAACACGAAAGCATTTAAACTAATGAAAATTACTTTCAATCAATATAAGTACATGTGAAAAGTTGCATACCGCGTATTCATGTTACATGCTACACTTTATGTCAGGTACTGTGGTAGACAGGGGTAGTAAGGCACAAATTGTCATAAACAAGCCCGCTATTTTTGTTGGATATTTCATTAGAAAACGTATAAAGCTTTCGCCCTCTTCTAAAAGGATATCAAGTGAAAATAATGTTGACGGTGTTAATGATCATTTCCACCTTGATAGCCAAATCTCCATAATGACTAGACCAACTTGACCAGCGCTGTGGTCATCTTGACCACTGCTGTGATTGAATTCATGTTCAATGAGAATATAGATTTATACATCTTTATCTTTGGTTTTGTGAAGATCAATTGGCAAATGTTAAAGATGATGTCTTTGCGCATACTCCTTGACTTGTTGAAGTGTTGTGTAAAGCAAAAGAAGAAGGATGTGGCGACAAAGGTTAAAAAGGAGTGATGTGAGAACTGCAGTAGTACGATTCAATGGGAAGACCAAAAGAAGTTAAGTGGGGGGACAGTAGAATAAATGATTCCTTGACACCTTTCAACCCCCGCCTAATCTATCACATTAACCTGAATGGTGTAGATATGATTCATGATTATCTCCCATCACTGCCTTCTCTCAATCACCCGCAGGATGGAATAGCATCTTTTTACATTCTCGCTTTTTCTTCAGCTACACAATAAGATATGATCATTGGGTTTGATTATTATTAGAAGGAGCTATTAGATATAAGGTGTTCTAAAAATCCACCCCCTCCGCCCTGTCAGTACAAAGCAGCACCTGCATGTTCTATGTTTCCAGCTGCATCCCGCTGGCGTGGGTGTGTGACGGCTCCCAGGACTGCTGCGACTTCTCGGACGAGGCTGACTGTGGACCAGGACACCAGATCATGGAGAGCTACGAATGCATCTAGATGATCAGTGCAGCCACCGCCGCCTCACCATCCACCAAGGGGGACATATAATAGAACGTTTAATCATAGCAACCTATTTATTGAGACTACCACTGTGGTAAACCATTTCTCTAGGGTCCAAGCCACCATAAACAGATCTGTGTGAACCTCCGTCCAACATTTACTGCTATTATGGCTAATAATTGACCAATCATACAAACTACACCCAATCTCCAAATGTCACCATATCTAGAATGCTGATTGTTTGAAAATGCTGCTCCCAATTAGACTAAAAAATAGACGAGTCTGTGAACAGTATAACTTTGGTTAGAGCGTGAAAAAATGTCCTTGTTACCCAAGTGTCCCTTTTGTGAAGATTTTTTCAGTAATGTTAAACAGGAGATTGGAAAAGTATCTTTAATGGCGAGAAGTCCCCTTTTGGTGAGGGTCCCCAGGGTTCGATTTTACACAACATGAATAATGGAATGGACATGAAATGTATTTGTAAAAAATGTATTTGATTATGCTTGTTTGTATTGTTCAATTGTTGTTGTGAGACAAATAAAACAACTTTTCATGTGCATTCTGTCATTTGGATTGTCCTAAATGCATTCGTTTTTCATTTGTTACAGCATACCTGTGAAATAAATGTAAGTTGCAAAAAGGGTAACCTTTTCAAAATGATAATTGCAAAGAACATTTTCATGAAAATATTTCGATGATTTACATAAAAAGCTACTTGTAAAGTCTTCCATCTCAACTGTGTTACACAAAAAGAGTTTATTGAAGTAAGTCATTGATCAACTCTAATGGTTCGATTTTCATAGGATTCTTTCTGGTGGCCATGCAATCTACTTGACAATCTAATAATCCAATATGTTTATTATTTGAAAAAATCAGCTAAGTAATTGCATTAATGAAACATTATTGTTTTGTCACAAATATTAATTAATTTAAATATTAACTAAATAAACTTGATTTTTTTTAAATCTTTGACACTTATATTGTACAGCAGTTAAGACGGCACAACAACAAACACTAAGAATATAATGAGAGGACCTGCTGCAGTTCAAATAATGAATTTGGCTTACTTTAATATTAAGTCTATGACAGCTTTCATAATATAATCTCATGGTGAGTTGTAAAAGACATTAACAAGATTTTATATCATCTGCTTTAACTATTGTAATAACTACGGATGATATATTAGTTTGATCATCAATACTCCTTTGCAAAATACATAAATACAAACAATTCTAAATATGATGAATATGTTAAAAAAAGTAGTCCGGCCTGATAATTCATCATGCTTATGTTGAGAGCCGAAAGGTAAACTTTTGTAAGCAGCAAGCCCTGACTAAAATCAACTGATGATGGACCGATGGGAGGCCATATATCACAACACATCCTAATTTTCTCCCGCAGCAGTTTAAAACTACAAGACTCCTTGGCTTGGTTACAATCAGATGACATTTTGTGCATCACGTGGGTACAAAAATGAGGTGCATCAAACCATTTATATTGTCATTGAATTTCCAAATGGCACCAAATTGCAGTCATTACAGATGCATGATTCCCATACATTACACTCCAAATTCTATGTTTATAAAACAATTACAGCCGACAAAATTGTGCATTTCATAAACTCTGGATCCGTCATTCACTTCACAACTGCATTCATAGACTGACATGGTTGGTGCATAAGTCGGAAAGCTACTGACACTTTTAAAAGGCGATCTTACCGAATATTGAAGTGAACTTGTGAGCGTTATGAAAGCTTCTAGTATGTTTGCATTTATGCTGATGTTGTTGGCGCCTGTTGGAGATGCTGCGCCAGGCTGTTACTTCACCAGGGTGGAGAAGCACGCCCTGTATGGATCTAACACACAGGTAGGTTCTTCAAAGATCTCAATATGTACAATCATCAGGCCCCAGCTGATGCCTTTGATATTTTTGTACTTAGCTCTCATAGCATATTTATCAGCCAGAAAGAACACTAATGTTACAAAGATACTAATATCTGATAATGTATACATTATGTATACACTTTGAATGATGCACGTTCTTCTTAACAAACAGTAAATGATGATGGTATAAAGTGATTGTGCTTATCTCTAGAGTCTAAGAACTGCTATCTTGTGTATGAACAAAGGCATATCACGGTTCCAGCACGTGCAGCCCAATGATGACCAAGTAGAGGAGGAACACTACCCATAACCTTCTATACCCGACCCGAGTACATTTGAAATATGCTAACTTTACCCAAACCATGCTCCTAAATATTTTTTGGTTTGCACTGGCATCAAGGACATGGCTAGGCATTGTCAACCCGATCTTAATCTGTTTCCATCCAGGTGCTTAAGGATCTCTCCCTGCCAGAGTGCCGGCAGATGTGTCTCTCCGAGGGTGATCGGTGTCTCTCCTTCGACTACAACTATCGTATCGACTTCTGCTTTCTCAGTGACCAGAACAAAGACTTGGACCCTGTGAATTTTGGCCCCGATGGCAGCGTGGACTACTTTCAGAAGGTATTCACATGGTCATCAGTATGATAATCTTTAACTGTACATGTAAGTCTGCAATGTAGCACCCGTAAGTTTGGCCATTTTCTCATTATATTGGCTATCACAGCACATGCGGAGTGCACGCATTAAATCTTGTACCACAATATTCACTCCCTAACTACCATATAGATGCACTCCCATACAACCCCGTGCGGTGTCCGTGTACTCAGTCCTCTCAACTGCCAGGATCTCTGCAAAACTATGACTCTGTCAATGATGAAGAGCATTTACAGTACAATGCTATCCACATGCTCAGCCGGCACTCGCACTACCCTATATTGGCACATTCTCATGTTTTTCTCAACTCCATGGGAATCGAACAGTGTGATCAGCTGGATAACATTTCTGACCACTCAATCGATTGAGCTGTAGATATTTAACTTGTATGTGCCATGGAGCAGTGCGCAAACAGTTAGTTAGATATTCGATTGCTCAACAACAGCATACACGGACTGTCAACTCTGTTGACTTTTGATCAGAAGTATCGGTTCTTTATTTTCTTTGTGCCATTTGCACACGTTTCTGTTGTTGCATAATCACAATTTCAACTAGTTGCCATTTCTCCACCGCTTCTTCACATTAAATACATGGAGCCTGGAGGTGGCTTGGATGAAGATATTTTAGTGATTGGCCAAGGCCCTTGTATTGTATAATTATGTAGTTTGCATTAGAACGTCAATAACAATAACTAAACATCTCTATGTTAAGGATACCAATTAGACTGTACCTGGCATAGTTATGTGTTGATATGTTGGTACATTCTCTACAACAGTGACTTACATGTACATGTACATGTACATCTCCTACAATGTTTGTCATCGCTATTATTGTGGTTGGCAGGAGTGCGGGGCGGAAGTCCCCAGTGACTATGTGCCATATGATGAGGAGCCTCCCACCTGCGATCCCGACTACAGGCCGTGTGATAACCGTAACTGCATAATGGAGAGGTATGGGGCAACATATCAAGGTCATCAATAACTGCATAATGTCATAGTCGTCCATTATTTTGTCATCTTCTTTGATGAATATCGTTTCATTATTAGTATTGTCATTGACATGGATATAAGCAATCTGTGTTTTCATTCTCGTCATTGCTGGCATTATTGTCGTTGTCTTCATCATTGCTGTTACCAGTTTCTTTCCATTTTCGGTTGGTTCTGTGATGGCACGGATGATTGTGGTGATAACTCTGATGAACAGAATTGTGGGTGTGAAGAAGGTTTTATGCCATGTGCTAATGGCTAGTGTATAGACAAAAGGTATGATGCAATAGTGCTGACTAGTAGAAAGACTACCTGAGTACAACCTTGAAGTGGTCACAATAGAGAGGTGGTCTCTTTATAGTGGTGGTGTACCTTAAGGCTCTACAGTAGCTTTTTCCTCTTCTTTCAGTTGGTTCTGTGATTACGAGGATGATTGTGGTGATAATTCTGATGAACAGAACTGCACATACCCTAGCAAAAGGTGCCGATTCGGATTGCGCCCATGTCGCAATGGTCTCTGCATATACTAAAGGTGCCCATAGTATATAGTACTAATCTCAAATTCATGTTTAAGCATTAAATTCTCAGTTCATTAGAATTAATGGATTTTGCACTGTATTTGATAGTTAAAGAGGGACAAATGGTAATAAGCCACAATAAGTTTGGCCATTTTTCTCATCATTCTGACTACTAGTATATATCCAGGCCAGGTGGCTACGGGAGCACGTGCGGAGTGCGAGTCCCCACCACAATATGTGAATACGTTCACTCCCTAACTACCATATAGATGCACTCCCATACAACCACGTGCGGTGTCCGTGTACTCAGTACTCTCAACTGCCAGGATCTCTACAAAACTGTTGATAATATGGAGCATGTGGAATAGAACTGCACATCAAGTGTGAATCTGGCAATGCATAGAGGTAAGGTATATAGTGCTGTGTAGTAGGAAGACTACCTGCGTACAACCTTGAAGTGGTCACAATAGAGAGGTGGTCTCTTTATAGACGTGGTCTACCTTAAGGCTCTACAGTAGCTTTTCTCTCTGCTTTCAGTTGGTTCTGTGATGGCACAGACGATTGTGGTGATAATTCTGATGAACAGAACTGCACAGAATCTACTGAAGGTTGCCAGAATGGTGAGCGTCCATGTCCCAATGGTAACTGCATACTGGACAGGTGTGTACATGATGCCATAGTACTAATCTCAAATTTATATTTAAACATTAAATTCTCAGCTCAATAGAATTAATGACCTTTGCAGTGTATTTAATAACAAAAGAAATAGTGTCACCACACACCCCAAATTGGGCTAGAGAATGGTACTTGTAAAAAGCCCCTGTAAGTTTTGCCATTTTACTCATTAGTCTGATTTCATTCCAAGCCAGGTGGCTATCAGAGCACGTGGGGATTGAGAATTGACTGAGTATGAAGGGGTTCAGGTTCGCGTCTCTGAAGTGCCCCTCCACTCGTCAGCTCAGTACAAGACCACCACCAGAGGTCCAACTTTGACGAGGTTTTTGGATGGTGACATAGTACAATGTGATATTATTTTAAAGCTCGTCAGTAGTACCATGGGCTAGTGCTAGCTAAAACTAGCTGTGATGACTTTGGAGTCATCGCATGTATCACGTAATCGGTCATAATTCACTGTGTTTACATTTGGTTGCAGCTAGACCATTTTTGCGAGCCTGATCACAATTTTTGCATTAACGTAAATTGCAATTTACGTCACATTTTACAGCTTTTGTAGAGTGCTTTATCAGAAACAAAGTGATGACATAGAACTGTGTGGTTTCAGTTGGTTCTGTGATGGGGACAATGACTGTGGTGACAACTTTGATGAGCAGAACTGTACTATGACGACATAATGCACAGGTCCGGATGACATCTCGTGCCCAGATACTGGTGTATGCATACAATCAAGGTATGTCAATGTCAGTCTAATCCCAACACCGCTTTAAGCTCAGCTCTCTGATTTGAGGCTTATTTTGTGAACTTATGAATTTTTAGATCAGCAGTGCACCTGTGTGCACCTGCCATTGTTTTCTGGAAAAGACCAGATTGTGAAAAAATGGAAAAAGCTTGGTAGCTTTGGATGACCGTGGATTCGAACTCACGATCTCCTGATTCACCAGACTAGGTCATACATGTGTTCGCAGCCGCCTTAACCTGCAGACCAATCGTCTCGTACGTTCAAAGGCATCCAGTTCTACACCAGGGTACAGACAGCTCTTAATCCCCTTTGGGATTATCCGTTCTGGTGATCCCCGCTTGGTGGGGCCACCTCCTGCCGGTTGGCGGCGCCACTTGAACGTGTCCGTACTTTGCCTCAGTTCATTCCTAAGCCATTCAAGTGCAGTGCAACTTCTGCAGATCACGGTGCCCGGGGCACTTTGTTGACATTATCTTTATTGGTACTTTTTTAAGTTACATTCTCACTTGCTCTATAGCAAACAATAAGATATGATCATTGGGCTAAATAGTATCAAAAGAAACTAAAATTTATCTTACGCTGGGCGGCTTTAAAAATCAGTCTACATAGCTACGTAAGTTTTGAAATGCTTTTTGTAGGCACACGTGCAATGGAAAAAATGACTGTGGCAACAACTGGGATGAAGAGCATGTACTTTGTGGACGTTGAACTTTTACATGTAAACCTGAGGGCCATTATCCATACTTGATGGGTGGCGGCGGCGGGACGGCGGCGGCCGCCCGGCTTGACTGGCTGTGTATGTTGAAAACCTTTGATTCTATGACAAAATTTGTATATTGTGGAAACTTTCTAACGGTTACCACGGAAAAAGGCCCATTTCTCCACATAAGCCATTCATCTTGCATTGCTATCATGCAGATCTGAAATGAATATCATAAGCTTAATCTATATATTTCTTCCTTCGTCAAACGCGGCTGGTGGTGCCACCTCCGCACCCGCACCGCACCGCCTGTATGAATTTTACTACATTAAGATACCCCCTAAACTGGTTTAGCGGCCACTTCTTGCCGCTGCCGCAAGGGTTTATGGATAATGGCCTTAATATGTGAAATCTAAATTTTCGGCAAAATTATGTAGTATTAATGCTGTATTGGAAGATTGATATTTACACAAATGTTTGAAAATGAATGAATGCTTGTAAAGGTGATTCTGTACGTCATTGTAAATTTTTTGGTATCACATTCAAATACGTAATGACGTGTACCATAAGTGAAGTCGTAATATATGTATTATAACAGTTAATTCTCGCATAGGATTGTTCCAGTACATTGATATACACCAACTGTAGTCCTGATTGCCAATAAGTTGCTTAAATATTATTTTAGAATATGTATCATATGTGTTGTCGAAATATTGAGATACATGTATATATTTGTAAATTATGATAGCTGTTGCTATGAAGAAAGTATTGTATTATTTGTAATGTACATGTGTACAAAGGTATCAATAGGAAATTCTGTTATTGTATTAATCTAGTAATGTTATAAATACATTTTAAATGTTCTTGAAGTCCTAATGACCTAAATGATTAAAATATATTAGACTTGAATAAATTGAAACTAAATTCAAATGTTACATATATCTTCATCTGCATTCAAAAACATGTTTAGAAGTGAACCACAAAGAATGATGCTGGTGTTTTTTAAGAGCATATGCAAGAATTATCTGAATATGTACATGAAATTATGTAAACAAAGAGTAAATGTTTTATGCATTTATTTTCCTTGCTATTGGCTTGGCCAGACAAGGTTATAACTACCAAAAATATACACCTGTGAGCTGGTTCCTTGAAAACACACATGGATTCTTAGGAGCAAATAACTTCTTGTCCATCTTTACACCTTACCCATGCATTACAATTAACAACAAAACATCATCTTCTGGTTTTCATTGCAAGATTTTCTCCTTGTGAATGACAACCGTTTGGAAAAGTTGCCTCATCAAACAACAAACGTACAGTAACTTGTAAGATATGAACCAGTTCATAACTGTAGAATTTTGCTTAACGTTTGTCAGACAGTATACAATATTTCAAATACAGCAATATTTCAAATACAGTAAATTTTTAACATTAAATATATCAATCCTTAAGTATTTAAACATATAACTTTAAAATGAGGTGTAAATATAACTGGTATCACAATCAATGTTAATGAATCAAAAATATTCAGATCATTTAACTCTTGCATGATCGTCAACAATGTAAATTTTAACAAAAATTTCCAACAAAATTGTTGAACTCTACAAAAAATTAGAGACAATCGACAATAAGATTCAATTGCATAGAAATATCAAAGTATTAAATATATTCTATATTTAAAAAAATACATATACCATATACAACCATCCACAGGCCAAGCCCCAAATTTGGACTACCGTATATCTAGGTGGTTGAAAAATTCATTTATGTAAATGCAAACCGCCTAAATTGACAAATTTTCAGCCAGGATGGTTGTTAACGGTATAAAAACAGATCTTGACAAATAATCTCAGCATTACAAGGCACCTGGTACTGTCTAAAAATGGTCTTGAAGTTAATGAGCAGTAATGAATTACATAAACTTCGAAGAAAAAAACGTGAGAAAAATGGAACTTCTTATGCTTTTGAAGTGGCAGCGTGTAAAATATTTACTTGAAATAATTTACATGCCAGTTGACAGATTAACAAGGCATCCAATAACAAATGAATTTAACACGAAATGTTATGTTGATATAGAACCATGAAGGGTGTTAGGCTTACATCACATGAGTGTCAAATGCCAAACTACCCTTGTATTTGAAAACAACAGTAATCCAAAAACACTATCAAATTATCAAAATTGAAGTTGAGATGTGTTAAGCTAAAATTTTGGGATATATAATGCAAGAAGTAAATCATACTTAGAAAATAATATCAAAGAACTTTGGGGTAATTGACTTTACTTTCAAACATACAGAATATGTATAAATACATATGCTGATCACAGCACATAATGCTGAGAAAATTATGTGTTGCAATTCATGGTTCGCTATCAACATAACGGCAAAATCTGTGGGTCGAGGGAAACGTCCCAGAGCCGTCTGACTCTGTCGTGATGCAGACGCAACAGAATGACCTGAGCACGTTATGATAGAAATTCAATAATTGCTCCAGGTACACAGTGGTGACGGACATGCTGAACCAATGCAGTGACTCCATCTTTCTTAAAAGGGGGTTGATCATTGCTGCTTCAGCAATAGAAGAAATATTCTAATGGAAGTGATGCGCATACTTTAACAGACTTAACACGCAGCTTTTTCGTAGAATTTTTGAATTTGTGTGGACACATGAAAAAATCATTTGGATTCTATGTCACAAGTGTCTCTTGAAAAATTTTGAATGATGCACCTCATTGCTGCCAGCAAATATCATGCGCAAAAGCAAGTCAATGAGATTTCAAGTACAAAAACCTAAATTTTTATTTTTTGAAAACTGATGGGAACACCCTACGATTGTGTAGCAGCAAGACGTCTAAAACGACCTCATGTTTATCCCAATTAGGAAGGAGAACGATTCCTCAAAATCTCAGATGAAGGTAGGAAAAATCAGGGGAAAGTATGGCAAACCAGCCTCACAGGTAGTATCACAACACCAAACTACACTACAGAGAGATTCAGTCCGAAAAAACAAGAATTGTCAAGCAAAGGTTTTTACATAGCTTCAAAGCCTTCAAAGTGCGAATTATAGGCAATCATATCTTGAACAATACACTACTATTTAATGCATGTGGTGTAAAGTGGCATCTATAAATAGGATCCGTATTACTAACATTTGATTATCTATTGTTAATTCCTTCGCGTTCCATAATGGTGATATCTTATGTGATGTAACTTTATTGGCGATAACGTCGACAAAACTAGTGTTTAGTACTGGAAAAATGATTTGCACTTGATTGTACTTGATAATGTCCGGCTTTTTTTTTTTTATAAATATACAATTACTTCAATTTGTTCTAAACCTATAAACAACACTTCAATATACAAATGTAGGTGGAGAAAATATATACGCTCAAAGTTGCTAAAAATATCGTGGACACAATTTACACCACGATTCCTCAGATCGTCGCAGGCAATCAGGCAAAAACTGGCTTCTTCACACTAGTGCCATATGAAATACAATTACATTACAGTGATTTGTGTTGGGTGGAGATAAGGTATTTGTAAACAATAGCAAGTAGACGGCTATTCTCCTTCGTAAGCTATAAATGCTTCAACACTATTTGCTAATTTTAGAAAAAGCTATATACAGATGTCTTCACTTTGCTTAATTAACAGGTTTCAATCCACAAGCAATATTCCAAATTTGTTTTCGAAGTAAGTCAACACATGGCGTGTGTAAGCCAGTTTTCTCCTATGACCGTCTACCAAAAAGCTACATAATGGAATCTCGCCTGCGATTTTCCAGAAACATCTCTCTTATAGCCAGATGGTAACCACGGATACTAGGGGAGAGGCGGCTGCCATTTCTAACCCCATAGCATGATTTGCAAAAAATAAAACAGAAAAAAACACAACAAAAACTGTAACCCCTGTGTTTCTATCTGAGCCCCAAAAGTTGGGGGATCGAAAGGAATCAGAGGGGGCGGTAAGTCCTGCTGCACAGCAATATAGGGACAAACTGGGGCAAAGTTGGTAAACAAGATCCAGATGAAACCCGTTCAAACCGGCTTCAGCTGGCATTTCAACACAGGGCGACATCTGGAATTCACCAGCAAAGACTAACACTTAGTGTGTCACTGCGTAACAAGATTTTCCAATTTTCTACAGATTCATAAATCGAGATTTATGAATAGGAAAACATGGTAAATCTTGCTAGTCAAGTCTTGATACAGGTGTCCATAAACATTTTCCTGTACAGGGTGCCTGCAAAATTGCACCAGTTCACTGACCAATTATTAACACTGCTTGCTGTACAAGACCTAGCACTAAAAACATTGCGCGGAGTGGAATTTTCCGTTTGCTCAGGAATATTGGATCATCCCTGCTGATCGCAAAATAGACTAGAGCATGTTGTGGAAAATTCTACTAGGCTTAGTATTGAAAGCACAATATGCAAATAGTGATTTTTTTTAAAAAACATCTTCACCACTGTGTAACCATGACAGCAGTCTCTTAGCAACAACAACAACAGGCCACAAGTCTGAATAACAACAGATGCCAAACGCTCCTCTGGAGCCGCAACTCGTGATAATGTCAATATGTCACGTCGCATAAAGCAACCTTTCCACACTCACATCCAACGTGCTCATTTTGCAAATCTTTGTCTCACGGACTGATATTTTTGTTGGTAAATGTGAAAAGGGTGCTTTTGCGAATTGCAATATTAATGGGATGGATGAAATATTGAAAAAGAAGTAATGGACACTTGAAAAGAGTATAATTAGCCCCAGCCAGCGGAGAGGCCCAGCCCACATGTACAACCTATGTGCACAACATTTACACTCTGTACATGGAATTCTCAGTGGACTGGAATCATCAACCTGCATCACAATATTGTGCATCGTCATCGCTGGGTGCACCCGCACTCAAAGCTAGTTACATAGTACCCACTCACAGCTTTTACGCTATATCAAAACCCACTATTTCATAGTGGGTTCGTTTTTTATGTTGCTACATTCTAATATTAGAACTACGTATATAAAAAAATTACTCATAAAGTCTTTTCTATGAAAAAAACACATAAAAACAGAGCAACTACAAACAAAAATGTGTAAGTTCAAACTATAAAACAGAACAAAAAAGACTTGGCACTTTTCAATCAGTCAGAAATGGCACACAGAGCTACCGCTTGATTGGCCGATGCAGTACCATGTGACCACAAGGGCAATCATTTCATTGGCTGCTATGATCATGTGACCACAAAGGCAGTCATGTGATATCGGACTCTAATCTCATTGTAATATTCTAGTCACATGACATGGAAGACTCAATAATACTGTCTGTCAGGCAAGGTACAATAATATCAAATTGAGATTCAAAACAATTTAGTGCACATTATTTTCAATGATTGTCAGGTAAACATAAATTTAAAGTGAACGATTCACTGTTAAAATTCAAAAGTTAACAATCCAACAATAAGTCGGAGTCTTTGGTTTGCCAGATTAAACAAAAATCTTCTGGTGTCAACTCAGCAGAAGTGACCTGCGAATTGATTACACGAGTATTTTTCAAGTGACTAGAGACATTTTGAACATGGTCATGGATTAGATACAAACCTCGCAACGCTTGCTGTCACATCCGCTGAATACGGCCTTGGCCTATTAACATGCCAAACAGCAGTATTAATACAAAGTCGTATGCAGCACATGTTAAAGTCCCGCAGGCTGGGATGACGCATCAGAGCCCAACTGCTGCAGTATGAAACCACTCGCACCGCGGCGATCCCTTCTTTGGAAGCTCCAATGATGAAGATGATAATGACAATGAGGATGAAGATGGTTAGATTGCGTCACAGCTTTCGCACACTTATATAAAACGTCAATTTCAACAGCTATCATATTGCCATCGTGTTGGCGTAGTGCCAAATCAGCTGTCACAATCTTCAAAGTGAAAAACGTATGAACAATCAGAACAGCAGCATTATAAGGTAGCATCACTACGAATAATATTGTTTCTTCAGATTCTTTGGGAGACACAGCTGTTTTCTGGTAAGCTACTAGTTTGACTAATGTTTGCTTTATTCCATGAACCTAGTCTAGTTACTTTAAGACGAGGCAATATCCCATAAAATTGGCAGTGAATGATAGGGTCGTAACAGGAAGTGATGTCACACTGAAGGCATGCTCTCATTGGTCAATCAAATGGATAATCCAACTTTTCAATGAATGAAATCAAACTTGCCAGATGCTTTTCTTTACAGTTGAATCTGATGCTTGCAGATTCTCTATCAAGGCATTCTAAAAAAGAAATGCAATCAAATCTATATTCGTTCTTACTTGTGTCACTAGACAATTTTGATAATCACATATTCTTACACAATCTAAAACTGATCACATCTTTTTTTATGTAAATATTCAAATAATTTTAAATTTCATTAACATGATCACATTTGAAATGTTAAACATCAGTAACAAGTGCTTTCCTTAAAAATTGTGGATTTTAGTCAGCCCACAATACCCAACAATAAATATCAAAATTTTTTCAAATGCAAAAGATTCAGAAGTAGAAAAAACGCAGTACAAAAAATCTATTAAAATTCATGATCCCTGTCATTTTAATTCTGAATAGACAGAATACAGACCTGAGCGGTAATCTTTGCCTGCAAGTCCTTCAGCGTGGGTGTGGGGGTTGCTGGGGGATTGCTACTGCTGCTACTTGTACTATTCACTGGGGCACTTCCTGTACTATCTGCAACACAATGTGCGGGAGTCGTTGAAACTTGCCTAATTTGCGGAAACCTGGCTGTAACATTGTTCGTACCTGATATTGATTTCTTGTTACCAAGTCTTTAGGCTTTAGGAGCATGATAATCAATGAAATTTAAAGTCCTGTGTGACAAAAACAATACTCAAGTCTTGAACAAAATGCACCGTTTGTGACATTTGAATTTCCTTTTGAAATCCACATATTTCTTTTTCCTTTATAAACTTGCAAATTTTTACCACTAAAACAAGCATTTGCAGTGTTCCATCTAACTTTGCACTGGAGGGGGCCCTACGGGCCCATTGACCTTCAAAGAGAGGGCCATTTTAAAAATGAGGGGGCCCAAGTAAAAAAACAGCCCAAAAAGTAGACAGGATGCTTACTGCATTATGACATGGGTGTGTTGGGGTAATACCGAAATCCGACAAGAATTGATAAAGTTATAACTATATTTCTTGGTATTTTTTCATAATTGGAGTAGACAAGCTTTTTTTATTTAACCCATGTTAGATCCTGTCACAGTTTTTATCCTCCGAGGTTTCATCATCATATAAATCCGTCAAATGGCATTCAGAAGCAGGGTCGTCGGGATTAAAAGTAGATAACTTTATGTAAAACCTCGATAGGAATGATGGTACAATATTCATTTTAATGTTACTTTAATATCTTAAGCATATAACAAGAAATTTCAACACATTGACATCTGTTTCCTTATCATGTTATGGTAGCCATTTACATACTAGTGCCCGACGCAAGATGCATTTATCACAATGCAAACAAGCAGAGCGCAGACACGTTTTTCCACGCTAGTTGAAATTATTTCAGTTGATTGCCGGTAGGTGGCGCTCTGAATGTAAACAAATATGGCTGCGCCCATGAAACTAATGCAGACGTGACGGGAAACTCGTTTTCTTTGGCGAATATCTTATTAAAAATGTTACAAAAATTCGGCAAAATATTCATAGTGCGCCCGACGGGCCCATGGTACGATTGGGATTGCGCTATTTGGTATGTTAAGCGGCCAAAGGCGCAACCTAGATTGAACACTGCAGTTGGATGATCGAACGATAGGAAAAGTGTGTTTAAACACCTGCGATGACATCTTGAACTTATAACCTAGAGATTGGACATACTGGATTTTGTGTGTATGGGAGGCCTGGCTGCGTCTCCTCTACTGCTGGGGGAGGGGGTGGTGGGGGCTGACAGATCAGCCAGTTGGCTGCTGTTCTGACGACTGCTCACACCCGATGTCGATGACGCGGTTGTTATTGACGCCACCGAAGAACTGACGACTGATGAAGCGGATGAAGAACCTGAAATTGCAGTGGTTAAAGTTAAAGATTCCGCTTGGCAGCTCCACAAGTATCATGTAAAATGCACAGTGATGTGGTTAATCCATAAGGAGTTATCAAAACATTGAAATAGGGTATTGTAAAACGGCAGACTGATGCAAAATGATTTTCATCAGGCATCACTTAAGATTGCTCAATGATAAATGTGACGTCTGCCGTTAGAAATCTTCATCATGTTCAGTGTAGCTCCTCCGATTATGTTACCTCACATCAGCCACTTTGTGTTTTTTGTCAACAAAGAGATGTGGCATTTTCTATTTTAGATTTAGAAGTTAATATACAACTATCACGACAATTTATTTTTGTGCCTTGTGTCAAGGTTATTTTGTTTATTTATACGCAATAAACACCACACAGTACTAGAGACGCAACTGCAGTTGACACCATTAGGACATGTGCTAGTTAAGTGTTACAACTAACAACGCTACAGACTAAACCTTCTTCCTTTGACTGTTGAAGTTCAAATATGTTCTTGTTTAGGTTTTACACTTCTAAAATAATACAATAATATGTTTGAAAGTATGATAGACTTTATTTTGACACCGAAGGTACTATCATTTTTCACTTATAAAAGCCGAAAGACACCAAAAAACCTACGATACCTCCATCATCACCCATGTCGTCGTGGTCATTAAAAAAGTACTATAACCCTTAAAATTTTCACGGCTTTTTAATTTCGCGAATCATACCAAATTAGCAAATATAGCAAAATTAATGTGTCTGCAGGGTCAATGTTGGAATGAGTGTGACGTCACAATATACCACCATGTCAGAAGTTATGAAGAACATTACGAGTGACGGAAAAAGACTCTGACCTCCAATAGAAGGGTGGGGCGAGTGTAGCGGTGACCCGAACAGACTGCTCACGCTGGACGTCCGACTCAGGCTGCTCGTGTGGCGCTGTAGCACTTTGATCATAGCCTCCTTCTCTGCCACTTGGGCCTGCAAAGTCTTCACTCTGCAACAGAAAACACGCATGTACCAGCGTTCGAAATAGATTACGGATTTGGAGGCCTGAGACTTGCAGGCACAGCTGCAGTGCAGCACCCGTTTTTTCGTGTTTTTTGTTTGATTTTGGGAATCAACTTTCTATTCTGACACACAGATAATATTATATAGCTCCATGATTATTCTTAAGTCACAGTGTATTTGATTTTTTCTATGAGAATATAAGGGATACATTCTTACATTTAAAATATTTTTATGAAGTACTAAGAATAATTGATAATTAATCTACTTTAACCAAAAAATAGCATTACATTGTATAAAAATGATTATTTGAAAAGATGCATATTTAGGCTAATCACAGCACACCCTTTATTCTCTGCTGGCAAGTGCTTTCGTCAAGTGGTTTTGTTTGCACTTCACAAAGGTTAATGCCGGTAATATTGATTAATACCGGTAATATTACTGTTTGAAAATTATTTGCCACTTTCTTGAAACATTCTTTACAGACCTATATACATGTTTATGTATTGATGATAGCTTACGTCTAAAGTGTTATGCAATATATCAGTGATGAACAAGTCATAGAATGCCGATAAGCAAAGATTGCATCATGTTTTGACAGCATGCTTCCACAAATACGTGAGCGTGGACCTCCTAAAAACAATTGCTTTGGAAGGATATTGTGGGAATAAAATTATATTCTTCTCTCACTCTTTTCTATGGCAAGTGGGAGTAAAAAGCTCGACCTAGAGGCGGACATAGATGGTATGTCAGCAATGACCTACTTGGCTTCGAGTCCAGCTGCCTTCCGATTGGCCCGGTACACTTCCTCTAGATGTTTCAGCTTCTCTGCTCTGGCCTCGGCAATCAGCTTCTCTGCATTGTCTGAATTCTGCTCCAATGCAGCTATTCGCACGTCTCTGCAACACACAATTTGCTAGAATGTTACAGTTTTGAAACAAGTGTAGCCCAACGGTTTGATACACAATGTCCCCTTGATTCACCACTGGAGCAAACACTTCTCTCTCAATTCTGACAATGGTCTACAGAAATGTATCTTTTTAAGAGATTAAAAAGTGTAATTTAGAAATACATGAACCAGGAACAAGCATTGCTACGTCTAAACGTATGGTTCTAAGGGCACAATGAACATTTCCTATAAGTTTGACACATTTGATGAGATTGTAAATTTTGAACACCAACCTAAAGAATGAAGTCCTTATAGTGATGTAGAGCTGTTTACACATTGAACGCATTAGTTGAAATGGACAAAAATTTATACAGAGCACAGAAAATTAGTACAGTAAAGTATCATAATGTAATGTATGCATCAAAAGTTTAGAAAAAACAACAGAAGTCTGCACAGTGAAAGAAAAATTTGTGTGTGTACACAATTCAAGCCACACATCTATTTTACTGATCTTGCTGGGTGGACAGATCACAAAGTCACTGCACATGCACGTTAAACTTATCCATTGCAACAAACTTTAAGACAGATTTTGTGATATCTCCACCAAAGCAAGTCATAAATTCTTCCTTAGGCCATCCTTTTTATATAAGTTGGATGACGAATTTTTTGTACGCAAAAAATTTGACAGGGGGGCAGGGCAAATTTTAAAAAACCCTCCTTCCGAAAAGCGACAGGGAGGGAACAATAAAAAAAAAGACGGAATTTATCATTGATAGGGGGACCTCGTGAAAATAAAAAAAGAAACGCTTGCAAACATGACAATACTATATATCAGTCACCCATCATCCCATGTTTCATCTTTGGCCCAAAGTTTGGAAGTCCGATTGCAAATGTCAATCATTTCGTAATACATATTACTTCTCCGACGTCCACACTTGATCAATAGTTTGCCAATCGCCTCTCTTGTCATACGGATTAAAAGATCTAATTAGATGGGGCACGAGAGACGAATAATATTGAGATTTTTTAACAAAAATATGACAACCAAACAGCCATGCTTACTATGTGCAGAAAATTAGGTCGGTGATCGTTGATTGGTCAAAAACACGGCGCAGCCTCTATCAAGCGCGCAGGATTATGTAAGATTCATAAAGAATCAAATGGCATTGAGGCTCGTTGGAAATCGACTGTAAAATGGCGCCATTGTTGTTTGCATTATGAATCGCGAGAAAAAGTCATGTGACCCGCGATATGATTCGTACTAAATCTTTTGACAGATCGGCGATGGGAAGAAAATAAAGTTGTTTTGTTTTTATTATCGTCGGCAATTATTAAATAAAAGGTGGTTAGTGTCATTTTTGTAACTTATCGGGGTTCATTAGGGCACATCGTCGGGTTTGTCATCCAACTTATATAAAAAGGATGGCCTTACGAACAAACTAACACATGAAAATTGTAAAGGAGAATTCTGACATATGTGCTCGAAATTCCAGTCATCAATTAGTGATGGTTTTTAAAATCACGGCGGTTTAGCAAATCATATGAAACAGAATAGCAGAATGAAGAAAAAAACAACAAGAAGCCAAATCTAAAGCATGCAACATTTTCCAAATTGTAAATCTCAAAACATGCCATCCTAAATCACAGTTATGCAGTTCCTTTATCATCTTTCAATGCTTTTATTTATTTGATAAATTAGATATTTGATTTTAATAACTTTAGCATCTGAAGTTAGAACATTTAGGCGAGTGTTTGAATCACAAATGATTTTAATTAACAAATTATAGTAATTACAATTACAATTACTATTATGTTTAGAGACTGTTGTTAAGAGACTGAAGGTTATGATGAAATATCATTCTGTCACTATGATGTATCCAGTGGCTATAAATTCTAATTCTATTGGATTGTAGAAAAATTCTAGAGAAACCATCTATGTTTTCAGCATTTGGAAGCCTTGACGTACTTTGCATTGGGTGTTTGGGGAGAGAGGCAGGCGTCAAGGCTAGCGTGGCGAGTGTGTGGCGCTGTAGCCTCAGTGCTGACCTTGCTGCTCCAAACTGTCCTGAAAACACCGCCATGATCGAGGCTAGCACCCGGTTTAGTGTAAACACAAGCACATGGTTGACTGATGCAGACAATTTGGGCAAAACGATCCCGTTCGAAATATTTATATGAATGATGATCTGTTTCAAATTTTTCTCCTACACCACTGTTTTTTTGCTATTCACACAACTAGTCTTTTTCATATTATTATATCAAAGTATCTAATTCGTTGCATAAAGCAGACAAGAAATTTATTTATTGTGTATATCTAATAATAATATATGGTTCATTCAATAAGCAAGATATAACACACTAATTTGCTATTTCAGCACATACAGTTTGCCTTTATCAAAGAAATGACTGAAAGTAATACTAACACTATGTATTCTGACTAGTCAAAGACAGTCTCACTTCCCTCTTCACTCTTTTTCAAGTCAGACTACATAGAGTTTGCTTAATGTTTAGTCATTTCTTGAAAACAGCAAACTGAACATTGCTGTGAAATATCAAATTATTATGGAATATGTTTTGATTTATTGAACTAACCATTTATTTTCATAAATTAGTAACACTTCAATGTACTTAGAATGTTTCTATTTTTTCTCTGCATAAGCCAATAGCATCAAATTATAATCTGATCAGTATAAACAAAACGAAACAACGGAAAATTAATTGAAAATATGATTGTGGGTAAAAATTGCATTCATAACTTAAAACATAATCAATGACAAGCAGAGCAGTGAACTTCAAACACTCTCTTCCATGCTGTGAATTCTTTGAATTCTTTGTACCAAGACTATTGTCTTAGATCTTAAACTTTTATTTTTTTTCTTCAAATTTTCAAAACGTACAAAAAAAAAAAATTCTAAAATAGTAGGTTTCATCAAGATAAAATGTAAAAGAAATCGCTTGAAATCTATCAGGTATTAAAACACCCTAATGTGCCAAACTGTGACACACAGTTACATGGAGATTGAAAGAGAGTTTCTGAACGATGCGCCACAGTGAAATACGGACACAAAAGCTGGATGATTATGCACAAGTGCTGCACATTGTGAACAAATGCACCGTTATCATTATGATAATAAGTTGAAAGTCTCTGTCAAAAACGGACTAATTGAGTTCTTATAAACTAGAGGTCCATTCAAGAACGCAAACGTTCAGCTGCTAAGTTTATTGGACCTTGGAGTAGACGACGTGTATTCCTCAATACATTTCTGTACTACAGCAAAATGTGACCAAAGGCAACACTGCCAAGGAGGGAAAAAGGTTGGTAATGTTTTTCTGAGTAAATAAAACAAAAATCAATGTTTTCTCATGACAACAATACAATTATTATAAAAATACGAAATTCAAATACATGGTACTTAAAATGCTTGCCTACATATAGTTAATGAAATAAGATTTATACTCCAAACTAAAAGTGCTTTATAGTTAAATGTTATCATTTCAGCCAAGTTTTTTAATCATAAAATTTCGAAACAAAATCCGTGTTTGACAGAGACTACTTGGATGATTTGATTCAGAGTTTTACCTTTATACTGAAAGGAAAAATCTCATTAGGGATTCAAAAAAATGTATGATTCAAATTATTGAAATTTTCAATTGACCGCCAATGGTCAAAATGAAGAAAGAAAAAGAAGAAACGAAGAAAAAGAGTAGTGTACAAGTGCTCTCAATACGTTTGCTTCATTATTTTTCTACAAAACTGATGACTAGTTCTTACTTGGGCATGGAGACTGCATCCACAGCTAGTTGTCGCATGGCCGTCTCTTCAATGTACTTATGCTCCCACTGAAATTCAACATTTCATCATTCAATGTCCGATGATTTTTTTGTGCATCTTATAAAGCATCAAAATAAAAGTGCTTTAATCAAACATGAACATGTGACAGTACGTCATACATTGGCAGTGAGTGGCTCCAGGAGATGGTGGACTATCGATGGGAATCAACATTACTATATTCATTACTATTACCTTCATTACTATTGAAACAAGCGTAAAATTAAGATAACTAATGTAATGTCAAAACGAGTATTGTCGTTACTTCATCTAATACCATAAAAAATTCACATTTTCATTTCACAAATTCTTAAACAAACTCGGAAATACGATTTATAAAGTACATATTTCCATTTATTTGAAACGGTTAAGAGATATCTGCGAGGAGCGAGGCTGCCGTTACCTTGGCGACGTCTGCCCGCAGCTCGAGGATGAGCTGGTCCTTGTCTGCCACCTGGCGGAGCAGCCCCTGCATCGCCCCGGCGACGAACTCGCAGTCCGATGCGATGCCCTCGTCCACCGTGTCTGACGACGACGAAACCGACGACTTGCCGCCACCAGCCGCAGACGACGTCTGAAATGACGGCGCGCGATGTTTGATAGAAGTTCATTTATCCTGGATCTGATAGTTATATATTTATTTATACATTAAACAGGACAATAAAAGTTTACATTTTGAGCTTTCGGCAAATACTCTTGCCTTGTTCACAACAAGTGATGATGTCATGAACAACCAATGTTTTCTACTCAACTTAAAAGCCCGTAATAAACCACTATCCCCCATGTAATGATATTACAGACGTCAAAAATTGTAATTCTAGATTGTTTCGCCGTAAGTTCACATCTCTACTATTGCTTGCTGCGGTCTCACCTTGTCCCCGGCAGCATTAACTTTAAATAGTTGGGTGCCATCATCTAAGTTGAGGGCCCTGCTGTGATATGTGTTTGAAATGTTAGCTACAGAAAGTGGTTGCTTTAATAGACACATATTTGAACCACATAGGTCTACTAGTACATGATTAAAGTATGGAATTCACTCTGACTCACCAATATTCCCCAAAAAGTAGTTGATGGACAGCAAAGCCCTCAAGTCCTAAAAGTTAAGGGCGCTGGTCAAAAGTTGGGTGCTGAGGGCCCCCTACTATCTCAAACACTTGGACTCACCTTGCCTGCGGCGGCTGCGGCTGCACGGAGCGAGCGGACCGTGTCCTCGAGGCCGAGCCGCACCTTCTGCTCCACCTGGTGGCGCCGCTCCGTCGCCAACTGCAGCTGGCTCAGCGTCTTCTCCAGCTCCTCCACCCGAGACTCCACGAAACGACGCTTCTCCACCTGCAGCCGCAACAAACACAATGATTCACAGATATGAGAACTGATCTATTAGGGTCAAATGGAAGCTTAGGGCTACAAAACCTGTCTTCAGCTACGTCTATCGTCGGTAGAAATATGCTTGCTAAAAAAAAGACTAGACGTGAGAGAGAGAGAAAAGCTTGAAAATCATATCCGCAAAACACATATAGAATATTTCCTATTTTATGTTATTCTTCCTACGCTATACTGTACTCAATCACAAAAATTGTTCAAAAATGTTTTTTATTGAAGCTTTTCGGCTCTACAGAGCCCTAATCATAACATGCTATGCATAAGATGCAAGAAATTAGTAATACATATAGACAGCTGCATATAGAATAATCATAGATCTATGAAAGCTGCTCACCTCATCCTCGAGCGTGAGGTTTGTGGTGTGTGCGGCTGCGAGCGCGGTGTCGAGGATGTCGATGTGGGCCGTCTGCTCGTCGACCCGCGCCTTGTGCGTCTCCACGTCCGCCTCCAGCCGCTCCCGCACCAAGCCCTGCTCCTGGTCTGAGGACAAACAACACGCTTGGTTACTATAGTGCAGACTCGTCTATCTTAATACAGGTCTTCATTGGGAGTTCCACCATAAAGTGCAGCAGATAAGTACTTGCCCGCTAGCAGGAGACTGCTATTAAACCAACAGGATGCATACGAATCTATTACTCATCCTCAAGACACTCAAAGCTAAAATGTATGGAATATATGTAGGCTGAGTAAAATTTTTTTTGTGGTGGGACTAGTAACTAGCTACTTGTATCAGAGGTGGGACCTTCGGTCGGTTTTAGCCTTCGAACCTTCGGAACACTTTACCGAACGAACCTTCGAACGTTCGTTGATAAGTAGGTGAGTAAATATTAAACTTTAAACACCATGTTTGGAGATAAATGTTGAGCAGAAAAATGGCAGACACAGTAAAACCTATCTTTGTTTGCGTCGTCGCCTTTCTAAATGGTCACTGTAACACTGTGTAACAGCTCACCTGTGTGTCTATCACAAGGCAATCAGATCATGATTAGTTGAGGTCTTTTAACATGCCGCACGCCGGGTAGGTACAAGTACTGCCTTTGATGATGCCGCCACAGGTGTTGTGGTCAAGTTTGCATTAGGGCACGATCATTAAACAATACGTGATTGGGCAGACAAAACACACTGGTGCTATGGTCACTTGACTTTGTAACTTGCCTAACTAGCGACTATTAATCATTAGGCCTAGTATTAGACGCTACGCAAGTTCTCACCTGAAATGACCAATTGGCAATTAACTTTCGTGTTTGATCTGTGCCGACACTTGGCAACGGGGGCCCAGGCGAGGGGTTAAGTAATTCTTTGATTTGAGTTGATAATGGCGATTACGGCTATTGTTTACTGTGGTCGTATACTAGTCTGTTAAATTATCAGTTACATAACAACTGTCCACCTCATTATTGCAGTTCAAATAATGAATTTGGCTGACTGTCCACCTGTAAGCAGCCACGAGGCTGTGTAAATAACTGTACAAGTCAGTTGATTATGTAACAAACGCTTGACCTTAAGGTGGCCTTTGTTTCATGTTCAATGATTATTATTCGACCAAGCATGAGCGAAAATCAAATCAAATTAGTGTCAACCCGAAGGCTCCGTTGAGAAATTTACCTTCGAAGGTAATGGTAGACGAACGAAGGTTCGAAGCTTCGGCCCACCCCTAACTTGTATACAGTTCTAGTGAATTGAATTCAGCACGAGTCCTCCCTAGTCTGGACGAGCTGACTCAATGAGCGACTCACTCTGCTTGATGAGCTTGGCGATGACAGCGTCCTTGGCGAGCAGCTGGTTGCGGAGGTCGTCGTCCCCGGCGACGGCCCCCCCGCGGTACGGCCCCGCCTTCTGCTGCAGCTCGCCCAGCGCCTGCTCCAGCTGAGAGCTCAGCTCCTTCACCTGCTCCTGAAAGACAGCACGACAGACGCTGCATTGACAACAGCATCGTATCTCACGGTGGTGGGACACGGTAGATTTGTAAAGGCAGCTAAAACAGCACGGTACATGCTGCAATGTCAACATCATCAAAATATAACACTTGCTAATTAAGTGCAGATAATAAGTCATTGCTGAGTATAAGTTGCACTTGTCTATCTACTATATTTGCTCTTTCACCTGCTCCTGTCAACATCGTCACGGCAGTGTCAACATCATCATCATCTCTCAAGATGGATTGTCAAGTCTATGGGAATCTCTTTTAGACTGCATTGTCAACATCATCATATTGTGTGTCACAGTTCACAGTTATCATTCTCCAGCAATTCAAAGCAAGCCATTCGCATTTTTTCCACACTATATAGCCATTCTCAACACCCTGGGGAGCAAATAGCACTTGTTAAGTGCAGATCATAAGTGGTTGCTGAGTATAAGTTGCACTTGTCTATCTACTATATTTGGTACTGTTACTGAACTGCTGTACATGGAATGCTTTTCTTCTCTGTCTATGTTCGCATTATCAATCATGTTCCTACTACAGTATTGACATAGGTGAAGGGGTTGTGAGTTTGAGTCCTGTCAGTGCTACTTGATATACCGGTAGTTAAAATCAAAATATAAAACCTGTCTTCAGCTACATGTATATCGTGGTAGAAACATGGTTGGTTTAGAGAACCGAGAGAGAGAACAATAACAATGGATACACGGATACACAAGCAAGTTTGTTTTTTGTTTGGTCTTGATTTTTTTTCTCATGAAAGAGGGTATTAATTGCATTTTTAGCTGTTGCCCAATCTCTTTGTTGAACTCGTATGACAAATAAATATGTTTAAACCAAGTTTGGGAAAAAAACATTGGAAGGTTGAACATGGAGTTTTATTCATGCGTGGGGACCCCCAAGCTGAGAAGGTAAGCGTTACCCTGAGGCGCCTGTTGTCTGCGTCGAGGCGGTACCGCAGCGCCTTGTCGAGGGTCTCGCGCCGCTGGCTGTGCTGGGACAGACGCTCGTGCGACGACGTCAGCTTCTCAAGCTCAGCCTCAAACTGAAACATAACAACATGCGACTATAGTACTCACACCATAAAAATACATAGCAGGTTTCAAGATCATGTGAGCTTCTAAAACTCTGTGGGCCACGACATACATTTAATGTGACAATTTGCCCCTTGACCCTGTATAAAAAAGAAGGGAAAATCTGTCCAATAATTAATTCTAGTGTTTAAGCAGTTTTTAGGATGATGTTCAACGTTTCGACTCAACCAAGGTCAGAAAAATACACATTTCGATTTTCTTACATTCTTCTAAATAAAACACCCACTTTGGGGGGCAAAAACACATTTACAAGGGCAGGCAACGTATTCATTGAGTCAAGATCATGCACGTTGGCGTTTTTAGAATGATATTCAATGTTTCGACTTGATCAAGGTTAGAAAAATATACATTTCTTAATAAAACTCCCAATTTTGGGGGCAAAACACATTTACAAGGGCGGGCAACGTATTCACGCAGTCAGGATCATGACCGTTGGCGTGTTGGGCGAGTCGCCTCAGGGGCTAGTGGCGTACCTTCTGGTGCTTGCAGACCTTGCTGTAGTAGACGGGAAACTCCAACATTTTGACTCGATCAAGGCTAGAAAAATACACATTTCTTAATAAAACTCCCAAAACAAGGGCAGTCAACGTATTTACCTTCTGGAGCTTGCAGACCTTGCTGTGGTAGCCCTCGAGCTGCTGGCGGAGCGAGCGGTTCTCCTCGGACAGCCGCTCCACCATCTGGGTGGCGCGGGTCGCGATGGCCGCGTGGTCAAGCATCGGCGAGCCCGACCCCGCCGGGGGGCTGCAACAACAGGCAGTGTAGAGCAACAGTAGGCACAGGGAGTATAATTCAGGGCCACGAACAGGAGAAAAATCATGCTTGTCCATAGGACGAGTATCCTGCCAAATATAACCGTCCTAACTAAACTTTACATGTCCACATCAACAAACTCCATGTAAATTCAACTGTAATTCGACTGAGAATACTCGTCCATCGGACAAGTAACTTAAATTTTTTACCCGTCCTGACAACACAGATACCCGTCTCGGATGATAGGACGGGTACTTATTCGTGGCCCTGAGTATGCAGGGGGGCAGGGCTACTTGGAGGCCTCAATGGCACACACAATTAGCAGAGGTTAGCTTTAGCAATGTACATTTGTGATGGGGAATCGACTAGAAAACAAGAATCGATTAATCGATTAATAATCAAAATGGATTTAAATGGATAAACTCTTATAAAATTATTGAAACATAAAATATTCAGTTTTCTTTTTATTGAAACTTAAACAACAGGGCTCTACAATAACTTTTTCAGCCACTTGCCCTTCGGGCAACTGGCTGACATTTTCCACTTGCCTCAATCTGTTATCTCACTAGCCCATATATAAGTTTAAATAAACGCTTGGTTTGTAAAAATCTATAGCAACAGAAATATGGGTTACTGGTCAGCTCAAAGTGGGATTCCAAAGAAAAGCAATACTGACTATGTCAGGACACAGAAGCGAAAACTGAAGAATTATGTTACGATTGAATTTTTTGATTACGTTCATTCCCATTTGTTTTAGAAACATTATACCATCACATCAACCTTTTTTGTTAAGTGCAAATTATATAACTTGCCCATTTGGGCAAGTACTTATCAGTGGTCACTTGCCCGAACAGAAGGTTCACTTGCCCTGGGCAAGTACTGATGTAGAGCCCTGAACAAATATAAGAAATACAAGAACATACTAAACTAGTCGATCAAAAAAGTTCAACTACAAGTCCCACAGCCCTTTGTTTATAAATGGTCACCCACAGTTCTTTATTTACATAGACCTGCTCCTATAACCACGGTAGTTAGCGATGTCAGACAATCACAGAACAGTCAGCACGGTTATGTTGATGATTTGAAATATTCCCGCCATATCGCGCATGCGCATATGTGTTTATCCGGTCAAAACACGTGAATAGGCCGCCATTTTGTAATGCGATATATATATTCTTTAAAGCGATATGCGATTAGACGTACTAATTTACTATAAATATATAAGGATTGGTGGTGGTTTTGGACTTTCTATGCATATAACGCCTGTTGGCTGGAACTAGCCTGGGCGGAAAGCTGTAAACAAGCTATTGGTGCGAGTAAAACTCCAATTTGTCTAGCGATGAATCAATTCTGGTAAATTGGAATCGATTATCGGATCACATCACCATGAACGACGATTCATCGATTATCGGCGATAATCGTTTCATCACTAATGTACATAGGCAGGTTTTTGTGTTTCTCAAAGCAGCACCCAAATGATCATGATGCAGGCATCCGACCCCTGCTTTAGATAGTGCACACAGGGGTATGCAGGGCCACTGGGAGACATCAATGGCACACACAATTAGTATAGGTTGGCTTTAGAAAGCAGTTGCTGAAGCTCTTTTCATAGTGTTGTACACAATGTATTGTTACTTCGGTATTATGTATTGCCAAACAGCTAGTATCATCAGAGCTGTGCCTAAGTACATTGTATGGACTCAGGTCCAGTCCAAGTACTGTGCAAGAACATTGAGGATTTTTCCAATGTACTTGAGTTCTAGTGCTTTGATTGTACTTGAGTCCAAGTACCAAGCACAAAGATTGAATGTGGGGGCCGCGCACTGTGACATGTCAGTCAAGCAAATCCTATTCATAGTTCCGATGCCCCGCCCCTTTCTCTAGATTTGGTTATACTACCACGTGGGTCTCACAAACATTCCTATCGCCCGTAGTAAATAGAGAGAAATTGCCGACTTTCTACCAAAGAGTGTTGTATCAAAATTGTGCTAATTTTCTTACTTTTAACTTGGAATGAATTCTGTAACCTCTGTTCTATAGCATCCCAGATGTATTCTCAGAAATCCTTGATAATAAAGATTTGCTGGGACATTTAGTTTTCCATCTTTTTAAATCCGCTACCAAATGAAGTCCCGTAATAACGGGTTATTTGAGCAGCTACTCTTAATCGCATTGCGCTATTGTCTGTGTTGACAAGTTATGGCGTGTGATAAAGGCTATGTGTCCATGCAAATGGCATCATCTTTAAATCTCCAAATTGTAATAGATTTGTGAAACGAGCGGATTATCATCGTTACAATAACATACCCATCAAGAATTCACTCGTCGGATCAATTATAAACCGATTATGAAGACAATTCAAGACATGGATGAAAAGATACTTCTCAAATCACACTCATTGTTTATAAAATCGCAGTGGTTTGTGCGTGTGTTGGCGATGATGACATTTGACAGCTACAGTACACACACGACGAACATATTTATATTTGAATGTGCTTTTATAAGTTTTTCACCCATGGTAGGTATACATTGGATATAATGTAGAAAAGAGGAAATGTAGTACATCCCAACTGAAAAATTAAGACATTTAGCACATTTTCATTAAAAAATCTGGTATCAAAACTAGACCATTTGTCACTGTTTATTACGGGAGGAGATAAAGCTTGTGAGACCATGATAGCGCACCTGCGTATGTTTGTATGTGGCCGCTCGCTGATTGGCTGGTTGACGTAAAAAGGGGCGTGGCTCGGAACTATGAATTGAACGGCTGTGTTTACCAAATGATAACGATGCATGCATTCACATCCGTCCCACCCCTGCTTTGAGAAATTAACACTTCAGATAGGATTTGATTGATTGATTTGATTGATCAACCATCACCACAATTGATGTTATAACATAAATACATCTACTGATCACCGAAAGGCCCGCCCACTAGATTCTGGATGTCTAAACATGATTAACATTGCTGGTTTTAAAAAAATTAATAAAATAGATTTTATATGTGAGCTGGCATTGCTATGGGACTTACTTGTGATTGGCGTCAAGTTGTTCTTGCATCTTTTGAAACTGTTGCATCTGTTGTTGTAGTTGTTGCTGTTGTTGTAAATTCTGTTGTTGCTGTTGCTGAAAAGTGGCTGCTGCTGTCATGGCCTAAAAACATCCAAACATCATTTGTACATCTACTTGTTTAAGACCTACAACCATCTAAAAATACATGTGATATATCGTGCGTTATCACATTTGACATTAAAGATTGATTTTATTACTATTAAATGCACTTTAATCTGACGTCAGACATTAGGCATGTGATTTCCCTTGGTCATTAGTATTGCCAAGAACACTTTGGCTATGTGAACTCTTACATTGAGTTATCTTAGTTTTTTTCCGTCAAATACAGTTGTGCTTTGCTCATAAAAGGGCGTTTAGAAATGTAAACATTATTTTTTGTTCCAAATTATCAAAAAATATCCAAAAGGCAAGCATTAATTTCTATCAATTTAGATTTCAAGATCAAAATAAACTTGTAACATAAGGAAAGAAAGGCAAAGGAAGCCAAAACAGCTGTGGGATGTAGTCTTGCAGAAAGATATGGAACGTTTGAGCATGAGTCCGCTAGATCCTAATGACTGAAAACCTTGGAGAGCATGGTTGAGATGAAGACTGGGCAGCTAGGCTACACCCTCTAAATGAGGAATAATAAGAGCCCAGGGTCAAGATTAGGTAGAAAGTGCTACTCATCAGCAGGACAAGTAACACTTAAATATCTGCAGAAAATGTACTCATCCTCCTTGCACAAACTCGACACCTGTATGCAAAATTGACCAGATTTGTTACACGTCAAAGGGACGAGTTACTAAAACGTTTCACTCGTCCTCCACAAGTTTTTACTAGTCAATACGAGCGGACGAGTGGCTAATCCTGACCCTGGAGCCTGCTTAAAAATATTTAGGATTTGATTGATTGATTGATAATCTGCTCTCCAAAATTAGAACAACGACACCAACCTGTTGTTGCTATGTCTTTCATTGGTTGAAATACGCTTGCTAAAAAGATGTGTGAGAAAGAAAGAGAAGTTTGAAGGTTGATAATCTGCTCTTCCATATTACAATATGAACAACTGTATATATATATATATTTTTCCCAAGTTTGCTTGATTAGCAAGAACAGTGAGAGTAAAATTGAATATTATAACGCCACCTCACCTGTTGTTGCTGGCCCGTGGCGGCAGCCATGCCGAGTTCGGCGGTGATACGCGTTAAATCTGGCTGCGGCGTCGGTGATGAGCGAGCCGCAGCCGCGGTGCGGTCATCCGCCAGCATCTGCTACTGTTTGTATTTAGTCCGACTGATTCCGGGCGCAGCTCCGCCTTCTCCGGGCGTCGCCGTCATGGCTTATCGTTGCAGTGGGTCGCCGCTGGACGACGAGATGATCTGCTGGAGAATCGGAGCGGCCGGCGGTGATGAGACATAGCCTGAAACAACGCGGTGCGGTGGTGATGATTACGTTTTACGCTATCTATGTAAGATGCCTTGTTGTTTGTGACCTGAAAACTTTCTACTGTTGTATTTAGTCCAAACAACTGGATTCCAAGAAACAAAACAAATTACTGTGCACCAAATAAAAAACATTTTTGATAGATACTCGGTATTAATTGCGCATTCAAAATCTAAGATCCCTTACGTGATTCCCCCCCCCCACCCGACCCACGCCTAACCGACCACCCACCTGGCGGTTTGCGGCTGCCTCCGATGGGGGCGGTCTTGGGCCGCTGTTGGGCCACCTTCTTCCCTCCCCCTGCCCCAGCTGCTGCTGACTTGGTGCTGGCTGATGGCTGCTGGGGGCCGCCGCTGCTGCTGCTGCTGTAGCTGGGTGGTGGCGACCGCAGCAGGGGAGCGGCTCCCGACGCCGGAAGGGGCAGGGGAGGCGGTGACTGGGGGAACAGCCCCGCCGGGACAGCCCCAGCTGTAGACAACACACGCTGGTTAGTGGTTAGCTCATCACGTACAGTAGAATATCCACCTCTCTAATGAGACTACCTCTATAAAAGACCACTTTTCACGATCCCAAACCTGCATTAAGCTATCAAAATGAGCGTCTGTGTAGAGACCACCTAACCCTAGTCCAAAAGATTGTCCTAATAGACAGGATCTACTGTAACTTGAATAGTTGCCAATTAGGACTTGTTTTTATTATGAAAAAATTTAAAAGTTGCACGAACATTAGAATGTTTGTCACTCTACAACACAGTGTCATGTTGCTCGATTTTATGTTTGTAGTTTACATATATTGTAAATTGCTGTCACGCTATGGTGCTTAGAAGGCGATGTGTGTGGAGGCGAATATTAAGTTTAACTTGTGACATGGGGACATTGTGATTGGATGGCTACATTGTGGTTACCTTGTGACTTGGGGACGTTGTGGCTGATGGGGGATGTTGGGTTGCTGCTAGTTACTGCTCCGGAAACCGGCCAGTCTGTGTTTGGATTGAACAACGTCAGCTTGCGGTCCTGGCGAAAAATGTCAGAAACATAAGTCAATGTCTGTTCCTTGAGAGCTTGTGTTTTTATGGACATATTTCATGCATGTTTTTTCAAATTTGACGCTATCCCTATTTCTGGAAAATGTGCGTGTAGCACACGTCACGAAACAATCATAATACAAGCTTTGGAGTGTATAACATTGACAGATATAATGATAATAATAGATTTCTGAAAAGAAAATACAAGTGATCATATTATATCATGTTCTGCTGATTTATAATTGCTCCTTAAAGATAATGCAAATTCAAAAATATATGTGTTCTGTAAAATTCAGGATGATTAAAAGATGTCTTTTCCATTGGAAGTATAAGGAAAATAAGAATTGCATTTTTCACGTTTAATAATTATTACGCCTGTATGATATCTTGTTAGCTAAAACATATGGTCACGGGATATTGCATAATCGAATGTTTTTTGCCAGACGAACTGTGGATTTCTGACGGCAGACGTCACATTTTACATGGGAGAGATAGATGGCCTTTTACATCCACCATGCAAGTTACGTCTGACGAAAATCATTCGGTTTACATTTCTCACCTACACCTTATTAATAGGCTGTTTAAATGAAAGTCACTTTCAGAATGCACAAAACATAACATATTGCTTCTATACACGCATACTTGTTACCCCCCCAGGCAGATAGCCCCCCACTGAGCAAACCCATTTTCAAGGGTAGATGAGTTCCAAATACCTCCAAAAAATGCCATGCAAAAGCAGATGAGTTTACCAAATGCAGCAGTTTACAAATAGACACACCTTCTTGTTGTTTGCGCTAGACGGTCGTTTTGGCAGCTGAGAGCCGAGTGCGCCCGCACCGAGCGCCCGATAGCTCGGCAGCGAGTTCGGCGTCACAGAACGCACGAGCTCACGCGCCCGCACGTTGGTCACGTCGCCACGGTTACTGCCCGGCGCCGTCCGGGACTTCTGCTGCTGGCCGCCTTGTTGGGGGGGAGGCGGCGTGGCGGTGGCAGCAGGGGCGCTCTGCTGACGCAGGTTCTGGGGTGCGAAGAGGCAAACAACATGACAGCTCCGAGATGCGTAAAGTCACGAATGACTAAATATGTAAATACATGTTGTTTCCAGGATCAGGATTATCCACTGGTCTGCTCGTATTGACTAGTAAACACTTGTGGAGAACGAGTAAGAAGTTTTAGCAAATCGTCCTTTTGACGAGTAGAAATTCTGGTCAATTTGGCATCCAAGTATGGCCTAGAAAAAAATGATCCTGTGGTTCCGGTAACCCTAGTTAACCCATTCTAACCCCCCATACCTAATCTTTTTATTGATTTTTTTTTATAAAAACTTCGAACCTATAGATTCAGACATAAAATAATATACTAATTTTAGCGATCCAATAAAACAAATCATATGTAATTCATCATTTTTGTTTAATTTTACCATCATGTTGTGTGTGCAGTCACTTTCGTTTTCTATGTGGTGTAAAAAAAAGAAGTGGCCACTACCTAACCTAATTTTTTCGGTAAAAAAAATATGAAGAAAAAAAAAAAATTACCTACCTTACTAACCTATTTTTCAAAATCATGTTACCGGAACCAAACAATCATTTTTTCTAGGCCTATGCAGTTTGTGCAAGGAGAACAAGTACATTTTCTGCAGTACGAGTAGATATTTGAGGGTTACTCGTCCTGCTGACGAATAGCACTTTCCGACTTAATCTTGACCCTGGTTTCAGTGTATATTAATAACATGAACGTTACTCATTATACACCATATACACGGATTACACGCTATAAATATTATGTATTAAGAAACATCCAAGCAGTAAGGGACGATTCATCTAAATTTTCTGGTACATAAGGGACCTAGGCCTGAGTTTTTAATGGGAATCATATAGAGGATAGTTTATTGGGAGATCGGGTGGAAGGCCCTTTACACTAGGAGCCCTTCCCAGGTTATGCTATGTATACAGCTCAAATTGGCCTGTCACAAGGCTTCATGTACGAAGCCAATATGTGTGGTAAAGTATTGATCTAATCTGCTATAATAATGCTCGTGAGCATTGTTGGTTTTAAGAACAAAAATTTACTAGACATCCCGTGTTTTGAAGGCCTAAGCAGCATACAGTAAAACCTCCAACCTTCTCTACTGAGACCATCTCTATAAGACTATTTTTCACGATTCGAAACCTTCATAATGTTATCACAACGAGACTCTTCATAGAAACCACCTCTCTATTGAGACCACATAACACTGGTCCCAAAGGTGGTCTTAAGAGAGGTTAGCTATGCCGTGTTTTGTACCTGTATGAGTTCTCGCTGCTGTGACTCGATGCGCTGCTGCTGCTGCTGCAGCTGCTGCTTGTAGTGCTGGAGGCTGGTGTTCTGCTGGGCGGCCCCCACCACCCCCGCCACCGCCGGGCTCCCTCCCGCCCCAGACACAGGCTCCCTGCAAACACACCTGCATGTAATCTCAACAAAACCCAGGGATGGGGTCAATTCCATTGGAATTGCGGAATTCAATTCAAATTCAAATTCCGGAATTGGAATTGAATATCTGAAAGAAATTTGGAATTGGAATTGAGCTTAATCCCGTCAATTCCACTTCAATTCGACCCAAATCCCATTTGTAAGACTTGTACAGGTTTCTTGACATACATTAAAATGAGACTGATTATCAAAAATCAATAAATGTATTATGTATTATATATTCAATGTTGTGTTTTCATTTCACAATATTGATAAAAATTTGGCAATATATGAGTATTTAAAATAAACATACACAATCAATTGACATACATGTAGATATTACATTTTTACTAATACGGAATTGGAATTGGAATTGAACCTTGAGGGGAAAATGGAATTGGAATTGACAAAACGGAATTGACCCCATCCCTGACAAAACCCTCACACATCAGAACATCAGCACAA
This sequence comes from Streblospio benedicti, assembly GCA_019095985.1. NCBI lineage: Eukaryota > Metazoa > Annelida > Polychaeta > Spionida > Spionidae > Streblospio > Streblospio benedicti. The sequence continues at coordinate 47,022,591 of CM032667.1, forward strand.
CGCAACTTTAGCCACATCTAACATAACAATTTATAAGGTCAAGTACAAAAAAATAAGTTATTGATTTTGATTGCGACGTAGTTTCAGAATTGTGTGAGCAGACATAGCGCTGCCACTGCGACAACATGGGTCTACCTCGTGTCACTTTCGCTAAAGGCCTTGTAAAAATTTTCCACTTAAAGACACATGGTGTTTAGAGAGTTTAAATTCTACTGTTTGCAAGGTAAAGATGTGTGTAACTTGACGGAAAAGATGTGTGTAACTAAATGACACTGACCTGGTGGGACTACATCCTGAGCCGGGGATGTTGACGTATTCATGCCTCAGCGGGTGGCCGTGGAACTTGCTCACTAGAGGGCTCTGACTGGGACTCGAACACACCACCTCCTGCTGGTGCTGTGGGTTGGGACTTTGCCTCTGGTAGCTCTGGACGCCGTAGTTTGACTGCAACAGATCATGAAACCTATGGATACAACCGTACAACGCACTATTTTGACATTATGAAGCTAATCTATAGCGTACTTTTGACACTTAGGATTAGTTACATATTACATGATAATGAATGATTGAAAATTCTAGTAGAATCTAACAATGCATTAATTTTCCTTTCACTAGTACTTTATCATTCAGTAGGTATGCGCAAGCTAGACGTGGAAGAATGGTTTGTTAGGCTATTCCAGTCAATGTGTGCCAAGGTACTTTAGTTGAAGCTTTAGTTTTCAGGGCAGAGCGAATCCCAAGTTAGACTGTCACATCGGTATCAAGGGGTTTGTGAAACGCGGCACATAAACTATCAGTAATCCCGGAGCATCTCATTATCAGCTGGAAGTTTGAAGCAATGACCGACTAACCGTGTCAGATACGTCGAGGTCATGGTGTGGTAAATGTCCCTGCTGCTGCTGCTGCTGCTGCTGCTGCTGCTGCTGCTGCTGCTGCTGCTGCATGTGGTAGTACTGGCCCAGGTTGTGCTGCTGTTGGGGTCCCACTGCCGTCGTCGACGTGAGGTTGTTCATGCGACTGTTGCCCGCTTGGTGATGCTGAGGTGAAGGGCCCTGGAACGTAACGTACATGGCTAGGTCCACAAAACTTGCAAAGTGTTTCATATGAACACGCTTTCATTTGTTGCATTGGATTAGCATACCAGGATTATAGTAGTCTATGAACCAAAAGTAATGTACGCATTTGACACCTGTTTGATATACTACAGGTGAATGATCAAATATCATTACACAATTTTTTTGTGCGATATAAATGTGAATCAATAAATTATAAAACGACAATCATCCACCAAAAAAATAGCCCAAGACCTTGTATTCCAGTAAGATTGTAGACTAGGCAGCCAGTCCACACCCTCTGAACAAGGAATAATTACAACCTGCCCACATAAATCTAAGATTTGATTGATTGATTGATTGATGAATTTCAAACATCAGGCACCTTCATTTTCGACGTTAATCCTGCGTGACGCATTACGAGTCACTCCTTCTTGTACTCTAGTAGTGAAACGACTCGAATGTCATCAAAACACAAGCAGTATCTCACCTTGCTGTTGCCGACGCCACTGGAGGAGGTGGCCACCCCAGCAGCCGAGTACAGCTGCTGCTGCTGGTGGTAGAAGCCTGCTGTGTTTGGGGGCAGCCGGCCGCTGTACGCTCCATGCTGCTGGTGTGCGGGAAGTTGCCCATGCCTGGCTGTTGCTGCGGTGGAGAGTAGCAGTTGTTGTTGAGGTTCTGCTGCTGCTGCTGCTGCTGCTGCTGCTGCTGCTGCTGCTGCTGCTGGCATGGTAGGTAGGCTCCGCCTCCCAGTCCACCACCACCACCGGGGGCGCTCTGACCCGTGGATGGTCCCGTCACGTAAAACGTGCTGCAATCAGAGCGTAGGTAAAAGTGTTCAAACGATGTGATCCAGATCCATATGTAATTTTGTTCATAAATAATAGAAATATATGAAATATTTTACCAATATTATCAATATATATATATATCACTGATCTATCATTTCACGATACTAGGAGTAGCAGCTTCGTTAAATAAGTACTATGATTTCTGATTTTTATTTTGGGTGATCTTTCCAGCTGTTTATGTTCGACGTTTAAAACATTGCTCAAAATATGGGCAAGACACAACGCTTTGCTTCAGCAGCTGAAGCGACGCAATGAAGCATACAGGTCACACCACAATCAGTCCGCAGAGTATAACCGACCTGTTGTTGGCAGCCTTGACCTCGAGTGGCGTGGTGTGGGGCAGGCTGCCGCGGTGCTGCGCGGCGAGGATGGAGTAGTCCGCGGGGCAGCAGCCTCGGTACTCGGCGGCGGCGTGGGTCTCCTCGCCCTGGGGGTCCTGCCGCACGGCGAGGTTCTCCGAGCTGGACAGCGTCGACAGGTCCGTGCTCGTCTCGCTGCCAGAGTAGCTCTGACGGTAGCCTGCGGGTCGGCAAGCACAGGTTGATTTTCTACATACGGTACTCTCTCACATCTTTCACTCTGAGTATCAGATGTCCTGCAGAGAGCTCTGACACATAAGTATTCTCATTAAAAATTCTGACCAATCACAGGCTGTTAATCTATGATCATCACTGGCCGGTGATGAATATAAATGAGGTCAAGTGACCAATCGCAGCTACGTGTCAGATGGGTGTGACGGGTTCAACCAATCAGGTTGCAGTATTTAAACAGGTCACATAAATTATGTTAATTCACTCTCAGGCGAAATCTTTCAGAGGTCAATTTGCTTGACATCTGATACTCAGAGTGACATCTTTCTACCACAATAGACATAGCTGAACTTCTGAAGACAGGTTTTACAGCCCATAGCTTCTGTTTGACTATATCAAGTGGCCCTGGCGGGACTCGAACTCACGATCCTAAGTTTGTGAGACCAGAATGAATAGTATTATCATCTCAAGCAGTTCACAAGCATTGGGAAACACACATTTATCAATCATAGATTTAAAAATAGACTCATTGGATTTCTTTTACATATAAATTCATTGAATAATTTTGAGATAAATCCACTTTAAACTTACTGTCTCAGATGACTGACATATACATGTAGCAAGTGTCCGAAAATATTAAGACAGTCAAATGGATTTACCTCAAAATTAGTCAATGTATCCATTTAGTTCTCTCTCATAGATAGGATATATCCTGTGTCGTAAAAGACCACGTCTCTACCATAAGTATGTGCTATTATTGAAATTGTCTCTCAGTCTATCACTAGCCTTGTTTCAGGTTTGAATGAATGGAATTTTCAAAATGCACATAACACATCGTAAGTGTTGAGCCACTGAGTACACCCCAGGGCGTGCGGGGGCGGCTGGCACTCACCTGGCTGGTAGATCTGCTGGTGGTGGGTGCCGGGGTACGGCGGGGGGTCGCGCTGGTGGGGAAACTCGCGGTGGTAGTGCTGCAAATGTTGCTGCTGCTGCTGCATGGTCACTACAGCTGCTGCCACCTACAGGCAGCGGTGGTCACAAGCAACATCACACTGCAACAGCAATAAGCAACGAAATCAGCAGTGTAGCCTAAAACGTTCATGGACCAAAGAGCAAGCATCTTTTTTAGGGTTGCCATGATAACATGATAGGGACTTTTTGCTAGGGCACGTTACGTCTCACAGTTACCAGCTTACAGTGATCTGTGCGTAAATTTTCATTTTGAGCTAACTCACTGGAAACAGAAAACAGTCACAAAGTCATTGATGCAATATTCAACACCCCCACTTTGACCAGAATGTTCATATAAAAATACTAGTCCAACTAGAAAAGATAAATGTGTTGATTACTTAAAATAATTTCCAGGTCCTGGCGTAGAGGATCAGCACACATTATTCAACATGTGGCAATAAGAGTTAGGACTAAATTTTATCAGCTGACTTCAGGACAGTCAGTTTGACAAGAGACTGTCCTGGTGTTTTGTTGCTCACTCGAGGTCAAAGTTGCTATTGTGATCTTCTCCAAAACAATTAGACTCAGTTTATACAGGATCGACTACACTTTCATGGAAATAAGTTGGATAAACTCTGCACAAATATTTCTCATCACATTATGTACATTGTATCAAAGTACTGAAAGCATTATAAATTTCACTCATACTTAAACCTTTTTGAGGTGACGATAATGATCAAGTAATAAACAATACGTAACGAAAAAATGTTATAGATTTCCAATCAAAAGATTTGTGATTAAGATTTAGTTAGCTATAAGTTACTTCTTTCATGTACCAAAATTCAGAAGAAATGATGTGAAGTAAATATTCAATAATAAAAAGATTCACATATAAAATGAAGACTACAATCATACGTCGAACAACAGGCCACATCATGGAAAAAAAAAAAACATTTGAGGAAAAACACATAAACTGTAATTGTAAATATGTACAATCAACGTAAACATTAATATTGCTTACACAAACTGTCAAAATATTATCAAATGGTGATGTGATAAATTCTACCAATAACAATGCCAAAGGATATTAATTTTATCTCTTATCTTGGTGTTTTTGCTCCTTCTAACTACTGTTTTCCCTTAAATCATGGACAAACAAAACACAGTGCAGACACCAACAACCAGCCACCCACACAAATTCAAATGCTTCCAACTTTTGTATCCAAATCACACATCAATCTTCTAATAGAAAAACAGCAAAAGATTCCAATGAAATTACTAGATTGTATTTATCTCCTGCAACTTTCCAAATTCTCTTGTTTAAACCTCCTTTTGAGATTTCAACTGCATGCTAAGTTTTCATCAGCCTGGAAGTTATTATGTGACATACCATGCGTCAAAAAGTGTTTATGAAAATCTGCTTTATTTGAAGAAAGTTATGACACCAAAGGGTTTTTTTGCACAAAGAAATTAAATCTATTGAAAACCAAATTGTGCTTCAACGCAGATACGGAAACAAGACAAAACTTTCTATAAAAAACCTGCAAAATAATATAAAAACACACCATGAAACAAGGCTCTAAGTTAACAACATTCAGCACTAACATCATTTTCAAGATTAAGTTGTCACTTTTGTTGACATACAAAACTGTCAATAAATAATGACAAGAAAAAAATGAGGACACAAAGATCACTATTTAACAAAGATCATGACAAGCAACACTATCTTCATAGCTTTTCATATTTCCAAATATGCAGGATTAGAAAAGCAAGCAATACCTGATATTATTACCACAATTTAGAAACTTGAACACAAATGAATTGCCAGTAAACAGTTTCTTTTTAAGATAAAATTTCAAAATCACCCTGTTTCGTTTCCTCTCTCTTTTTTTTCTTACTCTCCTATGCTTTATAACACAAAGGTATAAATAGAGCCCACAGTCACCCCGAGGTCTAGTGCTGACTGATTTTTTTGGCCGGATAGGCTGGTTTCAAAAGTTCATGGCTTGATGGGTAGGCTACTTTTTGGAAGGTCTCTATATTAACATAATTAATGGCCAGACACATTTTGTTAGGACTGTTGTTCATGAGCAAATTTTCATGAGTTTCATACCCTGGTCACATATTTTAATTGTATTTATACAACCTTTTTTTAAACCCCGAAATACTTATTTTGAAAAATATTGGAAATGATTCCAAGTGTGCACATCTTTTTAGGTTACTTAGAAGCTCAAAACTTTTTGTATAGGTGTGGCATTTTACTTCAGAGCATTTCTGATGATGTTCAAAACACACATCTCCGGAAAAAGAAATATAGGTCAAAAGATAGTGGAATAAAAATGGAGTTAGTGCAATAGTGAAAAATAAATGCTATTAGATGTTCACAATCTTGCCATGCATGTGCATCCCTAAAGAAAATGAGAAAAATTAATCAGTGTTACTATACATTGTTTTTGCGCTTCGCTGCGTCATGTTGCTGCACAAATGCAATTTTTACATACAATAAAACCCCAACGAACTAAAATGGGTGATAAAATCAATATTTGCATTTGTGGAGACAACTGCTGGCTAATAATTTAGCAACCACTCCTGGTCTGACAGAAGTGAAACTTTGAAGTTGAATGATAGGATTTTTACCATATTGCAGTTTTAATGATAAGCACCAATTGTGATCTCTATGTATCCGAGTGTTGTGTTATTATACTCAAAATTTAGTGATTTAGATGTGCTCCAAACATCTAAATATGGAATTAGAAACGCTTTGCATACCAGACGAACAGTCAAACTTTGCAGTATACCTTCTCAATGATCAAAAAAAAATCTTAATTATTTTCCCGTATAATTTTTCAAGATCATGATATAATATCATGAAAATAGTCACCATCCTAAGTAACAAAAGAGAAAAAAAAATTGAAAGGAAAAACATCAAACGTGAAGATTCATCTCTTTTTGTGTACATCAGATTTGTACTATTTGAAGCCAGGATCCTGGTTGCTGATGTTTCTATCATTATCTTCAGTTCAGTGTTCAGTCATAAATGGTTTCTTACACATGAAACAGACTGACACTTAATGCTTCACTGTCTGTTGTAACAAAGAAACAAAACGAACTAGAGAGGCCTGTCTCATACATCCATGTACAATGTATATGTATCTTGCACCGTCTGACTTTGGGTGAAACTGATCAGTCAGGTGGATTTATCTTTTGTGAAAGTTTTGATTTGGAGACTTCTTTGAATGAAATTGATAACCATGTCAAAGATTGCAGTTTTCCACTTAATTGAAAGTGGCTTTTTGTTCTTGGGGTATTTAAAAGATGTCAAACAGTATGAATCTGCTGCCATTTTACTATTAGAGTAGCTTACACTTTTTCAAATCAAGAAAACATTAACAAAACAACAGTGGATTAAATGCTGCATATATTATAGAAGCTACCAGCTGCTCATCACCAAACTCCCCCACCAGCCATGACCACCCCTCACATTCTTCCCGCAAACCTCTTTGCATTCACAAACCCTTCAAATCAGTTACTCAGGGTTAATGCAGAGCTCACAGAAATAGAAATAATACCGCACATTTACACTTTGTAAACTGAAACCCATGACACCAGAAGTAGCATTGAAGTACCATATTTGAACAAGTTCTGTAATCTGGTAGATAATTCATACTTTCTGCACCCTAGTTAAACACCTAAAATCTTAAATGTTTGCAAACTGCATGAACACAGCAACCATTGGAAATGTTGGAATCTGCTTACAAGTGTGAAAACAATGCAGAAACTGCATGGTGCACATATTTGTGTGATTGTGTCACCAATATTTGGCTGCACACCAATGACCACATATATTTAAAATGTAATTTTCTGTCCAACCAACATTGACCACAGTTCTAACGATAATGCATTGATAATCCTTCACATGGGCTAAAAGTTTTCAAATTTGAAAAATAAATCTTATATTATGGATTGACAACTTTTGTTAGAAATTTGGCTTTTCATCCTATTTTAACACCTCTTGATGCAAAATAAAAAAAATTAATAGCTATTATTTTTCCCAAAACGAAAATAAGACTTTTTAAGACATTTTAAGGATCCGCGGACACCCTGTATTACTAGTAGCTACAAGATATTCAACCACCCCCATATACAAAGCCCAATCCAAATTTGGACATTATCAAAATCTAAAATATTGAAATCTCTAAGTTCATGTGGAGGCCCCCCTTCTTTGGTTATTTGCATTTCAACAAAAAAATTGGTTGGTCATTTACGACTATTGGTTGGCTCATGCCCTGTTATAAAGGGAATGTTATCAAAGTAAAAGTGCTCAAATTCAGTGTGTACAATGGAAATAGTGACCAGTGGGAGCAGCAGCCTTTTTTCTGTGAACCATAACGGTCCATATGTGAGTGCCTTATGGCTGACATAAAAACACTTTTTAAGGGAACACTGGTTTGTCACCTTGAGTGACTACGCTTTTTATTTTTCTATTAAATTTTCTGAAACATTGTAACAAAATCACTTCAAAAATACTATAATAGCAAATGAATATTAATGTAGCTATTTTACACATTTAATTTGCTACCTAAATGGTTTTCTTGTGGCATGTTAGAAACCATATAATTGAAATTTCTGCAAGTCAAATGTAATAATTACAAGTAATTTTGCTATCATATTTTATGGTTGAAGTATATGCTTTCTTTTCTGTATTATGATGTTCATGATTGATATTCCCTTTCCATGCAATGTCCTCTTCATTTCAATTATGCTAGCAGGGTGTATAATGTGAATTCTAATCAGCAATGGGTTTACCAAATTTTAAAAAGTTATATAACTATCAGTTTTAAGCAATATACAATATTTTCTAAAGTTTAGAATGTTTCCATTCAATCGATGATCTTAACCCTCTTAGAGCCGTGGCAACTGCAGTCGCCCAGAAAACCCACCTTTAGTCCTGGGCAACTGTAGTTGCCACATTTCACCCAAATAATAGTTTGATTTTGTGCGAGAAATTTGTATACAAATACTCCTGCTTTTCGTTTCACTTTCTAGTGTGTCAACAACGAACAGTCAAATGCTACATTTTGATGTTTGCCAACTGGGCATTTGTGATATTAATAAGTTATTCTTCAATAAATAGGAGATAATGAGGCATTCAAGAATCCTTTGTAGGACTTTATCAGCACGAATGGAATGCCAATATAATAAATACACACTCATATAAAATCCCATATACCTAAATCGATCTAGATTACACCAAAAAGTCCATGGGCTTGTACCTGAATGTTTATAACCCTACACTATACAAATCTGAAGCCCATTAAGCAACAGTTTACATTACTGCGGCAGTACGGATGGGAAGAATGGAGAAAGTAGGTCAGGAGCACACAGCACTTTTTGGTACGGCCAGAATGCCAGTGGTTATCACCAGTTCACTTACTGCGCAGTTGGTGATTATTACATAACTTGTTGATAACAACAAGACAGCGGCACAGTTCGAGACATTTGTATAATTTGGTTCTTTTCATATTCTTTAACTGATACAAAGGTACCAGAATGAAATGTACTCATCAATATTAAGTATATGGAAATGTACTCTATCAATCAATCCTATTTGTCTAAACAGATCAAGACACAATTTCTATGCGACTTGTCGTTAGACATTCACATTTATAGGTTCACGCGAGCTATATACCATGGCATCCAACAAAAATACTAACCACACAAAAGTACGTTATAGAAAGCATCGGAAAAATACATTATTAGGAAACAAGAAATTGTTTCAACTTTTAAAATCATTAGTTGGAACACTAATGAGTATCAAAAGATATGAAAATAAGTGATTGCTTCACACAAGAAAATGCCTTTTTTTAGAACAAAATATTCTTTTTCCATATAATATAATATTCTTAAAAATACTTTCAGTATTTCAGATGCAGGATTACTTTTTTTCTACATTGGCATTTCCCAACAAAGATTTAACAACACCACATCAGCCAAAACAATCATAAATCTATCATTGCCATTACATAATCTTTGCTCACACAAACAAAATGTGTCCAACATGTTTACAGCACAACCTATGGACATCGTTATACAGTAGTAAATACACAAAAATGTTGTCTAGTCATTCACTACTCACCATGAGAATTTCACATTAATGATTCTATTTTGTATACAACCAGGACATTGTTTAAAATTACCAAACTTGAGAGGCTGCATAGAAAAGTGGCCATTTTAGAACGTCTCCCATTGTAAGAGAGCATCATCATGCTGGAAGATTCCATGAAAATAACGTCTGCTTCCACGAAAATGATCACAATAATCTGACAGCTGTGTTTGCTTCAATTGAACAAAAAAGCCAGGAAACCTTCATAAACAAAGCATGATCAGGAAATGTTTGAAAAGTGCTACTCGTCACTAGCAGAACAAGTAGAACTGGAAAATCTACTCGACCTCCAAGATATTCACTCATCCTGTCACAAACCTCTATACCTGTTTGGTACATGTATGTAAAATGGACCAGAATTTGCTACTGGTAAAAATTAAATGACTATTATACAAATATTTCGGCTTGCTGTCCACTAAGTTTTACTCATTCATTCCAGAGGCCGAGTGGCTAATCCTGACACTAGCAACATAGACACAACTTTGTGATCCATAATTGTTGAGAAGCAAAGAAGATATGAATCGAGTTGAAACTTTTTAAAAATATATCTACATAAAGGTTTATTTGTAACACAATTACCTGGGTCCACTTAGATTAAAATAAAGGGCAAAAAATGTGGCAGCACTGTGAAGAGCAATAAAATCTGAACATGTGTGCAAAATGACATGAAATATAGTCACTTCAACCATGGTTTACAATAATGACAGTAATAATACACACTATACTTGACGTAAAAAAAATCATGTTTTAGATGCAAAAACTTAAGGGAGTAAATTACAAATTAAATCGAAATATCTGAAATTGTTAGTTATCATACATATCATCAAGTATGTTGGCTATTATTTGATTTATCTATAAATTCTACTAGCATTTAAGATAACCTCAATGAATAGTCAGGTTTCTTCAGATGTCCATGATAGAAAAGGATCTATGCGCTAGTGAATTCCAACTATCTCCAATCAAGTGAGAACAATGTGGAAATTGTTAATCAAAGGTTCCTGTGCCACAGAGCAGGAGGTTTTCTGCTGGTGACTCCCATGTGTCAAGGGCCTTTAAACCTGCTAATAAGTTTGGCCTTGACATGCCACTGAGGAATGTACAGCGATTGAAACATAAACAAGCCACACATTTGCAGTCATAACACTGGTCAAATCAACGAAGTGATATTGAAGCACTACCTCGACCTCATTCAATATGTAGTGCTACAATTGAAATGCATCTATAAAACTACTACTCAATAGCTCATTTCACTATTAAATAATTTTGATTGAAAAGAAGTACTAAAGCATTCTTTCGTGCAACCAATGCACATTATGGAACAACAAGAGAAAAATCAATGCATCTAGTATCTAGCATTAATCACATTGTTCCTGTGGCATTGTAAATATTCATACAAAGCCTGGTGTCAGACATTTAGGGTAATACCAGTTCTCAAGATCTCAAGCCTTAACATACAGACCAGCAGGAAGCTCATTTAAGAGAATGACCAATTTATTGAGACCCCTTAACGCCAGTCCCTGGGGGGGGTCTTTATGAATAGGTCCTACTGTTCTTCATGCTCATCATGAGGATTAATTTGGGCCTGTATGATGAAAGCCACTAGAGTAGACTCCAGAGGCTCTCTTTCATCTATTATATTTTCCTTGCTTTTGGTCAGCCTAGGTACCATTCACATAGAATATAATAGGTCTCTAGCAAAATAGATTTCATGCTTTAGACTTTCACAAATCTGCAGATTACAAGAATCATTGTACAAGGTAGAACATCCCTGTCTGTAGAAAAGTCCTTATGTTTAGCTGATAGCATATTAAAAGGTAGTTGCCAGCAAGAAACGCATCTCAGGTAAACCCTAGTACAAGTCTCAATCATAACATGGTCAAAGCTCAATTTTTTCGATTAACATCAGTATCAATGTTTGAGAATATTTTTTTGATCTGACAAAATCAGATTTGAAGTTAAATCACAATATGTCCCATCTTACACCCTAGCCAGGTCTGCAGTTGCTGAACAGTTTGCAGTGTGCGACTCCCCAGTGTGATGAGTGTGTCATTAGCACTGCAGCCTCAATCAGCAAATGCCATCATCTCACAGAACACTGACTACTGCAACAAGTAACGCCTATCACAGAGGCTAGAATCCTAGAAACCCAACGCTGAGAAATTCTAGCAATCTAGTTGTCATGGAGACTACACACTTTGCTGGTTCACTGGTTGGTAGAACAGACACAACGATCAGTGCACAATATCTCTGTATGCTTTCTCTATCATACACACAAAGGGATCGCCTACGGGAGGGTAAAGACTACAACTACAGCTCTCTCAGACCCATAACAACACATCGGTGATAGGGGTGGGATGATTTTTTTAAATTGACTTTGTTAAAGATTTCATTTTATTTGTGAATAGTATTCCAGTCATTTTCTTTAAACATTATGCATTTCACGTACATGTAAAATACTTTTTTTAAATTTTCATTGGGAAACGTTTTTACTTGGTTAAAAATTTTGCTAATACAAGTTGTTTGACATGGAACAATAATTTTGACCGCATAATACATT
>CM032667.1:47034794-47046093 GCA_019095985.1 Streblospio benedicti
TGAATGCTTTTGAGAAGGTAAAAAATTCACAAACATATATTTATTGGAGACAAATTTCCCAAACCTTTTTTTTTTTTTAATGAGAGCATGATAGACGTTTAACCCCTTGAATCTAGAGAATTTTAAACCCGGGGCTAAAAATATATTTAATCCTACAAAATAATGTTTGAAAATTTTGTAATTGAAGAGAAATAAATATATTGTGAATTTAGTTATATTGACTAAAAAAATACTTTTTGCATCCAGTTACAGTACAATAGGAAAAATGCATCCCTGAGCTCCAGCTTTTGTCTGTGATTTGTTACGAAACTCTTCCCCCCCCAAAAACCCCGGGAATTTTCCCAAAAAATGCTTTGGGAAGCTAAAAGATCAGGCATGAAAAACCGGTTTTTAAGTAAAATTTAAAGTGCCCCCCAAAACAGTCAGTCTGACCACTGGAAGAGACGGGGCCCAAAGTTTGGGGGTTATTTGAAACGGGGAGAAAAGTATGTGATTCCAAAAAAGAATCACTGAATCTAGATTTTTTTTATTTTCTTCAGAAAATTAAAGGGAAATCCAAAAATACTGACAGGCAGTAAATCTTTTTCAGTAATTATCAAATTTGAGTAATTTTTTAGAAAAGAAAATAAGTAATAAATATACAAAAATAACTGTACCCCGATAAAATTTTGACAGTATAAATGTTTTTTTTTAAAATAGATTTAAAAAAGATTATTAAGGGTTTTAAGATTCCTATATTTCGGGGACAATTAACAAATGAGACATTAAATTGACTTTATATCAAAGGGCATTCCCCCTTTTGGAAAAAAAATTTTAAACGATTCCTTTGAGATTGAAAGTCCATGATATGTAATTTTAAAAAAAAAAAAATTTTTTTTTTTTTTTTAAAAAAAAAAAAAATTTTCCCCCAAAAAATTTAAAAAAATTAAAAAAAAAAATTTTTTTTTTTTAAAAAAAAAAATTTTTTTTTTCCCGGCCAAAAAAATTTTGGGGTTTTTTTTTTTAAAAAGGGAAAAAATTTATTCCCCCCAAAAAAAAAAAGGTTTTCCTTGGGCCCCCCCCCAAAAAAAGTTAAAATTTTTCCAAACCCCCCTTTTTTTCCCGGGAAAAAGGGGGTTTTTAAATTCCAAAAGAAAATTTTTCCCCCCCCAAAAAAAAAAAAAGGGGGGGGGGAAAAAAAAAAACAAAAATTTAAAAAAAGGTTTTTAATTTAAAAAAAAGGTTAAATTTTTTTAAAAAATTTAAAAATTTTTTTAAAAAAAAATTTTAAAAAAAAAGGGAAATTTTCCCCAAAAAAGGAAAATTTTTGGGTTTTTTTTAAAAATTTTTAAAAAGGGAAATTTTTTTTTTGAAAAATAAATTAAAAAAAAATTTTTTTTTTTTTAAAAAATTTTTAAAAAAAAAAAACCCCTTTTTGTATAAAATTTTAAAAAAATTTTTAAAATTTTTTTTTATTTTTAAATGGGGTTTTTTTTTTTTTAAAATTAAAACCCCGTTTTTTTTTAAAATTTTTTTTTTTTCCTTTTAATTTGGGGGGTTTTTTTTTTTTTTAAAAAAAAAATTTAAAATTTTTTAAGCCAATTATCGTTCAATTAAATAATTAAATGCACTAATCAAGAAATGTTACCACCCTCCACCATAAACAAAACTGATTCTCATTTTTTCACCTAAACGTGAGCCAAAAAATGATACTTTAGTGTAATATGCTGGACAGTAGGAATGAGATACTGGTCGTGTTCACATATTTTTCGGTATAACGAGAAATATCAAAGGCTTTTTGCTGCACATATCCAACAGTCGGTATCCAAAGCTATTCATCCGACATCTATGGTTCAAACCTTAAAAACAAGTTATTATATATGAAATGCTTGTAGCTGTAGTTATTCATTTTTCAACATTTTTCAGTGCATTTTTGAGTACAACTTGTGCACTTCCTGAACCATTTTGAACGCGGATCATTTTATACAAATCGAAGTTTGTACGAAATCGTCAAAATGATGACGTTCATTGCACGACGAGTTGTACTCAAAATGCACTGAAAAATGTTGAAAAGTAAGATAACTACAGCTACAAGCATTTCATAGATAATAACTTGTTGGAACATATTAGGTTGTGGAACCATAGATATCGGATGAATAGCTTTGGATACCGATTGTTGGATATGTGCAGTAAAAACGCGATATTTCTCGTGATACCTAAAAAATATGTGAACGACCAGTAAGTGATTGTTCCTACCGAGCAAACGGCTTAATTAATTTAGGTAAACTGCTATGCTACGGAATAATGCGATCATGCAATGTGTACGTTATGAATTTATTTTATTTGTTTATATATGATAAATATGTTGTGATAGATTCAAAGTATGCCCTTTATGATATTAAAATTCATAAAAAATATATAAAATCTTTACGCTATGCATAGTATATAAATAGTTTAATACTATACTATTTTATATTTAGTCTATATGGAAGGCTGTTTTCTTATTTGCAAATTATAAGGAATAGTGACTACTGTCAGTGCTCTATTGAAGAGTATTTGACGAGATTTTATTCTTTTCGATTGTTTGGAAACAAATCTTAACAGATTTGTTTATACATAAAGTAATCGGTGTAGCCGTCGCATCACAGAGGCAATGAGAGGGATGGGCTCACTACAGTAAGGGATCGTTCACAAACGACGTCACCTCATTTTTGGCCTTTGTTTTAAACACACACACCCCCACCCTTGTCACCTTTCGTCATCTTTGCAGCACCCCCCACCCCAATTGTTTCGCCATGACATTTAACATTGATTTAACTGTGCCATTATATAGATACATTTGAATATAATAATTTAGACATAATTTTACAAATGCATTTAGGATGTAAAACAAACATGGCAATGTGATTTCAACTAAAGTAGATATACATGTATCACAACTCACTTAACATGTCAGAAAGTAAGTTCAAATACTGTGAAATAACTAAAACTGCATGGCATTCACATAATATACAATTACAAAAGTTCATACCATATTCTACCTATAATTGCACACCCCGGGGTTATGACATATTTTCTATTCCACCCTCCATCCTTTCCAGCCCCCCCTACTCTTCCTCATCACTACAGATTTTTTTTCCATTATGTTCAACCACCAAGTGCAAAATTTTACGACAATTTTTTCCGTCATCCTAAGAATCAAGTTACTGTGGCCTTAATTCTATGGTTTTGTAAGAAAGTTTTATTTAAGTGTGAGAATGTTATTTCTTGACTGGTGAACATGCAAATTGATATGACCAAATTTAATTTTGGCATTAGCAATTACCAGCCTTTTTAGTTCAGTGTGTTAATTATGTGACTTATCTGACTTAAAAATTATGATTTCATGCAAAGAAAATCAAAACTGTTTTATGATAGATCAATATTGTATAGGAAAATATTTGCGTCCTTTTAAAAAAAAATCGAAGTATAGCGCCTTTAGAAAAGTGAGTGACCCACCCCACCCGCAATATGAAAATCATGTATGATAAATTATGCAAGCGCTATAAGACCTCGCCAACAGTTTGGAACAGAGCAAAAATAACATAAAGCGAATTCCCACTAGCCTCGTCGTTTCTGTTAAGAAGATGTAAGAGACATAAAAATATTTTGAAGTATGAACTATATATGTAAATGGCTATTAAAAGAAATAAAATGGTATAATAATTGATTCCTTGTTTCAACATAAAAATCATCAGAATTGTAGTGACTCTGTTAGACATATTTCAATACCAGTAAACGTCAAAATTATAGACAGCTACCCCACTGTATGAAACCAGATGAGGGTTACTCCCAAAATTAAGTAACCTTCGTCATCTCGATTTGTGACTTTAGCTTTGAATATTTCTGTCATATTGTGTTACACGGGTAGTATATCGAGTATACGTGTGGCAAGCTTGTCTTCCGCGTAAGACGTATCAAAATTCAAGTATTTCAGCCTAAAAGAAATCTACAATGACGATGGTTACTGTCAAGCAGTATTTTCTTGGGACGATGGTTACTCCTTTTTGCGATGAAGGTTACTGGGACACAACAAGTCTCATAACTTTATAAGTCTCAATAAAACAGCACACATTACATTATAACAACCAAAATATTGTACTTCTTTTTATCACAGTAGTCTACTGAAACGATCTAGTACTACCAGTAGTAGACTTTCTAAGTAAAATGCAGTACTTACGTAAGCTGTTAAAACGTCACCAAAGTTAGTGACGTAATAACCTAGACCTAATTACATAAATGTGAAGTAACAGGTAGACCTGAAGCTACATGTGGGGGTGTGGTGACAAAATACACACAAGTATTCATTAATATTGAACATGTGAACTTGTACTCTGTGGGCCTAGACATACATGGTAGTACTTTGTAGGTAGTAGCAGTACTCATAACACTGTATGTAAACTTTTGAAAATGATAGTTATGAAAATACGCTGTTATAATAGCATATAGCTCTGACAGTAACCTTCGTCCCAATTAAAATATACACAGAGTAACCATCGTCCCACGTATAAGTAACCTTCGTCATTGCATCAAAATTTAACAGCCGCATGCTCAATGATTAATCTTTTCTTGAAGTTCATAATAGATTGTATATGTGCTTAAATACGTTCTTCAAATGTAGTAATAGTAATATTGACTTATCCTGAGGATTAGGCTCGACAATATCCATTTGAATCTTTGAATCGAGACCAGTGACCTATTCAAATGACGATGGTTATTGGCAGTAACCTTCGTCGGGTTTCATACAGTGTACCCGGTAGTTACTTTTTGTAAATACATGTATACTAAAAGTTTCTGAAGAAATTTGGACAATTTACACTTACTAAGGAGGGAAATAACCACGATTTCATGGGTTTTATGTGAACCAATGAACAATTTTTCACAGAGCCATCAGTACATATTTTTTTTCTATTGAATAAATACAAAAACCCACAAATGATGGAAGTCTCCAGAAACAGCCGAAAACTTCACCATTGAGCACAACAATGTAACCCTCATCATACCTCACAGAGCAATATTGAGGGCAAGGCACAATACAACAAAAATATAACTACCAGTAACTTTTAAAAATAAGTCTTAAAAATAAGTTGGTGTAGATTTATTGTCTTTTTTCAACATATTTCAGCTTAGTATCTCTTTAACATGTAAATGTATAAAGAATGTGTAAATGTATACATACGAAAGTTAAAACAAATTGCACCACACGATCAATACTATATTTACATATTTACAAGATCATCTTGGAAGTTGATACATGTTATATCATGCATTGGGTTGCGAACTTCCTATGACTTAAAATGCAACATAGCTAAATCTAAAATATTTCAGATGCAATACATATATGAAATATGAATATGAATACAATATGAAAAAAAAGTATTCATTATTTCAGAATCTTAGCTCATCAACAACATTCCATGGATGTAAAAATGCATGGAAACTTAAAAAATACATATATTATAATATGCAATGTATGACACTTCAACAAATCTGATTATGTACAGAGACATTTTGCAAAGTAAAAATTATATAACATAACATGTAAATCACAAATAATTTACTACATGTATATATCGACATATACATAGGTCAAAATACACTATGTAACTGCTCCATATATATACAAAGATATTATTTACCGCTACAACATTCTATTCTCTTTCTTCGTACACAGCTAACCCTCAATTTTGAACATTTTAACATTATTGATATCAAATAATGTAAATCTTATAATATAAAAAAGAATGTAATCGCTTTTCAAACTACATGAAATCAATACCATCGACACTGTTTAAAGTTAATATCATTATTCTGCTTTTTTAATATAACGATCATCAAAAAATAAAATTACTAAACTGTTTAAATAAATTTCACACCACACGATTTCACTTCCAATGGTCATCCAG
Source organism: Streblospio benedicti (assembly GCA_019095985.1). NCBI lineage: Eukaryota > Metazoa > Annelida > Polychaeta > Spionida > Spionidae > Streblospio > Streblospio benedicti. Next base: position 47,040,719 of record CM032667.1, read on the forward strand.
CTGAAAGAATGCCTAGCCTGTCAAGTACTTGGTCAGTTGATAAAACATCCAATGATCAACAATCAATGACTTTATGAACATTGTGATTCAGTTAACTAATCGATATCCATTTGTACCACATCTGCGCTATCCACAACAACCACTTCCTCATCAGCCACGGAGGGAACCAGCGAGTCCGGGGTCCTCACCTGAAAACAGGCAACATTCATTTCAAAGCTGGATGTTTTTACACTTCACATTCTTCAATTCCCAGTTGCGCAAAAAAGTTGCGTACTCATCTAAAATTATTTACTTTTGAGACACAATAGTCCATAGGTACTTCCGGTATATGTTATAATGCCATTTAAAATCGCATTTATTGGTATACCATTCAAAATGTGTATTCTACATAACATTGATGGCAGTAACGCTGACAGACATTGGAACATTAAATAAATAAATTTATTTGAGGCGTGCATTCTTCATAATAGTGAAGTTCTCAACTTTGCTCCAATCAAGGCCGTCTACAAATTTACCAAGAACGGCTTTTGCCCATAAAGTCGTCAATTTTCACGCTAACTAAAAGGCGATTACAGATTCATAATGCTCACTCAGAATTCTATTAGTAAAGTACTTTCCATGAATGACATAGGATAAGTGATACGTGAACATTACCTTCGAATATATAGTCTACAATGACGCGGAAAGACCGGCAATAGTAATGAGACTATTGATATTGATTAATTCTACTGCGCAACACGTCCCGTGCATCTGCGCATTTGGGAATTGAAGAATGATAGACCATCAATCGCACTGTTCGGCCATGCACACAATCCGTGAGTTTATGTTAGACGTGAGCTCTCCCGTTATAGAGGTCACCAAATTTCTTTTTTTTTTTATAAAGCACTGAAGATGCGAAAAATTGTGATTGTAATTAAATTTCAGTACCTTTTGGACTTCATAATTTGTTCTGTTTCACGTCAGATGTAAAATTCACGGTTTATGTGAATGGGCGGTTGTAGCGATTGGTGCTCTAATAGACTTTTATTTCAGTGTACCTGTTGTGTATTTTTTCACCCAATGTAGAGGACATACTTTTCATTTTTCTACATTTTTTGAATGTTTAATTTTACCATTGTTAATTCACTGAATCTTCGTTTCAACTATTTTTGCTGTCCTGTGTTCTTGCAACATTTGATTCTGCTACTGACTAATGTTACACTACGATCAAATGATTCCGAGTAAGTAACAAAAAAATGGAATTTGTCCGAAAGCACCACCCTTGATCATCAAAATATTTGTATTACAACATAGACCTGTGATTGTAATTCTATGTATCTAAATAATTCAATATCATGTTCTATTTTACCTATTCTATTGTTCATTTACGATTGCCAATCATGGCTACCCGTTAAAATTTGCTCTGTTCATGTAATTGTTATATTATTGGTTTACTTCAATATCCTGAGCTGATAAATAATTTTGCCTAAGGCTAAACTAACCCATATCCTTATTCATACCATATTCATATTCTAGAATATATTAGCACTTAAGATACCGTATTCGTTCTTTTATCACACAGTGCGCTTACAAAAACAAATTTCAGAAAAAAAAAATTTAATAAGCGCACCCCTTTGACCCCACAGAACATAACACAACGCACCCGGATGGTTATGTGGTAATCAGAATACAGAAAAATACCGGCATGTTAAAGTCTTACAAATGGCGCCGGAAGTGAAATCTTTGCCAAAAAAAGAGCAAGATTTATATAATATTTTATCTGTATAAACAGGGGGTGCGCTTAAAAGGGGCATGTGCACTAATAAGAACGAATACGGTAACTCAAAAAAGCAAACAGTCTAAATGACAATTTGGCATCTAACCTGTGGTGAAGCCGCAGACTCCGCTGAGATGCGAGATTCGGCCGAGACGCGCCTGGACGTCGTCTGCCTGAGAGTGGGCATGGGCACGAGATTGCGGCGCACGGGGTCACCCCGCGGGTTTTTGCAGCCCCGGCACTTACAGTCCTCCTCGCTGCAGCCGCGGAACGTTGCGTAGCACGGACATCGCTGGCCGCAGCAGGTCAGGTTGCCTGGCAACGGAACACCACAATCGATATAACAATATATGATCTATATTTGTGTGCTTCCGTGGCCAAGTGGATAGGGAGTCGGACTCGTGACCAGAAGGTTGTGGGTTCGATTCCCGGTCGGGTCTGGTGGTAAGTGTTGAGCAAACTTACCTCTAACAGGTTGCATACTGCTCCGTGGTACCTACACCTAAAATAGGTACAGGTCAGGCGAGTGAACGCATATTTGAGTGATTAGCACGTCTGCGCCGCTATGGCAGCAATTGTGCTGTATGCTCCCCGGGGAGTTGAGAAAGATATAGTGTGATAAGGATGCCAATGACCTGGTGTGAATGTAAAGTCGTGAGAGCACTAGAATCATGACTATGAACCACCACATTTACATTTTACATTATGTTGCTGTACACAGTTCCCACATGACCGGTGACATAAAATTCCCTGACTTTTCAATGACGAATTTTGACTTTTCACTGACCTTAAAACCTTCAATTTCAGCCCACAGCCATCCTTTCCTCCATTTTATGCCTTAGATACATTACTTATATACTAAGAGAACTATATGAATATTTAGAACGTCAACAGAACTACAAGTACATTTGCTTGCATGTCGCAGTGTGTGGTCACCATTTAGAACTGACATGCCAAATTTGAGCACCCTTACTCAAATGATATGACCTCTTGAGGGGTGACAAACCGGGCGGATGGATGGATGGACGGCCAGACAGTAAGAAATTAACCCAATAATGCTCAAGAGAATGGACCCAAATATGGAGCATTTGGGCCCATGTGTGGTCATCATTTACAACTGACATGCCAAATTTAAGCACCCGTGCTCAAATGATGTGACTTGTAGAGGGGTGGAAAACGGGATGGATGGATGGACGGCCGGACGGTCACTCTGATGCAATTAATGGAGTCTTAGTCAGTGTAAACACTGGAACTAACAGTTAAACCCACTCTACAAGAGCCTAAATCGCTCACCTGTATTTATGTAAAACTTTTAGCAAAAAAGAGATAAAGTTGCACTGAACCCCTACCCATTACCACAGAACTTTAATTTAAAAAAATCAGTTTGCAATATGACTAACAGACTGACTGTACAAAAGAGACAAGGTTGCACTATGACTTCTATCTATCTCCAGAGAACTTAAAAAGGAATGCAGTTTGCATTATGACTAACAGACTGACTGTACACTTTTACGCTAAGAGTTTGATGGACCCCTGGGGCTCGATCAATTTTACCTCCAGGGGCATGTATTGAGCAAATATGAATTGTTGACAGATGGATGATGGAAAACGGACGACGGACGAAAGGTGATCACAAAAGTTCACCATGCCTACGACAGGTGAGCTAAAAACATAAGAAATGTCACAAAATCTAGATGTATTCTAGTTTATAAGCCACATTATTTAAACTATTTTTTTAAGGAATTTAAAAGATCTCATTCTTAGTTTCAATATAATCAAAACACTAACCATTACAACTAATGTGCTGACAGCAACTTCATGGAGTAACATTTATAGCATGAAAAGCAGCACCCAAAGTGACAAACCAGTGTTTACTGTAAGATCAAATTACAATCACGATGGAACCAAAGGGGGACCATTATGGTCGATATATGAAACTCGCTGATTTTTCACAATTAACACACACCTATGAACAACTGTATATATATTTTTCCCAAGTAGAATTAACACATTATATACCGTATTCCCGCGCATTAAAGCCCATGTGGGCTTATAACCGAAAAACAGCACTTTTTGGACCTTTTGAAAATGGAAAAAGTTCCCACTTACAAGCCCAGGGCGTATATTCGTATACTACGCCCACCCCCTATTTGGCGATGAATAAGCATTGGATTTTGACTATAGATATAGAGCCACCAAGTTTCTTAATCATGGCTTCTTACTTGTTACTGTACGGTACTAGTCTACCTACGCGGGCGATGATGAGTGTACTGACTTTTGACAACGTGCACGATGTTTTCCTTTAATCATCAATGGTAATTATTAGTTTCATATCTTTTCTAACAATCCTGTTTTCATATTCGTCATTGTCATTAGAATTTTCATAGCATGGTAACATCGTACAAAACTAATTTAATAAATATTTGAACTCAGGAAGTTCGCCATTATAAATCATACTCAATGCACTGGAGATATACCGAAAGCATTTAACAATCGAAGTCCGAGTCCGCTATTGATTTCTAATGCATTAAAATGAGGTTGCGTTGTGGAAAGCTCCTAGAGAATCACGTTTCGTTTGCAACAAGAACTATGCCGGTAAGATTTGTTTTGAAAAAATATATTATTTGTTAATTCTCACTTTGGGTGTATTCTAGATGCAGATTAACACAAATATATATCTTCAAACATTGATTCAAGCTCCTGCCGAAGGTTTATATCGATGTTCATTCTGAACCATTGATGAAAAATAGTGAAACGTGTCGGAGCTTCTAATATCGCCCAAAGCATGATCATGGTATGACCGTATGTGTACGCATACGAGCACAGGATTTCTTTAGGTGTGTTACGTGGTTTTCACGCGTCTTTGGTCACTCATCTGGGTTCAGGGTGCACGTAGCTATCAATTTTCATCGATTTTTTGGACAGGGAAAAATATTTTTATTCTCACTAATTGGCCCATGGGCTTATATTCGAACATTAAGCCCATCTTCGATGTTAAGCCCATGGGCTTTTATGCGCGGGAACACGGTGCCAATATTGAGAACTCTAGCTATGATGGTGTGCTCTGTAAATCGGTAACGAATCAGGCCCCATTAAGCCATAACAGACCCAAATTTGAGGCTTTATGGTCCATATGAAATTTGTGCAGAAATATTTATAACGTAATATTAAAATTTGGCATCCTAGCTCTAACAGTGTGACCTATAGATTGGTCACAAGCTGGGACTAAAAAATAGGCATGATGCATCCATATATATGTATCATTGTAGCCCATAAGAAATAAGTGTCCATTGATAGCTATTTCAATAGCTATCAAACTTGAAAACTGAATTTGAGTGCGCTAGCTAGAACAGTGTGACCTGTATAGTGTTAATAAGGCAGGAACCAAATAAAAGCCATAATGCACCCACATAAAGGCGCTATAGTTGTCCATATGAAATAGGTGCCAAGAGGTTACTATTTGTGACTTATAAACCGAACCTGAACAATCCAGCTGTAACCTGTACAGATATAATCAGGTGAGAACAAACAAATAGCCATAATGATAACAAATAGGGGACATTATGGTCCATATGAATTAGGTGCAGAAAAGTTAATACAGACACAGAGGTTAATACAG
>CM032667.1:47046193-47058128 GCA_019095985.1 Streblospio benedicti
AAGAGATATGTATGCAATTACAATCTGTAAAGCTGGAAAAAGATGGTAGAAAATTGTAAGAAGTGTAACATGTGGGTTTCTTTGCAGATTTTCTTCATGATTTTAAGCCCACAAAGAGCAAAATATTTTTAGGATTAAAACCAGCATTCGCACCTTCAGCACAAGTGACAATTCAGCCCACAGCCCGCAAATTTGCGAGTGCAGACGCAGGGTTGTAACATTGCCTCCCTTGAGAAACAATTTGCAACATCCCCTGCAAAATCAGGGTCAGGATTAGCCACTCCTCCACTCGTATTGAAGAGTAGAAACTTGTAGAGGACAAGTAAAATGTTTCAGCAACTCGTCCTTTTGACCAGTAGCAATTGTGGTCAATTTGACAAGTATAGAGTTCGCGCAAGGAGGACGAGTACATTTTTTGCAGGACGAGCAGATATTTGAGGGTTACTCGTCCTGCTGACGAGTAGCACTTTTCTACCTAATCCTAACCCTGAAAATCTATCGAACTTATCTGTACAAAGACACGAAACCTCAAGGAAACAACCATCCACTTACCAAGAAGCTGGGTCCTGTAAGTGATTAGGTCTACGCTACTTTGAAAAGATGATTAAAATATATGATGGTCGATTATACATTAAAAAAGTTGAACAAGATGATTGTTATCTGAATGATAATAAACCGCACCTGGTTTGGTCGTAGCAAGTCCACAGCGGCAGCCAGCGATCATTGGTTTTGGCTGCTGCTTGAGCTTATTGTTAGCTTTGTTGCGCCCTGGTGACCGTCTGATCACCCTGTGAGGCTTGACCAGTGGCTTGACCGGGGACGATTTGACTGACGAGGGCGAGGGTTCACGGACTACTTCTACACGTGCCCGCTGGAACAGAAAGCCTCTCATTTATATCTCAGACTTTTTCATTAAATTTAATGTTACACATCAATATTTTACAAAATAGTGGTCAAACTTGATGATGAACTGATGAAACAACCATTTCCAAAATAGTACATAATCTGATGCTTCAAGAGACATGCTATAATTAGCTTTTCACTATTCAATTTTGTGATTCCCATCGGCAGAAATTTTCCTTCAATATTAAATGGAAAAACTATACTTTTGCTAAAAAAAAATTTTTAAAAATATTAAACGTAAAGGTGTTCAAATATGTGGAAATTTTAATTCAAATCATAACCATCTAAATAAAACGTTATGCCTCCTACGATATTCAACTTTAAAGTTAGGCCATATAACTTCGGCAATTCTTGGTGTTTGACAACATGTTTACATTGTGTCTCACCTTGAGGACAATTTCTGGCGAGTGAGGGGGAGACTTTGGTGCATCATCGTCACTTAAAACACGCTGCAAAAAATGTTCAATATACAAGAAAATGGCAAAATATAGTGCAAGACACAAGAAAAAGAGAAAAAATTATTAAATAGGTGCTAATCTCCTATGAGATGCAGTGCATAAGAATCAAAATGCCTCCATGTATTGAAATACCTTTCTATATTGATGTTCTATTGGCACACTGACCTTTTTACGAAGAACCGTCAGATCAGAGGCGGTGTCAATGTTCAAGCTGTCTGTGCTGGTGCCCACATCGAGGCTGCATATGAAATATAAAATTCATGAGAAATTTGATGAACTGTACATGATATGCCTAGACATAACATTAGTTTGATAATAATTTTCAAGACATCGCAAAGAAAAATTCATATGCCTCTCATGACTTGAAAAATAGCAGCTTTATTTTGAGACAGCATTATCATGATACTTTTTTTTTTTTAAATCCTCAGCCGGAGCTAGTAGTCTATTTACCTGGTACTCTTTTTTAGACATGGTGCTGGACTGTTGATGGAGCTTCGAGTGTTTATTCTCACAGTTTTGTCTGCATTACTGTTCTCGTGCTCCTGTTGTTTATCGTTCTGGCAAAAGTAACCAAAAGTAAAAGTTATTAAGACATATTGTATAGTTCTTAGAAAGTTGCCAGGAAAAATGGAGTGTAACTAAGCATAAATATTAAGTTGCAAATATTTCAATAATTATGATTTACAAAACAAACACATATAAGTCAGCTAGGATTACATTTGCTGTTGTGTCAGGTGAATCTACTTTTTCCTGCGGTAATCTATTCGTAGCTGATTTTGTGTCAGAACTGTAAGACGTTGCTTCAGGTTCTATTTCGACATTGTGTGGTAGCTTTTTACGAAGAATCATGAGATCAGCAGAGCCTTCGATGTTCAACTTATCTGAGCTTGTGTCCACTTCAAGGCTGCATATGAAATATAAAATTTATGAAAAATTTGATGAACTGTACATGATATACCTAACATAACACTAATTTGATAATATTGTTCAAGACGAAGAAAAATTGATCTGCGTCTCATGACTTGCCAAAGACTCGCGTTCAAACTACTAATGCATTTTAAAAACATGGTGATCAGCGCTTGACGATGACATTTATTCTTACTTGCCCTGCAGGGCACATGGTATGCAAAATCCAGTTGCAGTGATCTAATTTTTTTACATGCCCTGAAACTTAACAGGTGCTTAGTGTCATGTTCTATATCGTGCTCGATCGGGCACACAAACGCATAATTTAAAAGCCCTGAATCAAGTTCCGTGTGCCACGGTCATTCGGCGATAAGTTAGTGTCAAGCCCTGGTAATGAATGCAACCATGACGAAGTGAACATTGAACTACAGATTGCATCTACAACAAATGTACTTTAAATATTATATACCTGGAGTGACATTCCTGGTTGTTTGAGGGATCAGGTAGTAACGGTGGGTCGTGAGAGATCTGACTACTTCTTCTAGGGGTGCTGCTACCATCGGACAAACCTGCGTAGCATAAATTAAAGTATTTACAACACACTGTAAGTGTATTTTCAGTATATGAACACCTTCAATCTTGCAATATACATGCTAATAAATCAATGCCAATTCTATGGTAACAAATTATAGTAACAACAACAAAAAATGAATGTGTCAGTATCAAGGATTGAATCATGAATTGGGGAAGATTAATCATAATGTCATTGATAATATATCGCAAATCTATTGATTTCCAGAATAATATAATATTCTTGACAGCCAAAATGCTACAATCGCATAGGAGGATATTACGGACAGAATATGAAAATACACGGAATTAATCAACAACCTCTGTAATAGAGACCAGTTTGATTTAATACTAACTTATTTTTATAAATTGCCCCTATTTACCACAGCAAAGATGCGATAAAGATATGGTGAGAATGTAAATTTTAATTACATGTTCGCATTGCCATAAAAAAAAAAATATTACCAGTGGACATGCCACTTTGTCTTCTTGGTCTGCCTGGAGTCGAACAGTGGAGGGGCTGTGGACTAGAATCAGTTCTAAGAAGGAAAAATGCAAATGAACTTTGTGAGATTTATATAATAAAGACAAAAAATAATAATAGAATTTTATTGCCCGTTAGGAGACATTTAACAACTCAGCTTACACAAACATTTCGTTTGACATTTTGTCTGCAAATTACATGTAGTTTAAACATATCTTGTCTTCATTAATGGCAAGATCATGTCATCATAAAATAAATGTGATGTTCAGCGGAAGCTGAGAACAGTATATTTACCTCGCGCTCTTTTTTGGACTTGATGGTGGACTTTTGGTGTGCCGCGGAGATTTTTTTCTCACAGTTTTGTCTGCATTACTGTTTATGTGTTGCTGTTCTTCATCATTCTGACAAAAGTAACCAAAAGCAAATTTTAAGATATTTTTTTGCAGAATCATTCACTTTATAAAAATATTTAGGCAACATTGTAAGGTTCATGAATCATGGTATTATCATTTTTCTTTAAAATAGAACAAAGAGATGAGACTACCTTGCATTTTGCTGCATTTATTAAGACATACTACTGTATAGTTCTTAGGCAGTTGCCAGGAAAAATAGAGTGTAAGGATTCTTGAAATTTAGCATGAATGTTAAGTTGCAAATATTTTAATAATTATGATTTGCAAAACAAACACATAAAATTCAGCTAGAATTACATTTGTTGTTAAGTCAAGCGGATCTACTTTTTCCTGCTTTGATACGTTTATAGAGGATTTTGTGTCAGAACTGTGAGACTTTGCTTCAGGTTCTATTTCCACAGTGTGAGGTAGCTTTTTACGAAGAACCGTCAGATCAGAAGAGGTGTCGATGTTCAAGTTATCAGAGCTTGTGTCCACATCGAGGCTGCATATGAAATATAAAATTTATGAAAAATTTGATGAACTGTACATGATATGCCTAACATAACACTAGTTTGATAATAAAGTTCAAGACGAAGAAAAATTGATCTGCATCTCATGACTTAAAAATGACAGCTTTATTTTGAAGATACTGACAGCGCAGTATGTTAGGACTTAATCAATTGAACGGACACTAAAGGAATTTTGTAGATAAATTGTCATTGTCATTTGATTATAGATGATTCATTTGTAATTTCTAATGCTAAGTCTAAAAATAAGACTACAGATCTAAGCAATATTTTTGGGACTGTATAAATCATTTTAATAAATTGTTACTATTTTTAAAATTAAATGAAAAACTTTGTTATCCAATTCACTTTCGATCTAGAACCTTTTAGATCTAGATCCCCTAAAATCAATACCCTTGATATAAAAAAAGCTAAATGTAACACAACATATATTGGATTCACAAAAAATATTCTTGAACTATTATATTCACCTGGAGTGACATTCCCGGTTGTCTGGCAGCAATGAGATACCAGGAAGTAACGGAGGTTCGTGAGAGATTTGACTGCCTCTTCTGGGGGTACTGCCACCACTGGACAAACCTGGAGAGCATAAATTGCAGAATGTACAAGAATATAGAATAAGTGAATGTTTAGCATGTGATTCAATTCTTGCTATACAGTGAAAATCCTCAACAACGGAACCCTATTTGCAGTCACAAATCCTTCCTTTGTAGAGGGTTTCCTTTGATTACTACATCATTTACTTACATTATTATAAGCTAATGTGTGAGAAAAGTTTCCTTTATTCAGAGTTTCCTTTGTTTACTCTTCCTTTGTTGATGATATTCACTGTACACATGAACATGGTAATAAATCAATGCCAGTTCTATGGAGACATACTATAGTAACAACAAAAAATGAATGCGTCCATATCAAGAATTGAACCATGAATTGATGAAGATTAAAACAAAGTCACTAATGACATATCGCATATTTATTGATTTCCAGAATTTATATATTTTTCAAAGCCAAAATACTACAAAAGCTTAGGAGCAATTTTCGGACTGAATATGAAAATACATACATGGAATTAATCAACAACCTCTGTAATAGTTACCAATTTGATTTAATACTAACTTATTTTATATTCAATAAAAGAATTGCCTCTATTTACCACAGCAAAGATGCGATAAAGATAAGGTGAGAATTTAGTGGCTTTTAGCCATAGCTGTAAATTCTAATTACATGTTCTTGTTGCCAAAACAAAAATAAATATTACCAGTGGACATGCCACTTTGACGTCGTTGTCTGCTTGGACTCCCGCAGTGGAGGCGTTGTGGACTAGAATCAGTTCTAAGGAGACAAAATTTAAGAAATGAACTTTGGGACGTATATAAAAAAGAAAAAAACTTATATAAAAGAATATCTTAAATAACGCACGTCAGGAGACATTCAACAACTTAGCTAACATATATATTTTTCTTAAATTTCGTTTGCAATTACATGTACTTTGAAAATAATATCTTGTCAACATTAATGGCAAGATCATGGCATTATAAAACACCTGTAATGTTCAACAGAAGCTAAGAATAGTGTATTTACCTGGCTCTCTTTTTTGGACTTGATGCCGGACTTTTGGTATAACGCGGAGAGTTTCGTCGCAAAGTTTTGTCTACATTACTGTTCAAGTGCTGCGGTTCGTCATGCTTATAAAAGTAACAAAAAGCAAATTTTAAGATATTTTGTAGAATCATTTTCCTTATAAAACATTTTTAGACAACATTGGAATCATTTACCTGATAAAAAAATATCTAGACAACATTGTAAGTTTCATTACTCATGGTATTATTACTTTCTATAAAAGGATGAGAATACCAAGGATTTTGCTACATTTATTAAGACATCCTACTGTATATTTTTTTGGTTCATCTTTCTTTTTTCACAACACTATATTTTTACTTTCATTAACAGTTTTGCCAAACATCTGTTGGCATCAGCAGAATGTTCTTCCCGCGCAATGTCAGGAGGTCAAATCTTCCGATCCTGACCGAGGATCAGTGCATATCCGAACTTACAGGCAGGTCATGAATAGAGACGAGGGGGGCCACCAACTCTCATGAGTGTACGATGCGATCCTCGGTCAGAATCGGAAGATTTGACCTCCTGACATTGCACGGGAAGAACATTCTGATGATGCCAACAGATGTTTGGCGAAACTATTTATGAAAGTAAAAATATAGTGTTGTGAAAAAAGAAAGATGAACCAAAAACATTTCATACTACCACAATGAACACATTCAAGATTATCCTACTGTATAGTTTTTAGGCAGTTGTTAGGAAAGATGGAGTGTAAGGATTTTTGTAATATCATTAAGGGTAAATGTAAGTTGCAAATATCGCAATAATTTTGATTTGCGAAACAAACACATAAAATTCAGCTAGAATTACATTTGTTGTTAAGTCAAGCGGATCTACTCTCTCCTGCTTTGATGCATTTGTAGCTGATTTTCTGTCAGGACTGTGAAACTTTGCTTCAGGGTCTATTTCCGAACTGTGAGGTAGCTTTAGAAGAAGAATCGTCAGATCAGAGGAGCCATCAATATTCCAGTAGCCTACATTTGTGTCGATACTGCATATGAAAAAAAACATATATATGAGAAATCTAATTAACTGTACATGATATGCCTAACGTAAAACTAGTTTGATAATAATTTTCAAGACCAAGAAAAATTGATATGCATCTCAGGACTTAAAAATAACAGCTTTATTTTGAAGATACTGACAGAATTACCATGCTACTTTGTTTGTTTTTTTCAAAAATCCCTCGCCTGGCATTCAGTATTAGTCACAATTTGCCTGAATTTTGTGCGCCCTCTGATGTTATGACAAAAATCTTGTGGCCTAACCAAAAATTCCATATGGGCTTTTCCCAAAGACTCACGTTCAAAGTGCTAAATGCATGCTTGACACTGATATTTTCTCTCACTTTCCCTGCAGGGCACATGGTATGCGAAATCCAGTTGCTCTGATCTAATTTTTTTACATGCCCTAAACTTAAGTAATGCCTAGAGTCATTTTTTATATCATGCTCGATTGGGCACACAAACGTACGATTTCACGTGCCCTGAGTTATGTTCCATGTGCCCTGATCATTCAACGATTAGTTGGGTGTCAAGTCCCGGTAATAAATACAAACATGACAAAACAAACAATCAACATATATTGGATTTACAACAAACATTCTTTAATTAACTATTATATTCACCTGGTGTGACATTCCTGGTTGTTTTCCAAAATTGAGAGATCGGGAGTGCTGCTACAACTGGACAAGCCTGGAAAACATAAATTGGAGTATTAACGAGAATGTAAAATAAGCATGTTACTGCCAGCAGAATGAAAGACTTGACGGACTCCAAACGGTTAAAACTTTATTTCTCATACATTACAAGTTTCTTATAAATAACTTCTTAATTCTTGCGCTATACAAGTTGGTATACTAAATTAATTCCCATGTAGAGTCATGAAAGCTAAAATTAACGATATGATACAATTTATTATTCAGCAGTATTTCTAATAAGCAATTACTAAAATTAGTAAAGCAATGTGAAACAAGAACAAATATAAATATAAAGGATCAATGTGTTCCACAACAATTATACAGCATAGTTGATACTTTTACCTTTTAGTGGCGCTTCTGCTTGACAATAAAATGTAAAAATTACACTTAATAAACAAATTTAACTTGACTTGTTGTTTTTCCAGACCAGAATACATTTGGTAACGCCACTCACTACGTATACCAACGTTACAACGTAATTAAAGAACTTAATGAATATTGCGACGCAAAATACTCACTTATTTCATATTCAATAAATAAATTGCCCCTGTTTACCACAGAAAAAGAGGCAATAAAGATAAAGATAGAATTTAGTGGCTTTTAGTCAAAGCTGAAAATTCTAATTACTTGTTTGTGTTGCCATAACAAAAATAAATCTTACCACTGGACATGCCACTTTGTCTTCTTTGTCTGCCTGGACTTCCACAGTGGAGGCGTTGTGAATTGGAATCATTTCTAAGAAGACAAAATGTAAATGAGCTTTATTTGCTAAGATTTATATAAAATAGATTAAATAAATTCCTAAATAATGCACGTCAGGAGACATTTAACAACTCAGCTTACATATATATTTTGAGAGAACACAGTAATACCAAATCGTAGCTAGCCCGTTCAGACGACCTATCTTAAAACCTCAGTGGTCCTGGTGATATTGTGGGTCATCCAGAAAAATATGGGTGATATGGGCGTTACTATGTTTTTGCATACATTATTCATACAAGAAAATTCTATAAATAACAACACTAATCAACGGCCTAAACCGGCTGTATCATTTCACGTTTTTGGCTGTCAAAAGTTTCGATATACAAGGCACTCATTTGGGGTATAACAACGGTGTCATCCCAAATAAAACTAGCTAACCTTATGTAAAACCATATGAGGAATCATCGTAGACAAGTTATTTTAATGTTACTGTAATATTTCGAATGAATAACAAGAAGTTTCACTTCACATCATTAGTTTGTAGCTTACCAGGTGCCATTCTAAAGCGGGCCGCACAAAATGGAAAAACACAAACCTTTGATGCCTGTGTAGACATAGTTATAGCGGTTTGATATTAAATTAAAATACATATTCGTGTTACCAACAAACTCAGCTTTGTCATGATGAATCTTTAATGAAAAATTATGTTTTATATTTTAAATAATTTTCTTATTGGTGGTGTGAAAGCAGATAATTTTTATCAAATATTGATGATCACACGTCCCTAAACTGCGTGTCACCCATATATAATACGGACGACTCATTAAGAAGTTCGGGTTGTTTGGACAAAATGTGAGTCGCCTCAGATGACCAAATGACCAATTACTGTGCACTCTGATATTTTGTTTGAAAATTTGTTTGCAATCATATGTACTTTTAAAATAATATCTTGTTTTCATTAATGGCAAGATCGTGTTATAATAAAACACCTGTGATGTTCAGTCGAAGCTTATAATAGTTTATAAACCTAAAATTCTTGTGATTTGGTATTCAGCATATAGTCTCATTTGATTCTATTTCCCTTCTTCTATTTCTGCAGTCTTTTCAAGATAAGACAGTAGAAATAGAATAAAGAAAATAGAATCAAATGAGTCTACATTGTATTTACCTGGCTCTCTTTTTTGGACTTGCTGCAGGACTTTTGGTGTAACGCGGAGAGTTTCGTCTCACAATTTTGTCTGCACTACTTTTGATGTGCTGCTGCTGTTTATCATTCTTATAAGAAGTAACAAAAAGCAAATTTTAGGATATTTTTCAGAATCATTTCCCTTACAAAAACCATTAAGACAACATTGTAAAGGTTCATTATTAATGCTATTATCATTTTTCTATAAAATAGAACAAACCTAACATTTGCTTACATTTATTAAGACATCCTATTGTATGGTTCTTAGACAGTTAGCAGGAAAAATGAAGTGTAAGGATTCTTGTAATTTAGCATAAATGTTACGTTGCAATATCTCAATAATTATGATGTGCAAAACAAACAAATATAAGTGAGCTAGAATTACATTTGTTGTGTCAAGCGGATCTACTTTTTCCTGCTTTGATCCAATTGCAGAAGATTTTGAGTCGGAACTGTTGGACCTAGCATCAGGTTCTATTGCCAGAAGAGGAAGAGGAATCGCCAGATCAGAAGAGCCGTAATCTGAGCTCGTGTCAAGGCTGCATATGAAATATAGAATTCATGAGAAACTTGATGAACTGTACATAATATGTCTAACATAACACTAGTTTGATAATAATTTTCATGCCTTAAAATAACAGCTTTATTTTGAAGATACTTACAGCATTACCATGCTACTGTTTTTTATACTGTTTTCTTTAAAAAAAAAATGCGCCTGGCATTCAGTCAAGTCAGATGACCTTTGTCAAAGCTCATTCATTACGGTAACTTTGGAAGATGATGTTGGTCCCCACAATTTTTCCATAATTCGCCAGGATTTTGTGCGTCCTCTAGTTTTTTGACAAAAATCTTGTAGCCTAACCAAAAAATTCACGTGCGCTTTTGCCAGACTTATGTTCAAAGTACTAAATCCATGTTATAACATGGTAATTCAGAGATTGACACTGACATTTTTTCTTACTTCCCCTGCAGTGCACATGGTATGCAAAATCCAGATGCAGTGATTCAATTTTTTTACATGCTCTGAAACTGAACCGATGATTAGACTTTTTTTATATCGTGCTCGATCGGACACACAAACGTATAATTTGACACGCCCTTAGTCAAGTTTCATGTGCCCTGGTAATTCGGCTATTAGTTATTATCAACTGTCAAGATCTGGAAATGAATGCAACCATGACGAAATGAGCATTCAACAAATATTAGATTCACAATAAATATTCGTTAACTATTATATTCACCTGGAGTGACATTCCCGGTTGTCTGGCAACAATGAGATACCAGGAAGTAACGGAGGTTCGTGAGAGATTTGACTACTTCTTCTAGGGGTGCTGCCACCACTAGACAAACCTGGATGGAATAAATTGCAGAATGTACAAGAATATAGAATATTTGTCTTTTAAGTATATGAACACCTTCATTTTTGCTATTGTGGTGCTAGGGATCACGAGAAATGCATTAGTTTGTAATAGTTTATTATTGTCAGTGATCTGCAATGATACAGAACATTTCACCACTTTAGAATTATAGATCACCAATCGCTAAAACCGGCCATTCACATAAAACGTGAATTTTACGTCCGACGTGAAATTTGGTGACCTCTATAACAGGGCAGCTCACGTCATACGTAAACTCACAGATTGTGTGCATGGCCGAACAGTGCAATTGATGCTCTAGAGCACTTAGTCCATTTAGTACAGGGAATATCTCTCACACTCGCCACTAGCCAAAACCTAGTGCTTAATCTATTTGGCGAGTGGGCTTCAATTTGCACCTGCCACTTTGGCGATTGCCTTTTCTATCAATTTTTTTTTTAATCAAATACATGTATGTGTTAAAGTTAACCGTAATAACGTGTAAAATCATAGAAAAACAAAACATGATATAAATACCTCCATTTCATCAAAATAAAAAAACTACTTTCTCAGAAAAGGAATGCATCAGAGAGCTTCTAGACACATCCATTTCAAAAAATTTCTGGTAGAGCATGCCCACAGGGGTACCCCACTAGCTATACTTAGCGCCTATAGCGCTTGTAACCGTGCCTTCGGCGCTTCCCTTTTCAGCAACTTCGGATTTTGGCCAGTGCCCTTTCAATATCACCTGCCAAATTTTGGTAGGTGCCAATAATATTTGGCTAGTGCTCCTGTTATAGCACTGGCCACATTGGCTAGAGGTGTTTGAAATGAGAGATATTCCCTGTAGTTTATTGTATGCTTTAAGGAGCACTTTTACTGATGCTGTCACTGGCTAGATTGCCCCAGCTCCCTTGCTCACTCAGACACTGCCTAATGTATTCGCTCGTCTTGGGCATGGTTCATCCTGATTGGTCCATTGCTAGCCTCATGCATTAGGTGGTGTGCACTCATTGGCTGATCATATTAGAGCAGCTTACAGACAGAATATGAAAATACATGTAATTACTTAACAACCTCTTTAATAGTGACGAAGTTTGATTTAATACTCACTTAATTTCATATTTAATAAA
>CM032667.1:47058228-47070547 GCA_019095985.1 Streblospio benedicti
GATAAAAAACTGAGCCCCCCAATTTCAAATGGGGCTATGTCCCCAAATGATAAAAATAAACTAATTGGATTGAGCAATTAATTGGAGCTTGTATATATGGATAGAATCGCATATCTCCATAGATTATTTCCATGGTAAGTTATGATTGAGCGACTTATAGCTGAAATATCATCAATATCTATCTTCCCTGTTACTAAAATTCGTATTGCCATTGTCAAATTCATGGCGGGATCGATATTCATTTCAGGTTCCAAAGTTTAGTCAAAAAGTCCTTCTAATATTTTGTGATTTGGTATGGTTGGAAGCATACTTCTATAGTTTATAGTCATAACATTAAAAATTTTTTAGGTGATATGGTCTGATATATGTGAAGCAAGTTTACTGGCAGGTTCTTCATACCATATAGCTCTAAAATTTAGCTGTCAAATTCCCGGTCGGAAAGGTGCTCCAATTAACAATTATTATCTTCAAAGTTTGTTGATGAAATGTCCCACAAATATTTCATAATTGATATGGTTGGAAACGCATACTTCTGTAGATTATAGATATTACATTAATATATATTTTTAGGAGGGTTTGTAGTTAAAGAAAGGCATCAAAATCTAACATTACTTCTCTAGCATAAACACGTTTTACGTAAACAGACACACATGCGCGTTTTCTCGCAGTCTATACAAAAGCGTTGCATCTTGTGCTCTTGAATAACTAGGGGTTTAAACAGCATTTTTCAATCCAATTTGCAACTTCATGTATTGCGTTATTTAAACATCTTAAACTGTGTAGATTAAGAAAAACGGTTTATCTAATATAAGATTCGATGATCCACCCCAAAAGTAAATTTTAAGTTAATTTCAAACTAGAAATGAAACTTTAAATCGTGGAACTCGAACTATACTTTTAAAAAATTGCAGTGGATCACCTACCAAAAATACAGACCAAACATTTCCTTTAATTTGATAGCCATATGAAAGGGCTGCTATGATTGGAAGTTGGTTGCATATGCCAACAAACCAGAGACCTTTTTGGAAGGCCAAGCGGAAGTTTTCAAAATTTTCTGGCAGTCTCAAAATTTTTGCTTTCTGACGTTAATGTTTTTTTTTTAAATAATTCGCATTCGATACAAAAGATCATTTTTTAGTTGAAAACTATGGAATTATTGGTGACAGTATTACGATGTCAAGGTATTACCCAAAAAATTAATGATCCCATGAGGTTGCTAAAAACATCTGGATGTGCAAAGTATCATGTTTTAAAAAAAAGACAGCCAGTGCGATCCAAAGGGACACGCTAGTGTTAATTACCACTACATTTCAACAAGAGATCAGACTGCACCGGCAGCTTGCGGTACCAGGGGGCGCGAGCAACACCGTGCCAGGATTTGGTCAGTTTTTCCATACGCCGCACCCACAGATTATAGCTCCCGGCGGTACATCCTCAACTAAATTACACTGCTTGCGGCCCAGAAAATGACCCTGTGTGCCGCTACCCCCAGCCCCTAGTCTCATCACCACCCCCAATCCCCCATCCCAGTCACAAACCGAGAAAACGAAGGTCACCAAGACCAAGCCGAGGCCCGATGCTGCTCCCGTGTCTGCTCCCATGTCTTCTGCCGCGTCTGACGTCTCGTCCGCCGGGGAGGACCTGGGGCCACCCATCAGCTAAAAGTGGCAAAAAGGTTGGGGGCCAGTGCGGCGCTCGCCGCTGCTCTTTCTGCTGCTGCCAGACGTCCCCGGAACTAGAGCACGACCGACTACCACCGAGAGTGCGCGGCCCGCAATCTCATCCTCGAGTCGACGCCCAAGCCAGCGTGCACGGACGTCCATGTGAACACTTTTTGTAATTATTTGGCCATGCAATTGTGTGACTTGCCAACTGACGTTCGTAACAAAATAGAGTTGTCTATGTTAGAATTTGTATGGTCGTTTAATCCTAGACTTGCTTCTGGTGAGTCCATGTCTCGTTCTATTAATCCTTTTGGTTGAATACCTCCCTAGCACGGTTTCTAGCAAAGGCAGTCACAGGGTCACTAGCCCCTGCCTCTATCAAGGGCGAAAAGTATGAAAATTAGTGGGGTTCAGCCGAGCCCAGCTACTACTAGTAGTGATTAATCATGTAAAATTTTAAAATTAAAGTGTCTGTAAAAAATATATCATGTCAGTTAAAGATAAAAAAGATGTTACTTTGCAATTACATATAAAATATTCATGAAGCCGTACAAGTCTGGTAGTGTTTATTCCAATTACAAAAACTTCTCTTTGTGGTGCTCCTTACAGTTGTGGATGCTGACTACAAATTTATGTACGCTGATGTGGGTGGTTTTTGGTCCACCAGTCGGATTGCCAGATTTTCAACACTTCTTCTCTGTGTCTGCCAGCTACTACTAGTAGTGATTAATCATGTTAAAGTTTAAAATTAAAGTGTCTGTAAAAAAATTATATCGTGTATTGAAATTGTAAAGTTAAGTTTGTATTGTAAGTTTAAATATTAAAGTTGTCAGTTACAAATAAAGATATAAAAAATGTTACTTTGTAATTGCATATAAAATATTTATGATGTCATATCAAATATAAATTTCTTCTTCTTGTGTAGGGAGGTGTGGTGACATGTGTTTGGTATCCCTAGGTACAAGTTGATATGATATAGATGGCAGCACGTGACAGTAAAGTTAACAACAGCGTACACCCCCGACCCCCCTCCCACAATAAACACTGACTGATTTCTTTCACTTGTCACATGCTGCCATCTGGTGACAGAAAAATGGAGTCTCGGAAGACGGACATTTTCAATGTCCAAAATATTCAGACAATAACTTTGAATGGATTTATCACAAAATCAAGAAATATATCAATAATAGAATATATTAAGATACAAGATTAAACAAGATATGTTACTGAAAAATCAAAATCTGAAATTCATTTTCTTCCATACTCTTCAAATTGTTAAAAAAACAGTTTTTTTAGTTTTAGTTTCAAAATTTGACAGTTCACTTATCAATCAAAATCAATTAAATCCCGAATTTATTTGAGCAGGCCCTAATCATTCGAAATTGAGAGTTTGTGGCCTGGCTATTTGCCTTTCTCAACTCCCTGGGGAGCATTCAACACTGGCTGCAGACCTATGCCACGTAAACTGTTCGATGGAATATATTTATATATATTTTTGGAATATATTTGATAGACCTACAACAATAATAGTACCATGTCTACAGCAGATAATAAAATGTATTAAATTGGTCCACATACTTTACATACTCTATTTCGTTTTTAAAAACAATATTGTTGCTTGAAGGCATTGCCTACTTCATCTTGCCATATTTATACCATCCTTACATCAGTATAAATGTTTGAAAATTAATCTACAAAATCAGTAATGCACAACATCATAAAACTCCCCAATACCACAAGACAGTTGATGCAACATGCTAATGATATTTTTTCCTTCATTCTGTAGGTTTCCATTCAAGAAAATGACAACAGAACACGAGGGTTGCTGTTGCAGTGGTGTGCCTCACAGTTCAGTCCACCAAACTCTCGATGAGATGGAGTTTGAACGGGGCATCTGGTCAGCCGCACTTGATGGAGACATTGACAAAGTCAACAAACTATTGAGAGAAGGACGAGACCCAAATGCTATGGATTCATCGGGATATACAGCACTTGTAATTTTAAATTTTCTTTCTATTGAAATGTTTAACAGTAGAACTTAGAAGATGACGAGTTATTATATTGTGTTAGTTCTATATATTCTTTGTTACATGAATATACTGATGTAGTATTCTATGGCCATGGATGAACATTATTCCCACTAGATTTATAAAAAAACATATAGTCATAATGCACTACATATGCGGTTACATTTTAGAAATTTTATATTTTTACAGGGGGACTATAGCTATAGCCTTGTACTACACTAAATACAGAATGTTACATTAATATTTGGGGATCACGAATTGAAGTATGTTGTATTATGATATGCTAAAATGATAATTTCACATAAGTTTCTAATTTTACATAACGAAAACCCAGCAGCAAGACAGTTTGTTAAGTGTATACCAATCAAGTAAGATGACAATGTCGAACATAGAGATATTCATGCTTAAACAATACAATACAAATTTTCGCAAATTTTACCTACACATACATAAAAAAACAAAAAATATTTTGAATTCATAAAATATTGAACAAAGAGTATTGAACAGTACTAAGGTAATGCCTATGGGGGGATATGTCAGTTAAATATTAAATATGCAATTTTGTATTATATTTGGCTATATATTTTAAGTATTTTCTAAGAGGTGCTTTTTTCTGTGTCTACATTATATATATATAAATTTTTACCATCAATCAATCAAATCCTAAATTTATTTGAGCAGGCTCTAATTATTAGTCATTCAGAGAGTCGCAATCTCCAGCAGCAACACAGCTGCGTACATTGGCATATATCGACTGGACCAACTTTAGACAAGCCATTCGCGCTCTTGAATGTTAACGGAGCCAGCCCATGTATGTGTGAAATGTTTAATATCCAAAAGCTTCCAATATGCTGCTAATTTACAAATCCAATTGAAATTTTTATGGAATGATCTGTGCTTGATTTTACGTGGAACCAATGTTATTGAAAGGGACAACCAAATACAGGGCAGCGTGATCTGCACATTTTCAACAACTGAATCAGCAGTTGTATTGTTATTCGTATCAGCTATAAACATCATACACACCATGTATTTCTTCTTTATAGGTTTTCTAGATCTATATAAAAATGACCAAGGATTTTGTTGCAGTCTTTTGTCTCACTGATCAGTCCGCAAACTCTCGCCTAGATGGAGTTTGAACAGGGAAAATTAAAACTTCTTGCCATCCAATTACTGCTCTTTATTTTCGAGCTTAATAGAATGAATTGTTTTCTTGCCAGCACTATGCTGCCCGCAATGGTCATTTAGAAGTCTGTCGGGCGCTTGTAGCAAGTAACGCCTGCGTTAATGCAAAGACAAGAACAGGTATACTATTTGCAAAAAGATAACTTATCCAAATATGGAAAAGTTGAAAAAAAATTGAATTATTTCTTTACATCATCAAATATCCTGTATGTGTGTTTAAAACAGAATATATGAAAATAATTTAATAACAAGGCTATAAAGAGATAATATATTTTACAGCTTCTACAAATCAAAACCACTAAATAGAATTACAGGGATGCAAATTGTGACTAAGAATACTAGAATTTTATCATGATGATTCATTTGATAATGTAACATTTATTTAATTAACCAGGTGGAGTGACTCCTTTGCACCGAGCTGCGTACTGTGGCCACTTGCCTGTAGTCCAGTTCTTGGTGAGGAATAAGGCGATTTTATCACTCACAGACACCGATAACAAGACCGCACTCCATAAGGTAAGCTTACGCTAATACCTCGAGGCTAATACATTGGCCTATAGGTATTACCCTAGAATAAATGTGTTGTCCCAGTTTTAAAAGATTAACGAAAGCACATAGGGTTGCTTTTAAAGATTAAAAAGTGAGTTTCCATTGACACAGCACAAAATACAGTACACACGTGACCGTGCTGCTTTTACTCATGGGCTCCAGCATTAAAAGGTGTGGGTAATTACAATATTTACTATACAAAACATACACTGCTACTCTATTAGGGCACTAACCTCTTGTTAGGGACACAGAAACTGTATATTTACTGTAGATTGAAATGTGTCAAGACCACACACACCCTTCGACAGGCTTCTTGCGCAATGATCTTGTGCGCATCGTAGATGGCGTTGTGTCACGTGTAATTGAATTTTCCACGTGACTGAGAAGTCAGGATGGGGGGGATGGCTTTTCCCAGGTTCAAGTTCAGCTTGTGCTCCCTTTTCCAAATCTCCAAGGCCTCTAGGGTCTTCCTTCTTGACCAGTTGTCCTCTCTGCTGACGATCTTGGTGGTTGAATCGTCCTGAATCACATGCCCTGTCTTCTCTGCGCACAAGATCTGATTACATTGTGTGCTTCCGTGGATAAGGAGTTAGACTTGTGACCAGAAGGTTGTGGGTTCGATTCCCGGTCAGGTCTGGTGGTAAGTGTTGAGCAAACCTACCTCTAACAGGTTGCACACTGCTCCGTGGTACCTACACGTTAAATAGGTATAGGTCAGGCGAGTGAACGCAAATGTGAATGATTAGCACATCTGCGCCGCTACGGCAGCAATTGTGCTGTATGCTCCCTGGGGAGTTGAGAAAGATATAGTGTGATAAGGATGCCAACGGCCTGGTGTGAATGTAAAGTCGTGAGAGCACTAGAATCATGACTATAAAACCACACATTTACATTTACAAACATAGCAATGTAAGGTAATTTAGGTAAATATACAGTTTCTGTGTCCCTTATAACACTTCTTATTAGTCTATATTTCGTACACTAAGCAGAGCATTATAATATATGCATATTTTGTATACTAAATATTGTATTCAACCACTCCTTTCAATGCTGGAGCCCACTTTGTTTACAACATATAGGATCCAACACAATTTGCAAAACATCACTGACATACATGTATAGTTTTTTTTCTATTTTTCCAAAGAACACCTTAGATTATAATGAGCAACCTAACTCAATTTGTGAGTACATTCAAATATTTCAAGAAAAAAGGACTTTATAATTACAAATAATGTTCTTAATGCCACTCCTTTTAATTAACATAAAAGAATAAGAGAACACAGCCCTAGATATGGAAAGAAAAAGTGATTCAGTGCCAATATAGAATTGAGAGCATCACAAAAAAACTTCAGAATAGATGTATGTTGATATGGATCATGAAAAGAATACACATGTACTAGTATACATGCAACACATGGAATATTTATGGTAAATATATACGTACATGTGTTATGTTAACATTTTAATACAATATTGATTGTTATTCATATAATTTTGCATAGAACTTTTCGGCAGTTGTACTACTGGTAAGACTACTGGAACTACTGGTAAGACACGTCCAAGAAAAAGGGAGAGAATCAGCAGCAGACTTGAACTTACAAATATTCGTCTCCATCATATCCTCCAACTGAAAAATCTTGGTTTCAAGAATTTTGAATTTCTCTTCGCCAGGCAATGATTCATAATTTGGATCATTCTGAACTGTATAAAGTGACCAGAATTTGCTGACACCTTCCAGACAGTACTTCTTTAGCTTCTCTAGCCCATATGTTAAAGCAATTTGTAAGTTCTTTATATTCGGATCTTCTGACATCATGCTCGCCTCACACTTTGACACAATATCATCTATCTGATACTCATGTGCCAGAGGTAACAGGGTATATGCATTGGAAAGTGTCACAGAAGTATTGGTTGGATGCATCACGTTGAGCAGCTCCAGCACATCATCATAATTCTTTCCTGTGAGATCCACCTTTTTCGTCTCACCTTCTTTGAAATGACCATCCTTGAGCATAGCTTTAAAAACGGGTGACCACATCTCCAAGATGGCACGGCTCGCATGTAGCATTTTTTGTTTTTGTATTTTTTTAGATTTTTTTACTTCATTTTCATCTGTAATTTGTAGCATGACATCATCATAACTCCAAGGCTTTGTAAAATCTATCAACACCATTTTGTTTTATAGAAGATATTAGGATGAATATATAATAATGCAATAATGTCTACAAATTGTCAATCCTTTCCAACAATGATTTTATTGCCTGCTTGTGTAGATTCTAATATCATGGGGTGCATTTAGTTTAAATATCCTCTTCAGCTGTCTTTTGAATACCAAAATCTTGTTAATATTACTTGATATTGAATTTGAATATCCAGAGAGCCTTTGTTATAATATCTTTTATTCCATGCATGTGTTTGCAATGAAAAGCAAATGGCTACGTTATATATACCAAAATATGAGAATCAAGTGCTCTGTAAACAGCTTATCACTGAAAATCTCCACTCTCTACGAGAGGTCAAATATTTTTTTTATTTTTTATTTTTTTTTGTAAATAATATCATAATATTTTGTATTATTGTATTTGATAATTTATTTTGATGATAAATCTTATGATATAATGAATATCTATTTTTTATATATTTTTTATGAATCTCGGTTCTTCAAACTGACCTCTCCTAAAATGTGTCATATATTTCCTGAGTCACGTGACTTTTGAACCAGGTCGTTCCCCAATGAAATATTTAGAAAACAAGTAGTGTTTGGTTGTCCTGTTTGGTTTTGTTTACTTGAATGGTGCATAGCTGACAATTACATAGGTCTTCATCCAATTTGGGTTTTGTTAAAAGTGTCTACCTTTTTCAATGTTCACCATGACCTGGTCATGTGAACTCAGCTTTATCTTTAACATACATACTCTAAGAAACAGGTCATTTGCCCACAAGAGATGCAGTAAAATTAATAGTGTTGTACACCATTTCCTTTTTGAATGTGGTATAGGTCGTTAGAACAACATACCTGTACAGACGTTCCATACTTTCAGTTTCAAATTTTTGGAAAAAGACGCCATCAAGTTGCCTTTGTAAGCCCTCTTGTGTATCACTAACCAGAATCAGGTCATTTGTCCACAAGAGATGCAGTAGAATTTGGTTTGTATTCATAGACTGGGCGGCCAGGCCACAACCATTGAATGAGGAATAATTACGGCCTACTCAAATAAACTTATAATTTGTTTGATTGATGTAACTATACTTCTTTTACAGTCTAAGTACATGTAACAACTCTGGGCTAAATTATAGAATTCACTACCAAAAAGTGGTACGAATTTGTAATGTGCGGGGGTTTCAGGGGGCAGAGCCCCCTGATATGTTGAAATTAACTACAAAATATATTCAACAATAATCATAATCCTATATTTTAATACGCTAATTTTTGGACTTTGTTCGGCTATCTCCTCTTTAACCTGACAAGCTGGACGCCATTTGACTTCAGGAGATCGTTCATGGTACTGTGTAGTTTTGCACGAATATGTTTTTCATTGTCAAAATGGCCCTGATGGTTGTTAATTAGTGGTTTTATAACAAAACTAGCAGACAGCGGCAGCCATGACAGCATCATGTGGAGTAGTGTGATGTCATAAAGACGCCAAAGGCGTCACATGGGTTCAAATACTAGGGATTACCACCACTTTGCCAATTGGTGTACATTAGAACCTTCAATCAAGACCACCTCTATAACTACGCCACCTCTATTATAAGATGATTTATAACTGTCCCAAGTCTCATAAAAAGACCATTGCAAACGTCCTTAAAGAGACCACCCCTATATTAAATCACTTGACGCCAGTCCTTGGGGAGTCTTCATAGGGATGTTCTACTGAAGTGTGTGAGAATATCTGTGCAATGGAGAGCATTATGTTCCCATTACCATCAGGGCCGTAGCCAGGTTTGCAAAACAGAGGAGGCAAAGAAGTTTGGCGAGGATGCAGGCAATTGCTGTAGCCGCGCAGCTGTTCTAGAGTGGATTTGGGGCACAAAATATTTTTTCTATTAATTAGCCTATCTGAGGCTCCGAAATAAAACACAGTTATTGATTAAGAAAGCAAAATTTTACATATGTTAAAAATGAAAGAGTATGTTGTCAAGTATGAATACAGATGCTTTTCAAATTTGTGTCCAGTTTGATTTACGTGACAATTATATAATTTTTTGGAGCATACAAAACAAATATGTTAACTCTCAGTTTCATTCAGGGTTTGAGAAAAAAAAACTTCCCAAAAATAGAGGAGGCAGTTGCCTCCTCTGCCTCATATGTAGCTACGACCCTGACCATAGACACTAATTTTTCATCTCATAGCTTTTACATATTAGATGCCAAGTGCATTTTCAGTGATCAATGACTTAGTAAGTCTTGACTTTCTCTTATTAATCATCGAGTGTTGTTATATGGTCTAGAAAACCTCCGGCAATGAATCATACTTGATGCTTATGTTTGCTGTGTGATTAGTGTGTTAACATTATTTATGTGTTTGTAGTTTGTACTCTCTAAATAAGAATACTTATAGCCAATGTTAGAAAAAAATCACAATGCCTTTGATTTTCACTTGCTATTACAGAGGATGGTCACCTTGCCATGTTTACATAGTCAAAAAACTGCCCTTTAAATGAATGACGCCTTGGCATGTTCTTGGATGTCGTGTGTATGGGGATGCTGTCAGGGTGCTTTCAGGATGGGTGGTGGTGCTGTCAGGACGTGGGCAAGTGTCGTACAGGACAAGGGTGCTTGAAAGTAAAATGCTGTAAAAAACATATTTATACACTCACCAAATGTCTTTTTTCTATGCCCATGGAGGGCATTGTGTTCCCATTTACATAGACACTAACATTTCCTCCCTTAGATTTTGATTTTACATGCCAAGTCAATTAATTTCACCAATGATTTAGTTGCGATTTACTTACACGATTATGTAACTGGAGAGATTCAATGTGATTCTCAGCATGCCTCTTTGACGACACGGGTATAACCTAGTTAATGTTAATACTAATGCCAGTAACCGATTAAGGGGGGGGGGCTGACTGGGCTATAGCCATGGGCCCCCACCATTTGGGGGGCCCCCAGATTTTGAAAAATTTTACGCTTGCAATTTTTGACGCAAAAGCCCCAAATAATAAGGCGACCCTCATCAAAATTAGGGGGGCCCCATGTTTTGGAAAAATTTTACATGTGCGCAATTTTTGACGCGAAAGCCCCAAATAATAAGGTGACCCTCATCAAAATTTGGGGCCCCTACTTGCGTTTAAACTAGTACACATTCTAACACCCTAAATAATATGAGGCCCCTAGTACATTTCTTTTGGGTCCCAGATAATGCAACACAGATTGCATTTTAAATCTTTGACATAAAAGCACCAAATCAAGAGGCCCCTAACATATATTTTCCAATGAAATGAGGCATCTGGGGCCCCAACTTACATTTAAACTGGCACACACCGAAATGCTCAAAACTTATGGGGCCCCTGGTACATTTCTTTTGGGCCCCAGATATTGCAACGTGGATTACATTTCAAATGTTTGACTTAAAAGCACCAAATCAAGAGGCCCCTACCATAAATTTGCCAATGAAATGATCTGGGGCCCCAACTTACATTTAAACATGCATACACCCAAATGCCCTAAATAAATGGGGCCCTGGTAAATTTCTTATTGATCAATTTGCCAGACAAAAAGTAAGAAAACGTGCTTTGTGAGGTATACATTTTTATTTTTATTTGCTTGTTCCCTGACAATGAATTTAATATAAGAAAAATATTGTCTTTAAATTTTCCAGTAAATGGAGGATTTCTTTTCTAGAATATTTTATTAATAATTATCATAATTTTCACAGATGTAATTTAGTGTGCACCATGGTTGATAAAATGTTGCTTTCATTTGTCTTGAAATAGTCAACAAAGTACTGTCTTTACAGGGGGGGCCATCTATTTTGTCTTTGGAATTTGGCAGCAATTTTTTCGGTATTTGATGATTTTAGCATATTCGTCACTTTTTTACATTATATTGGGATATAAAGTAATATGCATATTTGATTTTATAATACAATAAAATAGAAATTCGCCAGATTGTGAAATACATTTTCTTTAATGCCATATACATATACATATATTACATTAGTATTGGATATACATGGTATTGAATTAGTGTGGCATTCATTGATATTTACAAAGATGCTAGGGTTTGTCAGAGGACAATAGATTACATATGAGATAGTCCAGATTAAAAAAATCATATCTACACTGTGCTGTTAATTCTAGCAAAAAATTCATTGTCAATGTTGTAAAATCAGCAAAAATAGCTTTGTTCTTGTATTTCTTGTTCGCCTTCCATAGCGCATAATGATTTCTGGGTAATATCATCAGCAGTTAGTGATCATCATCTTCTTCAGTTTCATTGATGTCAGCCAGTATGATTTCATCTTCAGAATCACTACTAAACTCATGGATAACTTCATTATTAGAAATTTTCAAAATTGTTATTCAGATCTTTATAGTTCTTTTCTATATGTGCCTCTACCCAGGAAAACTTTTACTTCTTGGTTAGATTCAATGTATCTTTCATGTGATGATAAATGAGATATTTGTCGAGTTCCGTTGCGTACATTTATGCAGTTTTCCAGTTCGATGAATTTCTACCCAGTCATAATCTTTGTTTTGCTTATTTTTTGTTTTTAACGCTTTGTGTTCTCCCTCAATGTCCTACATTTTGTTTGTTGTAGTTGGAGTGTTTCTAAATGGATAATATAATCATGCACAAGTTGTTCTGATATTTATCGGGATATTTGTTTTTGCTTCACACTTTAATGCAGTCGTATCCCCCCCCCACCTTCCGGAACCAAACCAAAA
>CM032667.1:47070647-47142896 GCA_019095985.1 Streblospio benedicti
TTTAAAATTTTTTTTTTTTCAGGGTTTTTTGCCCTAAGTTTGCAGAAGGGTTTTTTTTTTTATTTTTTGGGGGCCTGTTCCAATTTTAATAGGATCCGGGTTTTCCTTCCAGGGCGGATGGGTAGCTTAGTCCGGGGTGGGAGCAAAATTAATGAGATACGTGTATCCCTACTACAGTAGAAAACAGGCAATTCACACCAAAGATTTAGGGCACATCACCAATCACAGCCTTTGTAATGAGCAGATCACCAGTCACCAACCATAGATTCCATCACATTTCATGCACTTGAATACAGGCAATTCACAATTCAGTGAGAATTCACGCTCAAGATTTAGTCCAATTCACCATTCACGTTTTTTGCTATATGACCCCCTCATTCACATGACCGTCAGATTGCATAGTTGTTTCTCAGTGTGAACTGACGTAACCCCAGATTGTCGGGGTCACTGGGGCGCTGCACTGCCAGGGCCGGGTCCCATGCCAAAGAGAGTTGACAGAGTTCACTTCTGAGCCCACCCTTCCTGTTAAATGAACGGTTATGTAGTCTTTCATGAATTGTCCCGGTTATTAAACCTGGATGTCAAATCGTCCTAAAAACCTCATATTAGTTTTGATGGTGTCTTATACAGTGGAACCTCTCTATTAGGACCACTTTTGGAACCAGTATTAGGTGGTCTCAATAGAGAGGTAGTCTCTATACAGAGGTTCATTTTGGTAGCTTTATGAAGGTTTGTGATCGTGAAAAGTGATCTTACTAAAGAGGTGGTCTCAATAGAGGGGTGGTCTTAATTGAAGGTTCTACTGTATATTTGTCGACTTGCCGTATGTCTGTCAAAATATCCAAATGGACGGGCAATGTCTTAGGTATGTGCCACTTATATTTACATGTAATTTATTGTCACATAGTTAACCCAAACACAAAATGTCCTCACAAGTTCCGAAGTTCTAGTCTGTCAAAAACCCTGGACTGTGTTTCTACTACCGTCGACTTGGAAATGCAACCCCCCCCCCCCACACACACACTCCCTATTCTTTTCCTGAAATCAGTTTCAACTTCGTTTCTCCACCCAGTTAATTTTTCAGGAAAACAATTGTCCAAATTATGTATCACTATTATTCACCAATAGCTCGTCTGTATTTCAACATTACCAAATCACACTCCTATTTAGTGCAAATGACACTCCTATTTTGTGAGTTTGCCCAACAGTCGCATTCCTTCCACAGAGACTAGTCCCATCTAGTCTCCTGACACGGCTTGCTGGTTATTCCGCCTGGCCAATAATATAGTGGGCCTAGTCTGAACAAGCACCCAGGAAACCTTTGACATAACACTTATATTATAACAGGAGCTTAAACAGTGCAGTCCTCATGTTAATTTAAAAAGCGAGAAATCTCTGATGTTAGAGACGAGAATTTAAACCAGACAAGTTGACTATTGCTAGATCTTAGCTTTGTGGTTTGGATACTTATTAAAAGTTCAGCCCAAAGAAATTACATGCTATGGATAAATCATACATATTTTGCATTTATTGTTTTAGAGAAAGTAGTATAGACATCAGATGTAGTGTAGCTTCTGTTAGGTGTGTTGTCATGTGAGAAAATGAAAGTATGCTTGTATCTGCAATTAGAGACATACTAGTACAACTTGTCCACACCGTGTATATGTCATGCCTGGAAATAAAACAATAAAAGCAATAAATTTGAGTTGGATAATATTTGTACTTAACAGTACGTGACGTTAAATCATGAAACCACCATGCAGTTTTCTCCATTTACGTCTGACTGACAACGTAACAATGTAACATCAATGAGCAACAAAATAATAAACTGACAAGTACGTGGGAAGACTATAAGGGTAATATAATGGTCTGTTTTAGTGTGAAGATAACACTAGCTTGCACGAGTGGTGATCTAAGCCTGCTCGAGTGAGCGTTAGCGAACGAGAGCAGGCTAAGACACCACAAGTGCATAGCTAGTGTTATCTCAACACTGAAACAGACCATTGCCTTTTATCTCCCCAGTTTAATCGAATTATTTAACTTGATGGTGTTTACTGTTCACAAAGTAGGGAGATAACCTGATCTCCTACGGCTCTTAACCAATCAGAATCGAGAATGAATGGCAAACTGGGGAGAAATCAAAATCAAACATTCCTATCAAATCAGCAATAAAGAACAATAATAATAAAAAAACACCATGGATACACGGACCCCGAGCTTGCCCTACAAGGCTGCCCTCCTGACGGCCTCGCACGTGGCGCACGTCCTCATCATGGGCTTCTTCTACGGGGGCGCCGGCGTGCTGTACACGGAGCTGCGGCGCCGCCTCGAGGGCACCACGAGCGCGGGCATGGCGGGCGCCTGGGCCATCGGTGAGTCTTGCCGCCAGCCAGTGTCGGTGTCGCCTGGGCCATCGGTGAGTGTTGTTAGCTGTGTGTGTGTGTGTGTGTGTGTGTGTGTGTGTGTGTGTGTGTGTGTGTGTGTGTGTGTGTGTGTGTGTGTGTGTGTGTGTGTGTGTGTGTGTGTGTGTGTGTGTGTGTGTGTGTGTGTGTGTGTGTGTGTGTGTGTGCGCGCGCGCGCGTGTGTGTTGGAGCTGAGGGTACATCACCAAGGATATTATTGTATACTTTGATGAGGGGGTCAATTGGCGATATGCTCTAAATCTTGAATGTAAATTATGGAGGGTCTTTATTTAAACGTGTGAAATGTGATGCAACCTATTCAGTTACAAATTATGATCATTGGTGAAAGACAATGAAATGTCTTGGTGACAGGTGATTTAGCAAAAAAATGTTGGTGAATGGATCAAAACTCTATACCCCCACCCCCGCCCCCATCTTTGATCACATAGGGTCAGTGATATCACGCACGGCAGCAGAATGTGCAAAGCAAGGTTTGTTTAGTTTCTGTGCACTGTGCAGTTTCTTACGTGGATGTCTAGTGGGGTATCGTCATATCCCACGGTTATATATGGACCCAATGTATGGGTGAACGTTCACTGATGAAGGCAGTGTGAATGATAAAGCCGTGAAACCGACTATGTTAGTGAGATGGTGGGTATTGTCGTGCCATCTGCGGGGGGGGGCATTGTTTGTGCGTGCACGGTCTATGATCTGTTCGTGGACCCACCCCCCATCCCTTGATTTGCCTACGCTAAGAGTCAATTGTTCATCTTGATTGCGCATAAGTAGATGTAAGTTACATCCTTCAATACCAATGTATGGCAGAGGTCCGTGTGTTCATATCTATCTTGTAATCAATGTAGCACGTGAGATTTGAGCATTCGTTACTCTAGTACACGAACTTTTCCATTGGCCGTACAGCCGTGGTGAGTAGGTATGCAGCCGGTCCTTGTTATTGACCTCGGCTGTGGGTATGTCAGTGTCACCTAGCCAGCACACAGTCACATGTTTTGTCATATTTTTGGCTGTTGTTTATTCCCCACATTCTGTAAATGTTATCTCAAAGTGAGAAATAAGCTCAAGACATTTGTATACGATAATAGAACAGGTTTCGAGGCTGTGCTCTACAGAACCTAGTTTCTTTAGTAGATATTAAATTCATATTCTTTAAACTTTAATTAACAATTCCAAGTAAATGAAAAGTTTGGGCTGTAGATTTTATAAGTGAATGAATTTAAAGATTTTCAAACTTTACCGCAGTAGTTTTTCGTTTATCATATAAAACTTAATACTTTCTAATATCATAGAATAACACAATGTTTACTAATTCTAATTAACTTTTTGTTACCTTCACAGTAGTGTTTAATGAGAGAAACTAGAGAAGACAACGCCACATTTTATTAGGTAAATCTGCAGTGCGCTAAATGAATTTATAAAACAGTGATGTATTCACAGAATAATATAAACTGTGTTGGCTGGTAAGAATCGAGGTATGCTGATTGAGCTGGTACGATTCCCTGAGTGTGAGGTGAAGGTGAGTTGAGCATGCGAGCAAACCGTGATGTCGTGTAACAAGGTCACGAATTGATCGATGTACTCACTTTACATCTCTTGTTAGTGAGTTTTATTGCCTTCTTTCATTGCCATGTGTGTCATGAACAACATATTGTCTCTGTTGAATTTGGTTTTATCTAGAGCGCATCGACTTTTATTAATAGATATATGTCAAACAATATTTTTATGTATCATATTGATTATATTATCTTTTTTGTCTCATATTCTTCTTATCATTATTTTTTCTAGGTTGGCAGATAGACTCCATAGGGTGGAACTTTGAACTCGTGATTATAAGGAAGTTGACAAATTAGAAGGTTTTTCAATTTTCATAAATCACCAGTAACATTTCACATTTTCAAAACCTGCTGGTAACTTTCTCCAAACTTTAAAAAAAGAAATCTGTTGGGATGACTTTGAGAAAGTTCGCAACTTTCAGTAAAAGTTGCTTATGAAAGTTCGTAACTTTCAAAGTAAGCTTCGGGTTGATGAATTGCATTATTAAGTTACCACCTACAGTACGTTTGCCAACTAATAGCTCATGATCTTTAAACCCACCTTACACAGAAGCGATCGTAGGCGAACCTGTGCAACACATCTACACGTATTGTGCTAATTTAAGGCGTCATATTGGGCGTATTGAGGCGGCATTGAACGGAATAAAAATGCATGGTGCGACAAGTTGCTGAGCCAAACGAAGTGTTACGTTTATTGCGAAAGTTTTGCGACCCCCAGACGCAGCATAACTATTTGTAGCGAACTTAAACCGTATACTGTAATTCGTCAAAAAATGTTGAACGTATTCAGAATTTCCTTATCAAATTTGCGTGGTATGAAAATTCCATTTTTCAAGATTAGTAACCCAAGTACGTTGGCAACTTTCTAAATCACAATGTCAAAATTCCACCTATAGTGTTATAATTGATAGAACCACGTTTATATATGCTTTTTCCTGTGCTAATCTCTAAATAATGCGATTGTACATTGTAGCGAATGAAGAACTGCTGATAACTGCTTTAGTTGCAACCTCACGTTGCTTGTGAATATCAGTGTTATAACTTTTATTTATACGCATGTAGCAAAATACTGGTGTGCTTTTGGGGCCGGGTGGATAGAGTTGGACTTGCGACAAGAAGGTCGCGGTTCGATACCCTGGCATGTCTGGTAGTGGGTATTGAGCAAACGCATCCCTAAACCCTTGCACACCGCTCCATGGTATCTACATGTTGTTAGATACATTCGTCATTGGGTGGTAAGATTGCGTGAGTGGTACGTAGTCGGAGTGATTAGCATTGTACGCTGAATGTGCTGCACGAATATGAAAAAACCTCATTTAACTGACAAAGGTGTGTGGAATGTAATGTCTTGAGAACAAGCATTGACTGTCAGCTATAAACCTTTACAATTAACATTTCGTGTAGTCCACGTACAAAACACTTGACGTTTACATCCAGGGTTTTGTAGAGTATATATACCTTGTCCATCATTATAATCTGTTACAGAGGTATGTACTCTTGCAATAGTTTTTTCTTCTATTTTAAGTGTCCTACATACTACCAAACTTTTCCAGGAAACCTTTATTCTTAGTCGTCTTCATAAATTTGAGCATTCCTATGCCAACCCACTACGAGACGCTGGTGATATATTTGATAGGTGAACACTTCTGTAGACTAAAAACTGGTGTGCTGGTTGTTGGATACCAGTCCTGTTTGTAGTCACTGGTTTGGTGTAATTCTGTACTAGTACTGTTTGCCATGTGCTGATGTGCGTTAGCGGGACAACAGCAAAGCCTATCATTTACTGTTGTTAAATTCTGCTCAATATCTATACACTTAACATACAAGCAAAGACCTACTACACACCAGGTAAGATCAAGTTTGAACAGCTGTTGCTACTAGTTTACTAGCGTCACCAGCTGGTACTAGAGAATCTAACCAACGAAGGACACACTTAAATTATCGCATTTAGATAAGTCCTATAGATCCTAATAAATAAATCCAGAGTATGATCTAAAAGTCTTAAGTTAGCTGGTGGGTAGCTGCTAGTTCCACGTAGTTCCTAGGTCCATATCCGGGGTCTACGGGAATTAATCTTTTTACACTAGCTGTATATGTACATGCAT
The DNA here is from genome assembly GCA_019095985.1 of Streblospio benedicti. Classification (NCBI taxonomy): domain Eukaryota; kingdom Metazoa; phylum Annelida; class Polychaeta; order Spionida; family Spionidae; genus Streblospio; species Streblospio benedicti. The sequence continues at coordinate 47,076,726 of CM032667.1, forward strand.
GCAGGTACACAATCATAATGCAAACTAAACTAAATCTAGTTAATGAAAAACAATTTACTGTCATATAAGTGAGACATCATTTGATTATCAATTAGTTGTTTGTGCCAATATCGAAATTGCCGTGCTTGGGGATTGTGTGTGGTAGATTATTTCAATAACAAAATGAAAAATGTAGTTAGTGATTAACGTCTGTACTAGAACATAAATTCATGGTAAAACGAATTCCTTGCCTCCCATTGTGTTTCTGACTAAAATTATTTTTAAATGAATAAGAATATTATTTGTATAGCTATTGTAGCCTGCGTAGTACATATGACCCTCCTACCCCCTCGCGGTGCTAGGGCACATAGCATGCATGCTTCCAGTCATTCAACTGCACGTAAATAATAAAATTACATATCGTTTGGACATCCGCCGGCAGTCGCAAGACACCAACTCCATTTCAAGTAATCACGTCTCAAGTCCTCAAGTGTTCATTTTGTCTGAAAACAAAACCGAATGGTAAGTTTTAATGAAAAGTGTGCACCTCAATACACAAAATGTGAATATGGTTGTCACCATACGTCACGATACCTACTACATTTAGGTCATCGAAAAGATTTACACGGGCTGAAATATCAACCGCAAAGGATGTCAGTATGGCAAGGTGACTTTACAAATTTACATTTTCATTGTCCACGCGAATAAAGGCGTCTTTTTGTTATATGACCATCAGAGGATATATGTACGTGTACGTTTTGCATCACAAGAAAACTTGTGTAGCATATAAATTCAACAATTCTCCGTGTCTTGGTCCCACTGGGTGAGAGTCGTGCTTTGAGGTGCGGTCGACCCCATTATATAACTTGGAGAGAAAGTTCCATTTCACAATCACACATCACGTGCAGCTTTTAGTAATGTCATGTAGCTATTGTAATGCCAAGTAATGCAATTTACTCCCCAGGTGTCCAGAACATCGGCACTAGAAACACAAATCATGATGCCATGAACTGCAATTTCCAGATGATCACATGATTAGCTAGGGCTAGGAATATTATCCCATCTAATTCCCCATAATACTTAATTGCCACGTGTGTGTGTGTGTGTGTGTGTGTGTGTGTGTGTGTGTGTGTGTGTGTGTGTGTGTGTGTGTGTGTGTGTGTGTGTGTGTGTGTGTGTGTGTGTGTCAAGTCAAGTCAAGTGTCACCATACAAGTCAAGTCAAGTCAAGTCCAAGTCAAGTCAAGTCAAGTTAGTCATCGAAAAGTCAAGTCAAGTTAAGTCACGGTGTCAAGTCAAGTCAAGTCAAATCCAAGTCAAAAGTCAGTGTGTGTGTCAAGTGTCCAGTCCAAGTCAAGTCCAAGTGTGTGTTCCAAGTCAAGTGTGTGTGTGTGTCAAATTGTGGTGTCCAAGTCAGTCAAATTAAGTCCAAGTCCAAGTCAAGTGTCAGTGTCAAATGTGTGTGTGTCAAGTCAAGAGTGTCAAGTCAGTCAAGTGTGTCAAAGTGTGTGTCAAATCCAGTGTGTCAAGTGTGTCATATAAGTCAAGTCAAGTCCAAGTCAAATGTCAAGTCGTTTTGCATCATAAGAAAACTTTAGTAAGTGTGTGTAAGTAATCATTTATTATACTGACATGTGATATACAGAATATACATTCAAAAAATACGAATATATTAATATTATCACCCAGCCAATACTGGCTTATAAGTCAGTTGAAAACAATAATATATATATATATATATATATAGCATCAAGCAAATTACTTGTATTATACAATTATGTTTAATATGAAAACAAGAAAAAAGAAATACAGTAAATAATATGATATATAATAATTGTTAAATTATACAATATTTGATAATCCAATTTCTTAATATTGAAAACATAGTACAGATTTGATATGCAAGATGTATAAGATGTATTTAGGAATACAATTTTCTTTTCTAATATTCCAGGCACTTTCTATGTATTTTGCTACATAATACTGGCACTCTGTCATTAAATAAATAAATTTTGCTTGGTCATCCATATCATGAAAATGTTTATATTTATCATTTGCTTTTGTGTAAAAGCATGTTGCGTTGATCTTTATATAGGTCACAATTGATTAAGAAGTGAAATTCAGTTTCGATTTCCTTTCTTTCACATAACATACAAATACGTTTTTCTAATTCAATTCTCTCGAAACGACCAGTCTCAACTTTTAATTGTAAAATGCCACATCTGAATTTTGCTAATAGTGAACGTTGGCATTTATTCATACAACCTTTGACATATACACTAGTTTCACAGTCCTTCTTAAAGAGTTTAAAAGTACGCAATTTAGGTTTAGTTTCAACAGATCTCATACAGTTATCTTTGAAAATGTCATAAAGCTTTTCAGTACATAATAACAAATCACAGAGTTTCCTTTCGTTAAAACATGGGACATATCTAACAAATCAAATATCTCTCTCATTTGCTCTGACATCCATAAAAAAATATGCGTTTCGTTATTCTTTCATTTGGCATCTTTTTGAATTCTATTCCAAAGACGTAGCATGTTTAAGTACTTTCTGTATTTCGGTATCAACCAGTCCATTTCCACATAATGCTGGAATTGGTGTGAACTTGTGTACACCAAGGAAGTGTCTTACTGCTGCAGGTGTCTGAGTGGGAACAATAAATTTGATGTTGTCCACTGTGTGTGAATCTGTGTGTGGGAACCACGCATGTGTCACAGTTTGGAAAATGTCTTGAATCCAACATTTTTCGGTGTGTTTCAATTTCAATAATCGCACTAATGCCCTACCTCCTGAATCTGTGTGTGTTTTTGAGCACATAGAAAAATTTAGATGTTCATCGAAAATCACACCAAGATACTTTTTTGTGTGAATGTGTGTGTGTGTGTGGTGTTGTGTGTGTGTGTGTGTGTGTGTGTGTGTGTGTGTGTGTGTGTGTGTGTGTGTGTGTGTGTGTGTGTGTGTGTGTGTGTGTGTGTGTGTGTGTGTGTGTGTGTGTGTGTGTGTGTGTGTGTGTGTGTGTGTGTGTGTGTGTGTGTGTGTGTGTGTGTGTGTGTGTGTGTGTGTGTGTGTTTCCTGTTTTGCTCCCCACAACCACAACCATACTTCATTACATGGTACTTGGCCTAGGCTTCTACATGTATGGATTTTTAAAAATATAATTATTAACTCGCTACTGGCTATAGATCTAGGGTCGTCTATAGATATGGTGTTACAAGACGTATTTCACCACACGGACACTTCCGTAAAGTGGACATAATTTCACACTTCCACAAGTGGCCCTAATTGCAAAGTTTTACATTTGTGTATTGCCAACTGCATGTCTGTGTTTAGCAAGCGCTCTAGGTATTACAACCTCGGATGCCTGCTGTGTAAGTTTTAACGACTTTTAAAAGACGATGTTGTGTGGGACCAAGTGTTAACCAATGTGATTTTAAGTATTGCCATACACAAGGCCGTCGTGTTTTTGCATGACCCTAAATGAAGGCATTGTCATTATTTGCACAGTGAAAAAAACGTCTTCAAGCTGCTTGTACATGCTCTTAAATGAAATGTATATCATTAACATTGATATTTAAGACAGTATTTGCGTAGTTGTTATGTAGAACACTTCAACATACAGAAGAACGTTGTTAAGTAGATCGTCAAACGTGTAACAGCCGTATCTGTCTTTTGTGAGCGCGAGCCAGATGTGCATTCGTGGCCCAGCGATGACGGACTCCTCCCTGTAGGCCCAACATGTGTGTAGGAGATTGAAGCCGTGGGTCCATTGCCATCAGAACATTGGAAGAGTGGTTTTGATTTGTTTGTGTTGGTACTCCGCAGCCATCAATTTTGATGATAATAGCAGAGAGGCCACGTGGTGTTGGTACATGGACCTCCAGAGGCAGGTTAAGTAACCAACTGAGCATCGGGGAAGTGGGTGGGGGGGGGGGGGGGGGGTCACGCTAGCTTTTGTTTTCAAGCTAGGTGAGTTCTGCTCGCAGAAAGGTAACTGTCTAGTAGTATACTGTACTGTGGCGACACGCTGTGTGGAGATAAGGCAATGCAGTGGCAGCCGTACGACGTAAATGTTTGGGGCCCAATGTTTGACGACACGAAGTCTGCCATGGCCGGGCCTCGAACTCACGACGCACGTAAATCACGTTTGTTAGTCGCACACTCTGACCACTGCACCAACGAGGACCAATGTGGTGGGTTTATAAAGAAGTGGGAAGTAGGAAAAATGTCAAAAAGAGGGATATGAGATATCATGGAAGAGGGATGTGGGGAAACGCCAAAATATTTGTGGTATATGGGACAAATGCCCCCAAAAATTAGGGATGTGGGAAATAAGGCCCCCCAAAACTTAGGCATGTGGGATTTCATGACCCCTTATAACCCCCCTTGAATGATATGCGTACGTTTAATATAATTCACATGTCTATTGTTATGTTTTGATATGTCATTTATCTTGTACAATGTCTTGAAATTAAATAAACTGTTAATATAAACTGTGAGGAATTTCACCCTTGATCCAATGGTCATACTGCTTATATCATGTGGGCATCAGGGTGAAAGGTGATGCGATTGTGCATGTTGTATCAATGCTTCTAATTGGAGTTTCTGTGGAGAAAAAATACACGAACATCATTCGAAAACGAGGTCTTGGTTTATCCATGTTTGAAAAACTCGTCTGGGTGTATGGATGGGGTTTGTTGTGCACCGACTGGCATTACACTAAACTCAAATTGAATATCGGCCGAAACCTCTCATTAGAATTATGGAAATAACAGCCATACCATCAGCTAAACACCGGTCAGCTTGGGTCAGCCCTGCTACCCAATCAGATACAACATGATAGAGAATACCGACATTGCAGCTCACCAGAGTGGCCATCACAGGCCATCTGAACATGAACACAGAATGGTCGATAACACAAAAAATGTAGGATTAGAATTGATTGTAATTATAGGCTACTACTCGGGTGTCATATGCAAAATTTATATCCGTTTGCAACAGTACATATTAGACTGTATTTACTGATAACAAGAGACAAAAATGCTTGATAATAATGGCTGTTATTTTAGTTGGTCATAATAGCCAGTTTTGGACTGTGGTTGTAATTAAGGTCCCAGTTCATGCATACTTAAATTTTCAACCATTTGCCACCGAAAGCATGACACTTTTTTTCAAATTTCCTTTAAATTCTAAAGCAGAATTTCCACGTAATTTTATTTTCAAACTTATCTTTTATTCCTTTTCCATTTCACACTGTTTGGGCCTAGACACATTTCCACGGTATATCTGCTAAAACCATCGTCTTCATGCATAATACAGTGCAGTCTACTCTCGCCGTGGTCGCATTTATCAATCTAAAATTCAAATGTTTGATTATGTTGTGACAGACCAACATTTATGTACATTACATTTTATGATCCCACGGAACATCAGCCTTGGCCTACAAAAGCTCCAATGGTACACAGTTCGCCCAACACAACAGATCTACACATTGCTGATTGCTGCTATTGTCCATTGTTGATTGTAATTATTGTTTGTGTAGTTGCAGACAGTTGTTCCAATAAATCGACATTTTATCACCTGTTATGCTTCTGTCATTAGCTCTTCAATGATATCGATTCATAGTGCATAGGCTTGTTATAGTCATACAGTAGGATATTCAATTAAGACCACATCTATATCGAGACCACCTCTGTAATAGGAAAACTTATCACGGTGGCAAAAGACTTCGAATCTCCATAAAGAGACCACCTCTCTTTTTAGACAACTTGAAACCAGACTTACGGGTCACGGGAAGGTGGATTTCGTAGAACGATTCTACTGAAATTCATCTCCACACAGAAGGGGATGTTTGGTGCTGTTTCGTGGAGCCACATTCGATCATCCAATTCAAAGGTTTTTGAAAATGTAATCTTATGCAGGATAAAATATACTGAATGTTCCCGTGAACCGACGGTGGGCCATGGTTGGCTCACGGATGAGACATGTTTACATCCACGGTCATGAGTGCTCGGAGTGATACTGACCTCAGAAGTCGGGTCATGCTTTCGGCTTCCATTCAAACGAAGAGGTCCGTAGTTTCATGAGAATCCTTTGTTCGTGATATAATTCAATATATTTGACTTGTTTTTTCGTACAATATCGTGTGATCCAACGCCCTATTATAATTTTGTTGAACATTGCACTCGCAAGCTCAGACGATATCCACCAACTTCGGACATTGAGTACAGTAGAACCTCTCTATTAGGACCACCCCTGGGACTGGCCTTTTGTGGTCTCAATTGAGATGTGGTCTTCCTATGGAGTTTCAAATTGGTCTCTTTCTAAAGACTTGGGACTGCAAGAAACGGTCTAATCAGAGAGGTGGTCTTAACGGAGAGGTGGTCTTAATTGGAAGTTCGACTGTACTATCCTTGATGCGGATAGGATAGGACTAGATCATGCGGTAAAATTCTAAAAATAACCGTTGAAACAGACAAACCAAGAAAAAACCATAAGAAAATGAAGAATGTACAGATTCAACTACAGAAAGCACCGTAATGAACACCACCACACTGAGTGTACAAGCTGCACTCTGCAAATATAATGTTAGAATTCGTTTCTCAGGGAACTTTCTTTTACCATACCACTTGGCTAGTTTCCCGTGGACGTAACGGGCAACAAACTTGAAATTTACAGCTTTAGCCTCTTTCCTTTGTTTTAACATTGACTGTGATCTTCACGTGATTGTGATATTGAAGCCGTACCACGTGTTCGTTTGTTGTCATTGGACTCGTCTAAAAATAGGTGCAAACATCAGTGAGTGATTGACGTGCTAATCCCCAGTGATGGACTCTATCCAGTGCGGCCTCAGTTTTGCAGGTGCTCTACCAGTCTAGATCGACGATGGAAACTTTGAGGTGCTATATGAGAAACGGAAAGTTTACGAAAAACTGTAAACATCATCCGATCTGCCCTTTCAGTGGAAAGTGCATAGCATTTATAGAGTGCCAGCCACCATGTCAGTGTACCGCAGCAATGGATATGTTCAGCAGGGCACTCTGTGAAACCGGGCCGGTGAAACAACATTGTCGTATGGCAATTTTCAAGTTGGAATTTTATTTTTGAAGAAGATATATATATGTGATGTAGTAATGGTTGCTATTTTAGTAGGAGGCAAGCAAGATATCGTGCTGATTGATTCGAAGTTTAAGAGCGACAACAGATGCCTTGAAAATAGACTATAAACCTTTCTCAGTTTCCATCCAGGGTATTTAGCTACCGATGCTACGTGTATTCTTAGGTTTATATGTATGAATGACATTGTACTGTGTGTGTCTAAATAGAAACTAGAGTTTTTCTTTTCTCTCTACTTCATATGAGAACAGTCTTATTTGATATCTAAAGTCGGATTTTATAGTTGGTTTTGTGAATGTTTTTTTTTTTGGATATTTATGATCTCACAGAACGATTAAAGCGTGTGACGTTGATAAGAATGGGATAGGCATCTTTTTAATTCAAGTACATGTAAGTGTTTTACATAATTATTCAGTTGTGCAATAAAAAAAAACTTTACAAACTTCTATCGGTTCATAAGAATATATTAATTGATATTAATGAGCAGTTAAATCAATATGATAATACAGCAATGCCATGATTTGCCTTTTTAAGAACTATTTTGCTAATGATATCTTGCACAATAATTTTCCACTATTCTTTATCATTGACAGATTAATTGCTGTTTTGTTAGTGTTTAATTTTGTGTTATTTTTTACCCCCGAATTCTGATAGCTGTAATCATTGCTAACAATGAAATGCATTTTACACATGTCTTCTATTGTAACATAATTCAGTTTAAATATTTGCAAAAGTCCTCGTTTGAGGACATTACATAAGTTACGTCCCAATGCCATTTTCAAACATAAGTCTAATGACCTGTCACATTTACACAAAAGTAGGTCAATATGTGGGTTAATTCTCTAGGGGCCGCAGAATCAAATGCATGGGTACATGTGTGGTCGATCTGTCCTTTCATGTATTTAGTCAAACCATCAAAAAGATAAAGTAAACATAAAAACAGCAAACACGAGTATCCACAATCTAGGTCCTAATCTAGGCCATGTTCTTTGTGTGAGCAGAGTTCGTTCGACCTTGACCTTCCCCGCTGAGTAGGTCACATGCGGCCACAGATGGTACTCGCGATTTTGGCAAAACTTCAAACTTACTGTGTAATACAGTGTGGATTCCAATTCTGCTGAGACTCTGTGCTTGGATAGTGTGGATGGGGGTGCCATTTGCAAGTCTATAGAATCTGTGAAAAGACAATTTTAAATCAGTGAAAGAGTTTCACGAGTTCTGACGGAGGTGGTGGCTTTTGTAGAAAGAAAAGAAAAACTGTTGTGTCAGAAATGGGTTGTGAAGCAATACAAAGATATATATATGAGACCTTGGCCATGCATTTGCACACTAGATGAACCTCATATGCATGGCATTGATAACATTTTTTCCTGATGAATATAACTTGAATAGATTTAAAAAGAAGTTTTCAATTGTTTAATTTTGCCATTTAATCATTCCTTATGATATGACGTTGTACATACATCAAAGATGTATCCGCAAAAGTCGACCCCAAGTTATAGATGAAGAATTTCTCTCCCGTAGTCCCCGTATATCTTCAAGACAAATAAGCTGGTTTCTCTGTATAAACATGCCTATACTGTGTGTATCAATAGATCTTGTAAAAGTACAAGGTTAAGCTCTTTTATAAATGTGTCAAAGGAGGGCTTGTCATACGGGTAATTTTGAGGCCCACTTTGCATAACTGGAGAATTTATGTTCAATTAGACCATGTACGTAGATTTAAAAATACGACAACAAACAACAACAACATACTGATGGGAATTCAGACCCGTGTTTAGTTTTTGTGTGTTTTTTGAAGAAAAAAATATGCAAAATCATAAAGATTTATATTTTTATAAGTTCTGTTCTATAGTGTCTATAATCCTTTGTTTACACGATAATTGACTGGTGAAAGCTCATGATTTCATAATACTTATAGAATAAAGAAATTACACGGAACTAACACTTTTTGAAATTAATTTATTTTTCTACACATTGAATATTTGAGAGAGCAAAGCATTTTTTATAGAGCAATGGTGGTATCAACTATGTAGGTTTTCTAACTTTCATTTTAATTAACATTAACTAATTAGCATTAATTAACACTTTAATTAGTATGAGGTCATTGTGAACAGATTTATTTTTGCAAGAAAAAAGTAGGATAAACAAAAAATACATCTCATAAAGGGTGTATATTAGGCACAAGCTTGTGAAAATGTAAAACTTGAAGATCATGGTCTTATGAACTTTTTGTACTTCTTAGTATAAAGGAATGCTGCTTGTTCATGCCTCTGTGGGAAAAACATATATAGTGACAAATCAAACTAGTCACCATGAACCATGAACCGGATGATCGGATCACTTCAATTTTCTTGTCCAACAAACAGCATAACTTAACACAAACAAATGTGCACACAGTTTGAAAAATCGTTTTCAGATTCACACGCACTGACATGTATAGTGTAAACATCTACGTGAGATGCTAAATCTAGGGTGATAACTTGCATATTAGACCCATGCATCAATGCAACAATTTTACACTCAAATACTTAGCACAAAGATACTTTGCAGTCGTTTTTTTCTGTGTCCAATTATTTTAGATGGTTGCTTGTGCAGTGATAGGGTTTTAAAACTTGTAGTCCACGGTTTGCATACACGTATATGCATGGGGCAGATGTTTTGTTTGATGCATTCCTCACAAAATTATTTACAGTAGCTTACGCTGCATGTGTGATATGGGTGGTCTGAACTCTTTGGGTCTGAGATACTGTCACTATTCATTCTGAGGATTTAGCTTTAGGTAAACAGTGGATGTCAGGGTCGTCAGAAAGGAGGGCAGGGTGCAAATCAGAAAAACCACACACATTGATTGCACCTGATAGTATGAGAGGATGAGAGGTGTGGGGTGTCACTTTAACACAGAAGCCAGAGCAGATGACAAAACACCAATAGGCCCTTTATAAGCAGTACATAGATGTTCTTCAAAACCCAACCTTATTTACTTATCTATTTAAATATATCTTTGATATTTTAGATTAAGTTTAGAATGCATTTTAGATACCTTAATTTGTACATATTCAAAAGAGAAAATGATGCTGTATTACCAAAAGGTTTCAACACCACTGCATATTTGGACAGTCCATATTACATCATATACACCATAAGAGATGACCACATTATATAGGGTGATTAGTCAAAATGATATCCTACATTTCACAATCATGGTAATGATCTTGCCAAACAGTAGCAACTATCTGACTAAAATCTCTAAAAGTTTGCAAACGTGTCCCTTTTTGCACTGCTCAAGCTGGCATGGACTTTGAAGTTTCAACCTCAACCAAGACCGAGTTTTATAATATTAAGATTGATGCTGAAATAGCTCAGATTACCCATGAGAGCACACAAAATTGTACGATATTCTCTGGGGGGTGCGCCCAGACCCCCCAGCATATGCATGCGCCCAGACCCCCCAGCATATGCATGCCCGTGCATATGCATGCCCGTGCAACATATATGTGTGCCACAGGCTTGCACACTCTTTATCCACCGTGGTTTATTCTCCTGACCCAGCTACCCCTTACACAGTAACGTGGATCTACCAACTGAATGGAACAGAAATCGAAATTGGAATGCTTCATTTAAAGACAATTTTATGGTTGTTTTGGGATGTCCCCATCCCACCCCACCCAACTTTGGTGGGACACAATTCAGCTCCCCCCACCCCCACACCTCATTTTCACTGGGGTGGGGGTGTCATCAATATATCAACATATCTAAATAGAACATGGACAATCACACATTAAGTCGTCAATGTGTGAAGAGGCAATTACAGGATCATCACTGTGATACTGAAATAATACATGTCTTGGTTTTACTTATCAGTGAGACCTTGCATTACACATGATAAAAAATATGAATTTTACCAAATGGCTCGTTCATGGAAAGTTCCAGGTGAAACAGGAGAAAGAGGTTGCACTGTATTTAGTGCTCCCTTGCAATATGCAACCTCAGCAAATATTGGTTTTGGAAATAAGTGATAGACAATGTTTGAAAACCCACTTATGTCATTAGCAATAACAATGGAGTTTGCACAGTTCACTAATACTTTGCAAATATTGTGTTTAGATAGTGTATTCTGTCGTGCATTGTTATAATTACTACTGAAGTATTTGGCCGCAGTTTTATCAGTCTTCGTCTACATTTCAAGGTCACTGGATTCTATTTGGGTGTGGATTGATACTGGGTCTAAATTCAGGAAACGTGTACACTTGATAAATGTCATGTCTTTATTGTGAATGTCATGCCACTAACATCATGGCTGGAATTTCATTTCCATTTCATGTGGTCTCTTTAAGGATGGTTGGTCTTATTATAGAACTTGTCGCTTTATATAGATGGTCTTAATTGGATGTATGTTCTATAACCCTCAGTTATAACTTGTCTTCTATGAAGTACCTTTTTGATTATACATCTGATTATGTCTCATCCGGGGTGCCTTAATTAAAAGGCCGGTTGAGGGGTGTTTAAAGGCTGTTAAAGGGCCAAACTGACAAACCAGGTTATTGAAAATAACCCCTCATACAAAGAGTCCATGTTTTTGGAACATTTTACATGCCCCTAGCCAATCGGAACACATCAACGTTCATCCTGACATTGCCAAGTATGAAAAAGCAATTACTTATTTTGCTCTTCCAGTTGAAAAGGACAACATAACCCAAGCAGAGGTTATTGTAACAGTGAGTAGTAGAGTGTTAAAGAGGAACTTCTAGACCAGTGATGTAAGAAAGTCTCCAAATCAGCCAGAGCTTGGCTCCATTTGATTAGTTTTCAAGGTTACACTTAGGACCAACATAGAGGGGCATGTGCCATAGCCTGATATTACATCAAGTGGTTTGTCTCCATTAATGGCCCATTAATTCAACGATTTCAGTGCACCAATATGGAGCAGCTCCAGATTATCACAGTGCAATCAATATATTAGACTAGTAAAACACTGTACACGTAACTCCCAAATGCAATCAGTGGTTTTTTTGTGTGTTTTTTTTTCTTTGCTGGTTGACTAGTCTAAATTGGCTTTAGGTGCTGCAAACTAGTCACAACTACCAGACTACTCACTGGCAAAGAGATTAACTCAGGGGATGATATAGTTTTTTAGTTGTCAGTATCTACATGTGTGAAAAGAACGTTTGGTTTTGTTTAGGTTATTGTGTCAAATGGGCTTACAGTGGCGTCAATGGCTAGTGGAACATTAGAAATTATTAGTTATAGTAAAAACTGCATTATATTCGTGTTGTGGTGAACTGGATGCTGTTTGCTTGGTTTACATATTCGTGGTGAGTCATCTTGAAATATCAAACAAGGAAGACATTCTTAAAATTAATACAAATGCAATTTGTGTCATCATTTTTTGTAAGTTATGGGAATTCAAGGACATGTTTTATCTCCAAGCATGTTAGTGACAGCTGTGCAGTTTTGTGTAAGCATTTTGCATTTCAATGTCACAGAGTCTCTCATTACCTTTCACATAAACTGCTTGTATTTTTTGTTTTTAAATAATTAAATAACCTATCATTTCCTCACACTTCCACACTGACCCGTTTGCACTCCCAGCAACTTGGTCAATCACCCCTCGAAATTGGTCACGTTGGTGGCCTTTAAAGTCTGAGAAAACCTATACTCTTGAATTCGAGGTTTATGGATTTGATAGAATAATAGATGAGAATGGAAAGGCAGAATGGTGCCAAAACAATATGTATGATATGTACCCGTGGGTTCAGCTTTTAAGTGGAGAAATTCACCAGTCTAGACTTATGTTAAAAGCAAAAAAAAGTTCAACGACAGTCCTCATATGTGTGAATAGCAGATTTTAACTTCCCTCATATCAAAACAACACTTACAAAAGTTTTTTTGGCATGTTCATGTTTCTTTTTCAACTCCAATTTGTCCAGCAACATAAGTACAATGTGCCACCGTTTTAGTGTTGAAAACAAATTTAGCTCTAAATTAAACCTTTTATTATTGCCACAGGGCAGGTGCCACTGCACCCCTGGGTTGAAGACCCTGGGTAAAAGAGTAGTACAGCACAAACGACCCCCACAGGGCCACAAATGCTGTGGTTCTGACTGGTTAACAAACATTTTATCCCAGCTCTATTTGATCCTTCATCTATATTTTATACTGACACCAATAAATCAGAACATCTTATTCAGAGACATATCCTTCCCAGTGTTACATATAATAGCAAATGGGAGGGTTTGTTCGAAGGGTCATACCTCTCTGTAACTATTAATCGGGAGCTGTAAACCAGCTTTAACTGGTTTTTGTTTTTATGTATTTTGCTATTCACATAAATATTCGGACAGACATTTTAACTGCTTGTTTCTCCTGTTTTTCTTACGTTATATGAACATAATAACTCTGTGCATGTGAATAGTAGCAGGAATACAGTTATTTATTCCTGATAGTAGGTATACGTAAATATTTACATAATTTAATTATCTTTTTTGCATTAGACATTGATAATATATATTTGGTATTTCTATTTAACTTTCATTGCATGAACAAATAAGTTTTATATTGTTTCTTTCTATTGAAAGTTGTTTTAACTTTATTTATTATCACCCTTGTGCATTGATAATTGTCACTGCTCTACAGGTTGCACACTGAGCCTATTTCACGTAGACCCAATCGGTCCACATTATGGTCCATTCCACACCCTGTGGTCCATTTTCTACTGTTACTGCTCTACAGGTCAAATCTTTTAAGCTAGAGTTCTCAAATTGGGTGTCGTTTTTCATCTATTATATGGCACTATTTTGATTATGAAAATTCAAAGACCGTTTTGATGATAGCATAATGAGCAAGTATTGTGACCTTTTTTAAAGAGCATGTTTTTTAGAAGTAATACATAGTAAAAAAAGCCAGTAGGCAGAAATATACATTCTTTGGAAAGCCAAAAGCATGTAACATTTTTTTAGAAATTTATCCCTGTGAGTCAGAAGTACAAATGTACAAATGATTTAAAGCCATTTATAGGACTATCTTTGAAAAACTCTATCCAGTATTTTAACTGGTTATAACTGGTTATAACTGGCAGGTTGTATTATTTACCTACAATATGTTCTTGTATAGAAAAACAACATGAAGGATTTGTTGAGAGTTTTGAGTTACAGCAATCAATATTTAAGTGTTCGAGGTATTTTCTGGCTGTATGCACATGGGCTTAAATGTGCAGAGATATCGTCCAGATAACAGATAGTATTACATGTAGCAACAAGGCAATCTGGGCCAAAAATTGACATGATGGGTCTCTGGCGTAATTCCCATTAGCAATTCTATCTAGAGCTGCAATGTTCTGGCAGATAATGATTAAAACAAACAATTCTTAAAATCTTCATTAAATTGCCCTCTGTAATGTTTCGTAACATAATCAACAATTTGTTTTGGTATAAAGCAATAACAGATGGTGATCAAATTATATCTACTCACTTTAACCTTGAATTGCTACATGGTGAAATACAGGAGTTCAAATCGATTGCCATTTGCTAGTACCTGAAAGAGCATATAAATGTTGGCTGATATAATCTTTGCAACAATAATAAATAGCTCATAAATCATGAAATATGGTTCAGCACATAATCAACCAACTGCTCAATCACCGGAGATTTGGTATGACATCAGCGAACAGGTGTGCTTACTTTCATGCCTACTAGGGAATACAATGACGTTAAGGGATAAGCAAGCTATTCAGAAATCACTGTTAATACTTTCATCAGAGAAGGTCATAGGCTTTGGTTTGCTAGTGTGTCGATTGCATACACAACCCATTTTCCCAAATTATGTCTGGGTATTGCCCATTTATGGCAAGAATGTTTGCCCACCACAACACAGAATTGTTTTTCGTGGAAAACACCCAACCAAGACAATATTACCTAGGAATCACAACTTGCAATCTTGAAAAACATTCATTCAAGACATGTTGACTGCTGGCACATAAGATTTAGACATCTCTGATTTCTATCAAGAAATAGGGGTTGGACATTTCATGCGAAATACAAGTTCTTAAAAATCCATGCAGTGAGTTGTGACCAAGGCTCTCAACAATCAGCACCTACACATTCTAAAAAAATCCATAACACAACGCCCCCAAACTTAACACCTCCATACGGGTCTGCCACACTCTCAAAATAAAAATAACCCTCTTCTTTGTAGATCATCCTCCGTCGCCTTTGGAACAGCCAGCCTCACCATGTATCATCACGACGTAGACAAAGGCTATGCGTGGGTCATATGCGCCACATCGTTTTTCGCGCACATTTTCCAGTATGGCGTCGTGTGGACGGTGGGTGTGTTCTACGCCGTGTTTGTGGAGGTGTTCGAGGGAAGTCGCGGGCCATCGCTCTCATCACGTCACTCAACACCGCCGTGTACTATATGACAGGTGATTGTTGTTGTTTTGCTGTAGCTTTGAACCTTGACTATTAAGGTGATTGGTGGTAAGTTGTGGTTTTCAGTGCAAATGGTTTGTGAGCAAGATTGAAGAGATTTTCGATCAATAATGATAGATAATCCCACATGCCGCAAAGTCCCTGTTTGGCGGTATTTTCTTTGAAGTAGCAGATACCATGCGAATTTTTAAGGATGCTTTGACGTGCTAAAATGGCATTTTTATAGCAAGCTGTGCCAATGAGCACGGTGCCATACGGTAATATGCATTGGCACCCCCCCCCCCCAGCACAACATTTTTTGTTTGTCGTTTCTTCACCCAAAAAATCACCATCACGCGCGCTGTCATAGCTTGGTCAAATGCAGGGGTAAGAAGTGAGCAATAATGGCATAATAATTGATGAATGCCTTATTCAAATGCACGTAGTGTCAGGAGTGCTTCTATACCCAAAATGAAGAATACGAAGAACCCAGAATACATGTATTGTTTATAGATAACCACCTCATCTGTCCTTGACGGAGTGGAATAGAAAAATGTACAAGTACCAGCTAGTGTGGGTAATTGTTGTTCAACGTTGTTATCAAGTATTGTGATAAAATATGGTTGCTTAATTTGTACACAAGCATACCGCACTGATCATCACTTGGTGTCTCTTTTCATAATCCTGGGTAGTTAAAGCGACATCCTATCAAAATAGAAAAGTGATAACTACCATTAACTGATGAATGAGATTGCACTTTTCAATTTTGATAAGTCCACCTTCATTCGTCTGTTTTATTACAGGGTGTTTTATCATATGGCATTGTTGTTTTCATGTATTTGAGAGGATTGGAATTGGAACTGCCGTACTCCGATCCTCCTACATATATTTCATAGATTGTAATACTCAAGAAGATTTAGGATTGATTTTTTCAAAATTCCACAGTCATATTGAGTCTTCTCCAGTCGTACCATCTATGATATGTAGGGTTTATATATCAAATATAATATGGAATGCCTTAACTACAGGGTTTTATATAATAGGAAAATATTATGGATCATAGAATAATGTTCGATAAATACAGAGTTTAAACTTACAATTCTAAGTTTTCGGTCTTTGCTTCTGAAAACCATTTTTAAGAATGATGTCACAGGGATGTGTTGCACGATGTCAGATCTTTGTGAAACTTCAGATATGATAGAAGGTTTATAGACATATACTGACAAAATTTCTTTCAAATATATTCAATACTTTTGGAGATAATCCCGATTGAAGGGGGGGAACAATTTTGATTTCTCTGAAGTACCTTACAGTGTATACTGGTCATGCAAAGATGCTGGGGCACAGTTTAATTTGTCAATTTTCTGTATATTTCAAAGTGTCTCAAAAGATTGCTGATGTTATGCAAATTACAACTACATGTAGTAAATAAACCAGCAGACAGCTGCAAAGTATTGACATTCAAGCTTTTGTGTTAGGGTATAGATCTATGTAAAACTGAATATTTTATTAGGCTATGGGTAGAACAACTAGGTGTAGGTTCACTCATATTTCTTATAACAAATCCTGATATAAGAAAAGTTCACCCAGTTCATATATGATCATATCTATGGAACACCGCCCAACATTTTGTTTATTTTGCACTTGACATTGTCTCTAATAATCTTATAAGATTATGTAATAGAAGAATAATGTCTTACAAGTGCACATGTCCGCATAAAAAACTTTTATTAGAGTTCATTGTTTGTTTCATCTAGATTGAAATCCTGATGAGGCTCCTAGTCGGGGTCTGAAAAAGTGTCACTGTTTAAATTTCTTTTTGCATTTGTTTGTTCATTGAACAGAATTTCAAACTACGTCATTAGATGATAAAAATCAAATGTTTTGGCCAATGCAGGCCCAAAAAGTATATTGTCACCTTGTATGCTTTATGGTTATGGGGTTTTATTACAGATAAAATCTGATTCAAAGCCCCCAAGAATTCTTTTGGATGGACAGTTTTTACAGTTTTTACGAAAAAAACACAAAAACAAATCAATAGCTGGCTGGAGGTAACTCCAGTCATGGCTGGTCGATCTTAGTTCTAAAAAAAGATGTGTGCATACTTCAAGCTGCGTGCACGTAAAGGTGGTTCACCTATGGTTGATTTGTTTTGACATTACATATGCGCAACCTGAATAATATGCTCATAAACTACCCTTATTAGAACCCTAGATCATTAGATAGTAGGCTCTACATAATAGAAAAATATCGATAAATTCTAACCATTATATTTGACAATTACATCAACAATGCATTATTAGCAATAAGCATGTAAAGGTGATTCTAATATTGGCAATACAAGCAGATTGAATAATGTGTACATATAACTGCATACAGGGTGTTCACAATATTGGCTTTTTTCATGATTATTGTATTGGCTTTTTCAACAATTATCAATAGCAGATTGATCTTTTCATAAACTTTTTTGTACAGTAGAACCTCTGTCTAGTTCACTTCTATTGCCAAGGATCAATAAATGAATTAATAAAGGCTTACTCATTTGACTTCAAAACTAAATAATTAATTGCAACCATACACAGTCAGGTAGAGAATCACTGGCAAATATTCTACTTATCAGATTGGCTTTCTGTTGCATGTAATACAATATCTTATCACCAAGTTATCAACATTTGAAAGATGGCCCACTGGGTTAATTTACTGTAAAAGTTGGAAACACATGATTATTTGGGAGAAATCATTTGTATGGCAGAATGGATCCGAATGGTTAGAGCTCAGCATGCAATCTATCCTTGAGAAACCTCTTGATAAGTAAGACATGTAAGACCTGTCATTGTGTTGCACACCGAGGCAGACTGGCTCCATCATGTTGATGCATGTGCTATGTTTATGTTTCACATCAAAAGTAGGACAATTTGGAAACTGGCATTCTAAAGATTGTAAAGACTTAGAAGTTAAAAAGTTTAGGAAAAGAAGTAAGCATGTAGCAACCCTGGTGAGCACACTGTCCAGTGACCATGTCAATATATTATTGGCCTGTCAACATCAGGCAACATCACCACTTCTCGGATTTTGAAGGAAACAAAATGATGGTCGGTATGTGAGTAAAACTACAACAAAGATGGCTTGATTCCATCTTATCTTGTTGACAATTAACTTTGTTGATAGAGCTGTATGTATTGAATTAACTTTGTCGATAGAGTTGTATATATTGATAGAGTTCTGCCAGGGTGACATCATTATTCTGTTTTGTTTCAGATGCACAAGATAGAGGTTATACATTACTTTTATAACTTACAAAAATAAAGATACCATGTCACCCGGGCATCTATTTTACCCACCTATTATTTCATTTCAGTGTATACACTGTATTAAATTCCGCCACTGTATAAATAAAATATAACTGCAACTATATATTCAATGAAAACATTACATCAGCGATAGAAAAATGCAATTTTTGTTATTATTATTGCGTATCAAATTGCGTAAACATTTATTCAATCTAGTTTGTGGATTGCACTTAATAAAAACATAATAAAACTATCAAACTTTCAAAACCTTCCAGTGTTGTTTCGTTTCTATTCTACATTTTTCTACTTGCATAACCTATGAAACTATGGTAAATAAAAAAAAACCTAGCATCGATCCTGGCTCAGGTAACCAGACAACCAGACTCATGAATGCAGAGTTCCATTCTATGAACTCGTGCACCGTAGAGGTATACCAGCCTGGTAACCAGGCAAATATCAATCATAAATCTACCAAAATATTGATGTAATCCATACAATTGTAGTTTAATAAATCAATAAATTTTCATAAGGATTTACATGATTATGCGCTGTATAAAACTCAATGGTATTGTTGTTGTGTTTTTTTTTTCTCGATGTGGTCGTGATTAACATTTTACATATTTCCAACTTAATTGAGGACTGTTTTTCCAAGTTAGGTGCACCAAGTACATGAGAATAACACACAATGTTATATATAAAAAAACATGCACGCTACCAACATGTGTGTAAGAAAAAAAAATTATTGTCTGGCTGAGGGTTGCCATGTGAGAAATCGTGATCAATTTTCAGGTTCAATGAACTAGAATTCAAAGGCAACTGCTTAGGTGAACTGTGTACAGATTAAATATTTATTTATAATTTTATCATATCAAAGCCAATTGATTGTCTTGCCTTTGATTGAAATTATAGTGCGTGTAACAAATACATAATGGCGCTTTACCTCGAAGTAATCAAAAGCTTACCACCATAATGTTTTGACAATGGTTATGCAATTATCTTCGTGATTTTTCACTTCAGTGCATCTTTGATCTTATTCTGCTTCATTTTCGCTTTATAGATATGTGTGTCATGCTTAGCTATGTAAATATTATGGCTATAAATGTCATTCATTCTTTATCCATTTGCTTACTCCAACTCAGACCGAAGTCTGAGTACATTTTTTTTTCGAGTATAATTATTTATTAGTCGTGAGAGCAAGACTTGGATCAGGACTATAAATCACCACATTTATATTTATATTTATATCTTAATGATAGTTTGATTTTAAATCTGTGTAATTGTAGTGGAATGTAATTGCTGTTTTTTATGATGACGTTTATTTCGCATAATTATGATTTTGAGTGGTCTATGAAAATCATGTTTAAAATGTATGTTCCCTATAACTCAACAATTTACCTGAGGCCATTGTTACACACATTTTATCTGTCATAAAGATTCTAAATTTTCTCTAGAATTCACCGATAGACACCCATTTCATTTCATTGTTATTTCTTCGACCTCTTCATCATATTACTAAGTCTTTGTCATAACTACCTTTGTTTTAGGTACGGTGAGATTACCACAAACTACAATGTTCTGCTGACAACTCATTGGTGATCACTCGTGGCACTTGTGTGCTGTGTTAGTACGAAAACTCACTGATGAATATTCAGTGCACAGCTTCCATCCTACGCTGTAATACCGTATACGACCATCCAAGTGCCCACCCTCATGTAACAGCCCTCCCCCCTCTTTTTCCTAAATGGCCATAAGAATTATGTAGTAAGTGCACCCTCGTGGAACTGCCCACCCCCCAGTTTGAGAAAACTTCAATTTAACGGCCCTGGGCGCTTGGATGGTCGTATACGGTATTTTGTCCATTGTGTGTGCAAGTGATTAGAGACAAGTTTCCTGATTTAACAGTAACCTGTCTTTGCTCAAACAATTTATGTTATAGGTTCAAGTTTATCACTTTACCAGAGATAGAAGTTCCTCATTAAGTATAGTGAATATTCTAAACAACAGGAGAGTGAACGATGGAAAAACTTAAAATTGGAAAATGCTCTCATGCATTGCATGTACCTATTGAAAATGTAAGTTAATTATGGAGTAAACAACGAAAGCCCTCTACAATCGAAGGAAATGTGACTGCAAATTCTGTTCCGTTGTTGAGGATATTCACTGTATAACACTAGAAATGATGTCCTAGAAGACACCAATTCTACTATAGGAGTTCAAACGTTCTCATAAACTGTTTCTTTCTCCACAGAATGCCATACCTCAAACCCTGTATCACTAATGCTAAGGTACCTACTCATCAACTGCTACAAACAACCACACATGCCAGAGAGAATCAACCATTCATTAACCATTACAGCCAATTAGCTCGTAGTGGTAAGACCAGTGTGCAACTGACTACCACTCTGAGTATCAGATGTCCTGAAGAGGCCTCTGACACATAACTATTCTCATTAAAATTTCTGACCAATCACAGGCTGGTAATCTATAATCATCACTGCCCGGTGATGAATATAAATGAGGTCAATTGACCACATCAGGTTGCTGCGTGTGGCGGGTTCAACCAATCAGGTTGCAGTATTTAAACAGGTCACATAAATTATGTTAATCCACTCTCAGGCAAAACATTTCAGAGGTCAATTTCTTGACATCTGATACTCAGAGTGCTGACCACAAATGAAACCACAGATGAGCACTCACCAACCTATAGGGGACTAAAAACACTGAAGAATACATTCGTATGTTGTAGGCCCCATCGCGTCACTACTGACCAACCGCTATGGTCCGCGGGTGGTGGCCATGTCCGGCTGGACTGATCGGCAGCCTGGGCCTCATTCTCAGCATGTACGCAACCAACATCTACCACCTCTACGCCACCTTCGGATTCCTCACAGGTAACACCCAGTTGAGACTGACTTGTAAATGCTTTTTTGTCACTCATTTGGAGGTTCATTTTTTGTATTGGATTGATTATGGCACCAAATTGAGAATAGGCTGGTGAAATTTACTGCACGCTCGCATTGGGGATCGGTGAGAAATCGTTGAGTTTCAATATTTCCTATTTTCTACTCTTTAGTACCTTTTAACATTCCAAATTATGGCTCACTTTTATTTTGACCTTGTTTCCTCGAATACTTTTAATTCGTAACCTTCCTATCGTTTTCTGCAATTTCTTCTGAGATTGGACGAATTTTTCATATGCTTTCGTACACGAATTTGTCTACTATAACAAGTACCCGGTACATTTTATACAGAGGCAAGAAGTTGTCAGAGTAATGTCAATGGTTCAGACTCATCATAATGTGGAAGGTTAAACAAAAGACAGGTACAATGTATAGGTAAAATCTTACATATCCTACTATACAAAAATTACCAATACTATTACCGCTACTTCACAACAAATTATTATAGCATGGTAACAGTTTGTTGCTGTAACTATACAAAGTTTTCTTTTCTCTTTTTATGATGATTCAAATGAACCTCCAATTCATTACTTTTAAGAGCAATAGAAAAACAAATCATAATGACATATTTGATAGTTTTAACATAGGTATGTTCAATTATCCATATCTCCTCTCAATAGTGATATTTGCAAGCTATCGGCATGTGCTTTCCCAATCTGTTCTATTCCCTAGTACATGAATAATCTGTACGAAATACACTACTACACCCAACACTAAATTCTTTTCATTTTCTAACATTTTTGCAGAGAAACAGTGGTACCGACGCATCGCGTGATGATAGGCAATTAGATTTGTGAGAATGTGTGTTTCATTGACCAAATGAAAGTATTATACTGCAGTACTACGTACGGATGCTGGACGATGATGGTCTGACCTTGAGTCAGAGAGCTTGTATTTTGCAAAAGATGGCATTGCATCGACAGACGCGGAGAAGCTTATTGCCTTTTTTTTGTACATACATGTAGGCGAGAAGCTATGGGACGAACACATGGAAATAGGAAGAATTATCACGAGGTTACCTTAGCCTCTATGTTCACTCAAAAAGAGGCACATAATTATATTAATTATTGCTTTGTTTTGATTTCCTTTTAAATCTGGTACATGCATGCAATAATATTTCATGAAAATTTATTCATTGCTTTAATATATACGTGTCATGTAAATTGAGTAGTTTGCATTGGTTTGGTTTGCAGGATTTGGCTTTGGGATTGCATACATCCCGTCTATCACCGTCGTGGGCCATTACTTTGACAAGTGGCGCACCATCGCCCTTGGGCTCGCGGTATCAGGCTGCGGGATCGGAACCTTCCTCTTTCCTCCCATGCTCAGGTAGGAAAGCTATTTCATTTAATTCAACCTTGTTGGTTTTGTGGCCTGATATATATATAATCTAAACTCATTTGTCACCGTACCGTATTCATTCTCATAAATGCACATGCCCTATTAAGCGCACCCCCCCTGTTTACACAGATTGAATTAAACAAATCTTGCTCTTTTTTGCAAGGATTTCACTTATCTGATGCCATATTGTTAGACTAACACACCGGTGTTATTCAGATAACCACATAGCCATGCCTGGCGCGTTGTGAAACAATGATCGCGGTTCATACATGTGACATTTAACGTTTGAAGCGAGCGATAAAAGAGAAAAATGTATGAACCGCAAAAAATTGTTGGGGTGCACTTATTAGTTTTTAGGGGTTTTTTGTTAATTTTTTTTCTTCGTCAGCGCACTGTGCACTCATTAGAACGAATACAGTAATTAAATGCTATGTTTAATGAGTTACTGCTACTGTTTAACAAAATCAATACCCATATTATCACCTGTTCGATCCATGGGTGCTTTTTCCACTAATTTGACATTCTCTTGCTATGTAGTAAACACAACTTGATATTTATACACAGTGTGCTAAAAAAGTTCACTCAATATGAACATTTCAAGTGTCAAAAATAACATAAATGTTCATTGAGATGCCATTTTTGTATTTTGTTCAGGTTTTTCATCGACCACTACGGATGGCGTGGGGCGCTGCTGCTAACAGGTGGCGTTTGCCTCCACTTGTGCGTTTGCGGGGCCATGATGCGACCAATGAAATTAGACCATCTCGGTCAAGCAGCACATGCCCCAGAAAAGAAGTCAAAGAACAAACAACTCTCCAATTCTAATATTCGGTTGCAGGAAGCAAGCATCAACAATGTAAACGACACTGTCAACGAAGCAAGTGTGAATAATGTTCAGGACGAAAATGAAAAAAATATGCGATATTCTCAGCTGCAAAATGGCTGTGTAGCAGAGGAAAAGAAGCAATTTATTGAAAATCAAAATGTAGAGCAAAACAATAAAGAGAAGCTAGTTGACTGCAAGGCATTCTGGAAGCTTCTCAATCTTCACATCTTCAAAAACAAAAGCTATATTATGTTGTGTTTAAACAACTTCTTCTTTACGTTTGGACTTTCAATTATATATGTGCATTTGGCTTCATATGCAGCTTCCATAGGTGAGATTCATAATATTATGACTTTGAAATTAATTTGAGTATTATTTACAAGTATACCCGATATGAAATGACATTGACAATGTAACATCAATCTAGTTTATTTTTGATTGATTTTTTTTTACATAAATGTAAAATAAGTGCATATGTATAAGGTGAAATTCAAATGTACCTCAGATAGGTCCTGCGCTAAGGAATTCCCACCATAGCATTCTTAGAATGGCTGTTTGATCATTCTTCTTTTCGTGTTGTCCTTCTCCTTTTACATATTATGCTATTAAAAACAGCTCACAAGTGGGTGTAAAACCTTAAAATTAGTAGGGATAATAACTCGAGCAGATGAGTATCCAATACATTTTGATCTATAAAGAAAAAGTGTCAGATGGTCATTTTTCTACCTTTCAAACCAAACTCATGATCAATGTTTCCTACAGTGTAACAAGTAATGTAACAAGCCTGGGGCCAAATGGGTCATCACAGACACATACCGGTAGACACAAATATGAACCTTTATGATCCGTAGATTATAGGCATGGAGACGCCATAATTTCCCACAAATATTACAAATGAAAGCAATATAGATCAACTCGGGTGACCTGTAGAGAATGTGCAAGTTTATGATCAGTATCTTCTTGAAAGTCATTTTAACAGTTGACTATGGAGGACTGATTTAGATCAAGATGTGAAATGCATGTCATTGTCAAAAGATGGCTATCTTGAACTTTAACAAGAACTTGAGCACTAGCCATAATGCTGTAACTTGTAACGAGCAAATGATGAATGGATGGAACTAATCAATGTCATACAAGTCTGATTGCAAACACCGAGAGGGTTATATAGCCTTGATGAAAATCCATTCACCATCATTTATTTCTTAAATCAAAAGTCACCATTACATTTCATTGTCTTTCACCAATCCCTTGGAATTGTAATTGGATAGGCTCCATCACATTTCACACACTTAAATACAGGCAATTCACAATTCACACCCAAGATTTAGGGCAAATCACCAATCACAGCGTTTCTAATAAGCAGATCACCAGTCATCAATGATAAGTTCCATCACATTTCACGCACTTAAGTACAGGCAATTCACAATTCACCCTCAAGAATTAGGGCAAATCACCAATCACATTTATGCCATATGACCCCCTCAATCAATGGCATACAAGCCTGATTGTAAACACCTGCTCTAGAAATTAAAATATGACGGTGTAGCCACACTGAAACTTTTCGATAGACTTTGGGGTGATGTTACAACTTTTCGCTAGACTTTGTTCTGATGTTATGTGGTGTCTGCTGCAGGTTTCAGTGACAATGAGGGAGCGCTGCTGTTCTCCGCTCTCGGCATCGCAAACTTTGCCGGTCGCATCGCGTTCGGGTTCCTGGCTCACATGCCGTGTGTGTCCCCCATCTCGCTCTACTGTGTGGTGAGTACACAACTTAATGTAAAACTACAAATGTTTGCACAAACATTTAATTGATTTTTGGTTGCTATGACAATTTTATTTTTTATCATATTCGGATCTGTGCAAAATAAAACTTAAACTTAAATAGTCCTGAAAATCATTAATTAGACACATATATTTTTGTTACCTAGGTCCATTTTGGATTTTTGCTCATACCAAAATGCGCAAAATTATCAGTTAGTCCTCTTTATACAATTTATAAAATGAAAATCGCAAAAAACTTTGTTATGCCTTACATCAATATTCTAGTTTTACAGTATTGATATAGAATGTGCAAGTTTATGATCAGTATCTTGAAAGTCATTTTAACTCAAAATTTCTTGCTATTCACCATAGACAAGTTTCTTTAGGAAGGATTCAAATATAAAACATTTTGGATATTTTGTTTAACAAGCGTTCATTCATACAAAATACCGCTTGGCCATTGCAAAAGTCTCTTAAATCTGCAACCACTCATTTGCTTCAGTTTCTGTCAGTGCATCATCCACAAAATCTCATATTATTATATCATTTATATCATTTATTACGGGCTATTAATTATATGACTTTTCTGTTCCAAAGATTGTCTCATAGATAATAGACAATCCGTCCATTCAAAAACAAAAATTTCCTTTTTGGTTTCAATAAAATTTAGTACCTTTTTTTCGACTTCATAATTTGTTCTGTTTTAACTATAATATCAGTACCCTGCATGATTCCAAGAACTTTTTTCTACTGTACCGTATCTCATAAAACAATTCATGTCAAGATGTATAATGAGTGCTCAGCTTTTCTAATTGATCATAAGACATTTGTTTTCAATAACTGGCTCTTATATTATGATGATGACAGGGTATGGGGGTTTCCAGAAAAATTCTTCTGACCTGGGGCTGGGGTGCATACGTAAAAAAGTGTTCTTTTCAATAATTTTCCAATTGAATTGTATTAAATGCAAAATATCTCATATGTTGTGATTATTGTTTTTTCCCAGTCGGAACCTAGATGGTCTTTACTAAAATGCTCCAGGGGGTTCACGAGTAAGGTAAAAATGACATGTCATAGGGGGGCGTTTCGGTGTGTGCCATTAGGGGGGTTGCATTTACCATATGTGTGTCAGAAGTGCCCGAAAATGCGATGACATTTTTTGTGGATGATCCCTAAGGCATTTTTTTCAATAACAGACCCTCATATTATACTCAAACCTCCCCCTCTA
Organism: Streblospio benedicti; assembly: GCA_019095985.1. Taxonomy (NCBI): domain Eukaryota; kingdom Metazoa; phylum Annelida; class Polychaeta; order Spionida; family Spionidae; genus Streblospio; species Streblospio benedicti. Next base: position 47,103,635 of record CM032667.1, read on the forward strand.
CCCCCAGGTGTTCTTCCTGGTTGGCGCGGCGACCGAGTTCTGTCCGCTGCTGGCGTCGTACGCTGCTCTCCTGGCGTACGCGGTGGTGTTCGGCTTCCTGTCGGCGTCGCTCGGCACGCTGCTGCCCGCCGTCATCATGGACATCCTCGACGTCCAGCTCCTGTCCAGCGGCTACGGCTACGTGCTCATGTTCGAGGCTGCCGGCACGCTGAGTGGCGCGCCCGTCGCAGGTCGGTGGTCGAGGCAGATTTTTTTTATCTTATCACTTCCTTGAACGGAATATGCTTTTTAGCTCACCGTCATAGACATGGTGAGCTTTTGAAATCACCTTTCGTCGTCCGTCCACAATTCATATTTGCACAATGGTTTCTTTATGTTTCATTCAAAATTCATAATTTCTTTTACAAAAGTTGTATATCTATATGATCATCATTCCATACTTGATGCAAGTCCCTGGGGGTAAAATTGACCCCGCCCCAGGGGATCATCAAATTTTTTTAGTGTAAAAGTCTAGTCAGTGTGTTTCTCATAATGCAAACTTTTAAAGTTTTGCTAAAAAATGAACATAGATACAGGTGAGCAATTTATGCTCTCACAGAGCCTCTTGTAGTGTGTGTTTCGGGGTGTGGGAGTTATAAGGGTGATAACGTGACAATCCAATAAGTAATTTGGTATATTTCTTTTCGTTTTCTATTATGATTATTAATACATTCAATAATGCCTTTGTGAAACGTATATTGAGGAATCCCACATCCCTAATATTTTTGGCCTTATTTCCCACATCCCTAATTTTGGGTGGCAGAGGCTAATTTTTCTCCTCAGTTTGCCATCCATTCTCAATTCTGATTGGTTAAGAGCCGTTGGAGGAGATCAGGTTATCTCCCTACTTTGTGAACGATAAACACGATCAAGTTGAATAATTTGGTTAAACTGGGTGAGTTAGCTAACGCTCACTCGAGCAAGCTAGTGTTATATGCACACTAAAATAGACCATTACCCTTATAATCACTTCCTTGGACAGGATGCTTTTAATGTGTGTTTCGGCGATGTGGGGGGTTATAACGAGTCACTATATCCCACATCCCTAATATTTTTGGTCTTATTTCCCACATCCCTAATTTTTTGGCCTTTTTTCCTACATCCCACACCCCACATCCATGAAATCCAATATATCTCTTTTTTCTTTGGCCTTTTTCCCAACATTCCTAATATTTTTGGTCTTATTTCCTACATCCCTAATTTTCTTGGCCTTTTTTCACATATTCCACGTCCCACGTCCATGAAATCCAATATCTCTTTTTTCTTTGGCCTTTTTCGCCACATCCCTAATTGTTTTGACCTTTTTCCCACATCCCACTTCCTTAAGAACCCGCCCCTCTAGTGAACTACATCAGATGATTATATTCTATAACTCTAAAGTTTTGATTTCATATGAGAATTTCACATTTATTCTATAAAATGGCAAAATTAAAAGCAAGCACAAACATTTCTCTCATGTTTTTATCACATGAACTGAATAACAACTGCAAAATCAAATCTCAGTGAATTGATTCATTGTTCAGAATGTAAACAAAGAAATAAGAGTCAAACATTTTACTTTTACAGTAAATGTTTATATAAGCTTTTAATGAATTTAATTGGTTGTTACACAAAGGAAATATGTCATATTATAGGACATCTCCATGCCTTTTTCAGGCTGGGTGTATGACAGCACTGGCATCTACAAGACCTCGTTCTACCTGGGCGGGGCAGCCATCATGACCTCCTCCCTCCTCATGACCTACCCATGGTTCTGTGATCTCAGACTTCAGCAGAAGGTAAGTCATTTTCTCTTACACATTTGCACACGTACACACATTAATTACCATAGAAATTTCAAAGGTTTGTCACAGTGTGGCTTCTGTGGCCGAGTGTATAGGGAGTTGGACTCATGACCAGAAGGTCATAGGTTCGATTCCAGGTTGGGTTTTGTGGCCAAACTCATCCCTAGATAGTTGCACACTGCTCCGTGGTACCTACAGTTAAATAGATACAGGTCAACGGGTTGAAAGAGTGAGTAAGTGAGTGATTGTGTGGGTGATTAGCATTGTGTGCTGGCAGGTGGAAGTATATGAGAAATGTCAATTGATGCTCAATAATTGTACCAATGACCCGGTGAAAATGAGAGCAAGACTTGAATCACAACTATAAACCACCACATGTACATTTTACATTTTACAGAAATTTACTACCAGCTTTTCAAAATACTTGATAAATATTCTTTGTAAACATGGTAGACGTTATCATTGAAGTGTGGCATTGCAGGAGTTGCGTAAGGGAAATGAGCAGTCTCTGTCCGTGCTGGATGTAACGCTGCCTGTGCTCACCATTGAAGAGATCGGCAAGAACGGACACCTCACCTCTAGCCTTAAGTATGTAGTAGTACATGTAATTAGTACATAATGACTTCAATACTGCCATTATAATGCAACACAGTTTGCACATGTATCCTGATGGACGACACTCTGATATACCTAATCACCAGAAAGTACAAATGGATGTAACATTAGTACCATAGTACATATGTTACTACAAATTTCAAAAAATAATTTTCACTTGTTAATTTCTATGTATAATGTTATGGAATTAATTACTGTTCTTAAATATTGGTAATTTCTGTATGTTCAGATAATATAACACTATGTCTTGGAACACATCTATCATGTTGAAGAGGGCCATGCTTGGAACAACAAAATACCGTCTTACCTACCTAATACATATCGTCACTTAATTATCATTATTTTTATTTACTTACTGTATGTAGAATGAAATTTAAATTATAGATGTATAAGGATACAGCCATAAGGAAAAATAAAATACAAAATTTATACTTTTAATGAGGTCTAGTTTTGTACACCCACTAATTAATATAATCAACTTGAATGAGTTTTCTCTTTTCTTTTCAGCTCTGTTGTGTAGAGCAGATTGGGTTGCAAGAGCGGTATAAAATTATTTGTAATAATTTAGCATTAGAGGTGAGACATTTTCTACTGAAATATCAACCTATTTGAGAATATTCCAATGCAAAAGTCGGAAAACAGTCAATTTAAAATTATTACAATTGTGGACCTATGTGTCGTATGGTTATTTTCCAGAAATAACGACCAGTAGGAATAATTTTCTCAGAGATCTAATTACTAATGTCTAAAGACGATTTCAAATTTTTTTTTTAAAAATGCGCTTGTACCTATATCATGAGAAAGAGTCAATATCAAATGAGATGCAGTTGCCAATGTAATGATATAAGTGGATAACGATAATTTTCTTTATTGGATTATTGGCTTGAAACATACCCATATTAATCGTCATTAGTGGAAATACAAACAGCTTTATATTGCCATGGATGAAGTGACAGATGGTATGAAACATTACACCGTAATAGTAAGCTACAGATCTAGTGATTGTGCAAAGACAAGTCGTAATAGAAGAGAAAAAGCGAATTAGAATACAAAAAAGAACTTAACTGTTCTCCATATTGTAGAATCATATTGAAATAAACATACCGGTATTGTGACAAAGTCTAAACATTTTGCTATCTGTGATGTTGAATATTGAAGTACACATCAGAGTATTTTTAAAAAGGTATACATGTATTTACCCAGTATGCACTACTGTAATGAGGAGATTCAAAAATGTCTAAACAGAATTGAGTGTATGCTATGTTTGTGTATATAAATTTTGGAGTTTGGTATGTATTGGTATGCACTATTGTTTGTGGATTCAGGGGAAATATGAATGGGAAAGTAGGTTGGAATATGAGATTACAAATGAGGCAAGCAAACACGCACATAATTTATTTTCTAATTGGTTTTCAAAATGCTAAGTTTGGTTGTATTCTTTTAAAAGAAATGCAATTAGTACATATGTGTTGGTTATTTATGTGTGTGTATTTCAGATTGGGCATTGAATCTGCTAAGTTTGTTTGCATCATTATAAAAGTTAGCTTTACTTAGTAGTAGTATGGGTTTAAGCCCCGTTCACGCAGCTACGACTACATGTGACTACATACATCGCGATGTTGTGTCGGATAAAATCACAGCAGTTTGGATGCGTCTACAACTATGATCAAATATGTACACGATTACACTTTGTTTTTGTGACGTCATCACGTGACTAATAGGCAGAAGTCGGCAGACTGACGAAGATGATCCGAGATGGATTGAAAGCTCTCAAGGTATAGCTTCATAAAAATTGCACAAAAGCAAAGTGTAATTGTGCACATATTAGTATTTAAACTTGTGCAGATGAGTATTCAATATAGAAACTATCAATATCCGGTGCATTGCAGACATCGCCACATTTAAGCATGTTCAGTCCTAGTCGGGTGTCATCGTATGCAGTCAGTACTCATTGTGTTGGTGTGGACGAATCTACGTAGTGACACAACCAAATAGTCATGGGAATGATGTATATTGCATCAAGTATGTGCAGTATTTTAGTTTAGTTTATGAAAAGCTTGCTAGGATCACAACAGGCTTACAACAAAATATTGGTGGTGTGGACAGGCACAGTCGTAACCCAACACTTTTACAATTTTTCTATACAATACCCTACAACAGTCGCATCGTATACCTTCGCGTAGACAGTAGTTATAGCAGCGTGGACAGGGCTTAAGAAGGTAATAATTTTGATGATGAGTGCATATGTAGTTGATAGTATGTTTGAAAGTTTGTGATGTTGTGTAATTACAATAGCAGCATCAACGAATAACGTTACAATCCAATAAGTTATTTGGCATATTTCTTTTCGTTTTCCATTATGATTATTAATACATTCAATAATACATTCGTGAAACGTATATTGAGGAATTAATCTTCAACTTAGTTATTAAAGATTGAATTTTTTGTGTGTGCATTGTTATAGTTTATACCTTCACTATTGAAATTCACTTGATATTACTGCATAAATAACATGAAGCTTTGTGAATTTCATGTTACATGTACCAGGTATGTTATTCTTTAGAGGTTATAAAAAGTCAATATTTAATGGCAGAAACAAACAATGAGTAATCATGTTTCAACCTTGGTATTTAAATGATCGATTTTATTTTATTGTATAGGAATCATTTACTGTGTAATGAGGCTATATCGATTTTAGGTTATGTCATTATTATGTATTCTAACTCTTCATGATGTGTTTGCATTAATGTATGTACAAGTATAACTGTGTGCCATAACCCCCTGTGTAGCTGATCTTTATTGGTTACAAACTTTAGGTATTATTTCAGATTATAAAAAATGACATCTGTTTTAAGATGTAAAAGGAGTGCTCAGGTGTTCTAATTGGTCATAAGACATTTTCTTTTCAATAACAGGCCCTCATATTATACACAAAATGTAGGACTACTATCTTAAAAACATCATAGTCATAGCTAAAAAGATGGTGGTCCCTGTACTTATTTCTGATGAACTAATATTGTGTTAATTTGACGGCCTGAATTATATTTCTACTAATTCTACTTTAAAAAACACTACCTGTCCTCCGTAAAAAAACTAATAGTAAAAAATAGTTAACACAGAAAAATTAATTTCCATATCACCTGCTACTACAAGTTTCAAATTAGATTAATTTTGCACACCATATATTGCGATTGTATCACATTTATTCTTTAGAATGTATTGCAGACATGATACTCAGGATTTGTGGTACATGATAGACATATTTCTGAAGCCAGTGATGGTTGGCATTCTTCAATCTGCAGAGACATTGGTACAGCTTCTAAATATGTTAGTTCTCTGATTGTTTTCAAAGCTGTGCATGCATGTACCTACATGTATTATATATATAGGCATGTATTAAGATATGCTGTAATGAATTAATAACAGTTATTGAGTGTTTGGATACACAGCATTTCAGTAAATCATGTTGCACACAGTTATATATGATCCGTTTGAACCGACCCAATGTTATGCTATTTCACAATTCAGGTACAAAATTTCTCCATTTTTTAATGTATATTGTTAAAATATTTTTGAATCCGTCATCAAGGATCTTAAATATTTGAAATTGGTTGTACAATCAGAATATTTGAAAAGTAACATAACAAATTGTTTAAAGAATGATCATGAAATGTGTTCTTGCATTAGGGCTACTACATAACTTCTCAATCATAAGATGTCTTGCGTCTTTATCTGTTAAGATCTGATCTGGCGCGCATTGTTTCATGTGCACATCGGAAAGTTTGTGCCGATGCCGTATTAGCAGTTATTCTTTGTATTATTTCTAGCTAGTTTTTGAAACTTCTTTTTATTGTAGAATTCAAAATTCTTTTAATATTGTCAAAATGTAAAGGGAGTTGTGGTGGAGATTTAAATGTTAGTTTCTGTTAACTAATCAAACATTTGTAATTTTTCCTAAAGAATTTTTCGTAAAGAATATCTAATGGTGTCAGTTATTGAAAGTATGATTAAATTTATTACATTATATCTACTGGTACAAATGTTGTATTGATTGATAGAATTCTTTTCCGAAGGTCATAGAATATTGAAACCAACAATAGCTATAGCTTTGTTAAAGATGAAAGTTACAAATAAGAGAGAGATAGATATCGGAAAGAAACTTTATCCTTGTAACCAGCTTTGAATATGCATACCCAAGAGGTAGCAGGTCTGCCTTATATGTGAATATATATATATACATATATGAATTGTCCAATGAATCCATATACGTTAATATATATTTATTTAGGAATTTTGAATTCTACAATCTCAATTTGAACAAAAATGTAATCTTTTGATGCATTATATATACTTTATGGCTATGCCATACTTAAAGGTCCGTAAATTCAATTAGATGTTTCTCGTCTCCAGCTGGCTGCAATAAAAGCAGCAGTGTTGGATGAATGTCATCAGACTAAAAATTAACATTCCAGGGTAGTTTACATAGCAAACCTAAATATGTCTTTCTCGTAATACCAGTAAAATGTATTCTAGAAATATAATTGTTTTTCTGGTTACAAGAATCCAATGTTTCCAAACATTATCAAAGACTTCTGATTTCGATAAAAAATATGCAAAAATAGACATGTACTTCTAATGTGTGCATGATGAATATGTTAATCTGAGGGTTTGTTATTTGATCTGTAGATACAGGGTCGAGTGAAAAAGTAGTTTTCCTTCTCAACTTTTAACATGTACCTATCAGGATGGTAAAATAATTGAAAAAATAATTTAAAACTTTCATTCCCTCTGTGGTCTATTAAGACGAGATACATTTGATTCAATTCATAGGGCCTAACCTACTTGTTAATATTTGACAAGAATACTAACTTATTTAGTCGATATAACCCTATTAATCCATATATAGTTTAGTTTTGTGTCAAATTATATAATGAACAACTTTTATGTGTTTTAGCATTGCCAGTAAATAATTGTGAAATTACAAAAATCAAATCTTAATTAGTAAAATTATTGTTTGAAATTGCTTGTACAATCAGAATATTTTAAAAGTAACAAAAACAAATTATATAAAGAATGGTTATGAATACTGTGCCTTGATTCCTTTTAATTTTCAATGCGCTATACTAAAATGTTGCTCAACTTTCATGTAATTGAAAACTAATAATTGAACAATGTATATTGATCTTGCAATTTATTATCTTTACAAGCATGATTGTGATATATACATTATTATTATTTAGATTTTATATTATAATCATGAATGTACTGTATTTTTCTATATGTCTAAAAGTATGCACAATATTGCCATGCTTTGCTGTAATTTGAGTGCTTGTATATATCAGAAATGAAGAAATATCACCTTATTGTAGCAACAACAATTCAATTAGATTATTGGGATTGCGTAATAAATTTTTATACAATTGATTTTTTTCTTGTCATTCCAAAATATATGTACTGATTAAATTCCTAGGCATCCTAAGTATCCATTGAAAACATGTAATTGTTTGGAGGGCATTTTTGTGTTATTGTTTTTCTGAATTCGTTCAATATTGCTTGAACCCCAGGCAGTTAATTGCAGTGGTTACACCAATGTGTACATCCGTCCCCCAGTCATTCTACAGTATTTTTAAAGCATCTTTATTATGCTTCTTCCAGGGCACGTGTACATCAAATATACAATTATTTGGTATGCTCCCTCCAGGGCCTTGCGTACATATACATCATACATACATTGCACATTACACTTACAATCCAGAACACAAGTCACAGGTACAGACCGATGAAGTCACTTGTCTTTATTCTATCCTGTTTAAGAAGAAGACAGGGAGGGAGGTACCATAGGCGGTCGCATCAGTACACTAAATTGTTAATAGCCCTATGACTATATAATTGAGAAAATAAATTTGAATAAATTTAAATTCTTTAAATAAATTCTCTTTTCAACTCCCTAAGTTTAGCATAGTAAAGTCTCTTGATGCGAGCGCCTGTGGGAGGTACCATTGGCTTCATGGCTTTCCCATTTATACAGCCTTTACAGTCCCTCTTCATATTTTAAATTCATATATATAAGTACAGCCAAATCTTTCAAGTTGGATTGTGCATCTAGTATAACAAATATTAGGGAGATTGAATCATTGCCATATAGTGTGTATATGGCCGTGAGATATGACGATGGGTGTTACACCCATCGTTCTGTTCCGTTCTGTTCCGGACTTGTTTACTGTGGGGAGGTGGCGGGAAGGATGGAGGACGGATGAAAGGACACAGAGGGAGAAGCATTTAATGCGTTTTGGATCTCATGCATTTCAACACGAGCAGTGAAGATTTATCGAAATGTTTATCCAGTATTGTCAGGTTGGGGACCATTCAATATTTATGACAGGGTGGGGTAGGAGGATTTTAGGGTGGGCCATGTACTTTTGTCACAATGTCTGGAGGGATACTATCAATTTTTTCACACACTTTTGAGAGGGGTGGGGGCTACCAATATTTTGACAGAAAATTTGCCCCTATTTTTGAGAGATTCTGTAATAAAATTTACGTTTTTTTATATTAAGGATATCTATCAAATAGGATTTGAGTTAACTGACAATGATTGCGTTAACTGGGGTGGGGGTGGAGGTGTCATCAATTGTTATCACATATAATTGAGGGTAGTTACCAATTTAATTTTTTCACACAGATTGGCCGGGGAGGGCTATTAATTTTTTCACCGAATTTTCGGGAAATCCTCACACCCCACCCTGTCATAAATACTGAATGGTCCCTTTAGTACTGAATGGTCCCAATTGAACAGTAAACAATTGACAAAAATCATAATGCAATAAATTTCATTTAGAATGTGAACAGAAACAATCATTGACAAAAATCATAATGCTCCCATTAAAATCATCATTTAGAAACGAGATCACATGTTAAAAATGTAACTTGCATTGTGTGCATTATGATTTTTGAAAATCACCATTTTTAATTAGAAGATTATCATATATTGTGAATTATAACTTTACAATACAATTGTAAAGGGAAAAATATGATGAAATTCAGCATTTCACTTAATGAATTTAGAGTAACATCAAGGGATATATATCTCATTGATTAAATGCATTTCTGATTAAGTTACATATAATACTGGTGTACATATAACGTTATAAAATTTAGTGTTGGGTGGGAATAAGGTAGGAAATGTCTCATGAATAATGCATATGCATGCTAAAAAATGTGGGTGGAGTCATATGTGCATCATGAAAACAATGAGAAATAGCTCATAAATAATGGGTAACAAAAGAGTCCATCAATCATGAATAATAATGAGAAATATCTCATGAATAATGAATATCAAGGGGTGTTATGTAAAAATGTGGGTGGAGTCAGCAACATCTCATGAATAATAATGAGGAATGTCAATTGAATAATGCATATCAAATGGGAAATCCCAAGAATGCATATCATAAAAAACAAAATGTGGGTGGAGTCAGCATGTGCCTCATGAATAATAATGAGAAATAATGCATATATCAAAGGTTTCCACAAAATGTGGGTGGAGTCAGCATGTGCCTCATGAATAATAATGAGAAATAGCTCATGAATAATGCATATCAAGGGGGATTCCCACAAAATGTGGGTGGAGTCAGCATGTGCCTCATGAATAATAATGAGAAATAGCTCATGAATAATGCATATCAAAAGGGATTCCCACAAAATGTGGGCGGAGTCAGCATATGCCTCATGAATATTAATGAGGAATATCTCATGAATAATGCATATCAAGGGGGATTCCCACAAAAGTTTGTGGAGTCAGCATGTGCCTCATGAATAATAATGAGAAATAGCTCATGAATAATGCATATCAAGGGGGATTCCCACAAAATGTGGGTGGAGTCAGCATGTGCCTCATGAATAATAATGAGAAATATCTCATGAATATTAATGAATATCAAGGGGGATTCCCACAAAATGTGGGTGGAGTCAGCATGTGCCTCATGAATAATAATGAGAAATATCTCATGAATAATGCATATCAAAAGGATTCCCACAAAATGTGGGTGGAGTCAGCATGTGCCTCATGAATAATAATGAGAAATAGCTCATGAATAATGCATATCAAAAGGTATTCCCACAAAATGTGGGTGGAGTCAGCATGTGCCTCATGAATAATAATGAGAAATATCTCATGAATAATGCATATCAAGGGGGATTCCCACAAAATGTGGGTGGAGTCAGCATGTGCCTCATGAATAATAATGAGAAATATCTCATGAATAATGCATATCAAGGGGAAATCCCACAAAATGTGGGTGGAGTCAGCATGTGCCTCATGAATAATAATGAGAAATAGCTCATGAATAATGCATATATCAAGGGTAATTCCCACAAAATGTGGGTGGAGTCAGCATGTGCCTCATGAATAATAATGAGAAATAGCTCATGAATAATGCATATCAAAAGGGTATTCCCACAAAATGTGGGTGGAGTAAGCATGTGCCTCATGAATAATAATGAGAAATATCTCATGAATAATGCATATCAATGGGGATTCCCACAAAATGTTTGTGGAGTCAGCATGTGCCTCATGAATAATAATGAGAAATAGCTCATGAATAATGTATATCAAGGGAGATTCCCACAAAATGTGGGTGGAGTCAGCATGTGCCTCATGAATATTAATGAGAAATATCTCATGAATAATGCATATCAAGGGGGATTCCCATATTAATGAGGAATATCTCATGAATATAAATGAATATCAAGGGGGATTCCCAAAAATGTGGGTGGAGTCAGCATGTGCCTCATGAATATTAATGAGGAATATCTCATGAATATTAATGAATATCAAGGGAGATTCCCACAAAATGTGGGTGGAATCAGCATGTGCCTCATGAATATTAATGAGGAATATCTCATGAATAATGCATATCAAGGGGGATTCCCACAAAATGTGGGTGGAGTCAGCATGTGCCTCATGAATATTAATGAGGAATATCTCATGAATAATGCATATCAAGGGGTATTCCAACAAAACGTGGGCGGAGTAAGCATGTGCCTCATGAATAATAATGAGAAACAACCTATGAATATTAAGGGGGTTTCCCACAAAATGTAGGTGGAGTCAGCATGTGCCTCATGAATATTAATGAGGAATATCTCATGAATAATGCACATCAAGGAGGATTCCCACAAAATGTGGGCGGAGTAAGCATGTGCCTCATGAATAATAATGAGAAACAACCTATGAATATCAAGGGGGATTCCCGCAAAATGTGGGTGGAGTCAGCATGTGCCTCATGAAAAATAATGAGAAATATCTCATGAATAATGCATATCAAGGGGGATTTCCACAAAATGTGGGTGGAGTCAGCATGCGCCTCATGAATAATAATGAGAAATGGCCTACGAATAATGCATATCAAGGGGGATTCCCACAGAATGTGGGTGGAGTCAGCATGTGCCTCATGAATAATAATGAGAAATATCTCATGAATAATGCATATCAAGGGGGATTCCCACAAAATGTGGGTGGAGTCAGCATGTGCCTCATGAATAATAATGAGAAATATCTCATGAATAATGCATATCAATGGGGATTCCCACAAAATGTGGGTGGAGTCAGCATGTGCCTCATGAATATTAATGAGGAATATCTCATGAATAATGCATATCAAGGGGTATTCCCACAAAATGTGGGTGGAGTCAGCATGTGCCTCATGAATATTAATGAGGAATATCTCATGAATAATGCATATCAAGAGGGATTCTCACAAAATGTGGGTGGAGTCAGCATGTGCCTCATGAATAATAATGAGAAATTCGGGGGGGGGAGGTGGACATCAATTTTTATCACATGAAATTGAGGGGGGTTACCAATTTTTTCATAGAGATTAGCGGGGGGGGGCTATTAATTTTTTCACAGGATTTTGGAAAATCCTACTACCCCACCCTTTTATAAATACTTGAATGGTACCCTTTGGTAGCCAGCCAGTGTAAAGAATATTCATGTTGTGGTTGTGACGTATAAAGCCTCTTGAGTAGCTCCTATAGACTACCTACTTATATTATAATTTCATTAGAAATTAGACCGGCCAGGATTTAAACATTAGGTGCCCATCATAGCATCATAATGCAATCACTTTAGAAGCTTCGTTCACAACTGTACCATACATAGGTCATACATGTAACTAATTTTCCTGCTACTTCTAGACCTGACAGAAAAAAAATCTGATTTTATGCACCTTGAGATTCTTTCATTGGCAGAATTATTTTGAATAATATTACAATTCTAAAACACATTTTTTGATAAGAACCATGTTGATTTGTGTTCAAAACAAGTGTTAAGTTATGAAATATATTATTTTTGGAAGCAGACGACAAATTCCAATCAAATGAGACGTTTCCGTTTCCGGTGCAGACGATGAGCTGGAACTTTTGACAAAATGGAAAATAATGTTGAATATCTCCACACATTGGATTATGTAGTTTGTAAAATTACTGTATATCATCAAACACTATGGTGCAATTGATTTCACATTAGTGAAACAATCCATTAAGCCGAGTACAACATGAGAAGTACATTATTTGGTTAGATGTTTTGATTGACCAGGTAAAGAAGCTATTAAATTGGTAATGCATGGAACCAATATTTTGTCTTTCAAGGATAGGAATATTCAACAACAGACTTATTTTGCTCTAGTGAATACTGGTAGTGCATGTATAGCATTTCGAACAAATTTACACATCTGTAAGAAATAAATGCTTTGAAATCATGGAGGTCAAGCAAAGCTTCCTAATTGTGCTCTTAATTAAGATATCACTTGTTGAAACTGCTGTCCAATTAGCCCCACCAAAGCCTGCATTCAATGCAGAGTTGATGAGAAAAACCAACTATGGAAAGTGGCTTTCAAAACGATGCCCTCACTATTCCAATTTGAATAAAATGAAGCACGTGGTTAACACACGGATTACCAAGCGTATGAAAAAAATATCAGAAAATAATGAATTAGAGGCTTCTTTAAGAAAAGCTCAGATAGATACCCTTTTGATTTTTATAAAGGTAAGTGATAAACACTTAGTGTTTTTTTAATGTATTTATAAGCCAATCGCTTTAGGTCATATATTTTGTGCAATGTGCATTTCCTTAATTTCCTTATGTATACTGTTTTGCCATCACAATTTCTTTTATGAAACAAGTGTTCTGTTCAAATTATAATTAAACATCGAAAAAAAAATGATATTCATTAGGAGCTAAACGAGACCGAAAGCCTTGTCGAAGACTCATTCAAGTGGATGGAAGACATCATGAAAGGTGACTACAATGACTTTTCTCGACTGAAAGAGAGCAGTATGAATCGACTTGAGGCATTGCGATCAGCAACCCTTAGAGAAGAACAGGAAGTCAACATGCTCTTGAAAGCAGAGGTGAATTTAACCTTATTAGATAAGTAATATGTGGTATTGGACTGTACGCAAACTATTCGTTAACATCAGGTCAATAATCTGAGGTCGATAAATTCAGATTAGACTTGCCAGATTAACAGGATTGAATTTTTTTTTTTACATTAAAATGTAGATTAGATAAAATGCTCAGATAATTTGATTATATCGTATCTTAGGTGGTGAGGTATGAAGTCAAATTGAGGGCAATGTCAATACAATACTGATAAAGTACTCGCGCAACCATATTTTGAAAATGTATAGGGATTTTAAGAACAATAAAATCATTTATGCGAAATGCCATTTTGAGTTACTGTGATGTATTTTCATGGTTTTTACTAGTTAACATATATACTTATAAATGGTTATCCATTTTTTGTATCTTGACTATTTATTTGACTATTTTTACCCAATGTAGCTCAATACTCTATTATTATATTCATTATAGATATACTTATCATCAAGTCACAACCATACGGTAAAGGGCATCATGGAAGATATCCTGGCAGAGGTGGCAGAGGCTGCAGACATGCTGGAAGACACGCTTGATGACCATGTGTTTGATAACGCAGTCAACAATGCTGACCAAGTACGGAACACACATTTCAATTATAGTCTGGTCAACCTTCTTTTAGATTACGCACGTTTTATAGAATAAAGGATTTATACTCTTAGATTGTTGAATGTGCAAATTTTATTGTATATGTTGACCTGCTATCTTTCTGAAAACATCAATTCTATTGATTTCTTTTTCACTAATATATACGTATCATTGAAGTCTGTATTTAGAAGTTTTTATTTATCCATCGCTCTTACTTAATTCTCAATGATGGTACGTTTGATATTTCGTATTCAAAATCTATTATCATTTTTAGATTCATTATTATAATCTGCTTTCAATTACCAACATCTGTCCACCTCATCTATTTGTATATGAGTTGTGTACATTATTTGCTCATCATGAAAATCTTTTATTATTCGGTTAATATTCAATTTCAGGCAAAGCCAAATATTCAAGCTGTGATCAAGCTGGATGAAAGTCACGAAGAAGCTAATACTCCCCATAACGATACTGAGACAGCAGATGGGGAGAAAGAACATGCTGGTCAGATTTTATCTATAATTCTTTATCATCAACTTGAAGCAAAATTGATATTATGGCTACCCCTATGTATTATTACAAAAATGTACATGGCAAATGATGACGTCACATGAAAATTTTAAATGCCATTGGTATTAAAAGTAACAGTCACATAAGATTTATTTGCAGTCACATCCAATATAGTGTTCTGAGATGATTAATCGCTATGCAATGCAATTGCCAGATACAGTTCATTGACAGATTTTATTTTATGATGAGTAGGTTGTAATATAATTAAAAGAGTGCATGAGCAATTTAGATTCAACAGCGGCTGTCCAATTTAGTAGATGGCACAAGGTGATAATTGAATTCACAATTTCTGTGCATATTTCTGTGTATTTTATCTATTATTATATATGTAGCAGTGATGAGCAAACTGAGCGAGTAATTGAGGTTTCACTGGCATCAGCACGATTCTGCCTGAATCTGTCATGGTTGTTGAAGTTGTATATACTCACTTGGTTACATAATGATAACAATTTTACTTAATTACATTTAAGTATGATTTAACTCATCTGAAAGCAAGTAAACCATGCGTAATCTAGAGCTTGCTATAGTCCATTTGAAAATTTAGAATTAGAAACATATAGGAGATTGTTGTCACTCAATCGAAAAATTGTGAATGGTGCGTGCGTGACCAACAATAAGAATGCTTCTTTTGCAGTGATGTATTTTCTTCCATCATTTCTCATAACCTAGGCCAATAAAAAGACATAGAAAGTGTTTTCAATGACCCAGGTCATTAATATGATCATATTATGTACTGTTCAAAATATGAAAGAGTTGGATCATTTTATCTCAAACTCTTTTAATCCCATTTATGGATAGCTCAAGCAATTTCGCATTTCCGATCATGTTATTTAACATCATTGTAGTTACTCTAGAATCTCTATTAAACCATGCAGGCCAGGAGACTAACTCAATTGCTCTGAATAGAGAGGTTGGCTCTAAATTGTTGGCGGTTCATGTTGGTCTATTTATGTAGGGCTGAGACTGCAAGAAATGTTTTTTTAATTCATAGAGGTGGTCCCTATAGAGAGGTGATATAAATTGGAGGCTCTTATCTCTATTCAGATAACTCTTAACTTTGGATTTACTATATTTGCTCCTTTCACGCTCTTGTGAAATGAGTATAACAATAATATATATGGTATATTTCTGAAGCGACCGTTGTATTAATTTATTTTTTGTTTTGTTTTGAAGGTGGAGAAGTTATCAAGCTGGTTGATGCACAAGACAATCAGTTTGTCATGTCAAAAGGAGCGGACTCGACCATACCTCACGAGGACCACAGACTGATACTTGTAAGCAGAAATGTTCCTAGTTATTAGTGCACCGAATGAGTTATCCATTTGCGTCATTATGAATGTTCATTATTTATTGTCAATAAACAGTTGCATTATCGATCATTGATATCACCGATAAGGTATGATTTTCAGGGCTCCCACCTAAATATGTTGGAAAATTCCAGCCCCACCCTAAAGTTACAATCAATTTTCCGGGCCAGCCCAATAAATGCATCATCATCCCCCCTCCCCCCTTGCCCTATGTGAGCCACTCAGTTGACGTGTGTGACATTGCTTATAATTCCATAGCACAGTTTTTTATGCGTGTTATGATTTATATGGTGGGCAACTAAAATGCAAACACTTATGGGCTTTTAGATTGACAAATCATCAGTTCAGGGATAGGCTTTTTTATATATCAATGTGTATCATATTACATCAGAATTCCAATTTTGATATGTTAAAAAATTTGAGGATGGGCCTTTACATTGGGGTGGGCCCTTGGGTGATTGTGCATTGTACCTGTAGGACGTGGTGTATGTGCTGCTGCTGTGCTGTGTGTGTGGCTGGCTGTGTGCCCTCGTCGCTCTCCCCACCATGTTCGGCTACATCGTGGCAGGCGTCATCATGGGGCCCTCCGGCTTCGGCATTCTTAAGGTACACCCTTTACTGGCCAGTTTGTCATTGAAGCCTAGTATGGCAGCCTATAGAATAAAGCCTAAGTAAAACTCACATTTTGGTTCCTACACTGGTTCCTAATGGCATCCTAATATTATTGTTTATATCATGAATGAAGGAACCCAGGATGAGAAAAGTGTACATTCGTGATTTTCAACATAGTTTTGCATCAAGCTGCAAAAAAGCAGGAGCATGCGTGTATTAAAACACCTGTTGTCGTCTGCTGCAGTCGTTGGTGCAGTTGGAGACGCTGGGAGAGTTCGGCGTCTTCCTCATCCTGTTCTCTGTCGGCCTCGAGTTCTCACCCGCAAACCTGCGCAAGGTGTTCCGCGTCGCCACTCTCGGCACGGCGCTCATGACAGGTATTTGTAAGGGTTGAACAGATTCATTAGCTGTGTTAATTCCTATAATACAGTACTTTCTTCATAGCAACAGCTATCACAATTTACAAATATATAACTCAATATTTCGGCAACACATCTGTGTTATGATAGCTATTGCCATGAAGAAATTACTGTATTATAGGTATTTGTAAGTTTATAAAATTGTGTCACAATACGCTCTTTTGTGTTTACATAGTCATTTTCAAGCTTTATGTTTTCAGCGCTATAATTTTGTAAAACTGTTGTTAAAGTGCATATTTGCATGTTTGAAACACTACTATTTTAGATGTATACTCTGTTGCCAAACTGCTGTGAAATTTCATTAAGATTGGGCAAGTATTTCCAACGGTTTCCTATAGTAAAATCCTCACTTAAGCACCTGATAGACGAGAGCTAAATTTATGAAATGAGATGTCTTTAACCTACGGTTGTATAGGCAACTATATTAGATATCTGTCCGATCTTTATGAAAATTTCTCAGATAGAAGAACAGGTTTCTAGATGTAAACTGACAAAATGTCATTCAAATATATTCAATATAGTAAATAGTCCCACGAAGCCTAAAATAAGCTCAAATTTCCTAGATCTCTGCAAATTCAATATTACTGTAGCCGATATTCCAGTTTGCAACAGTAGGCATCAGTGACTAACACGCCAGTAAAGGGTTAACAATTCCATACGTTTACAATACCCAAGCCCTATGCCCCCCACTGACCGCTAATAGAATAGAAATCAATACCAGATAAATTAAATTAGCATGGTCCTGTGTTATCAAAGAAATGGTTTGGTATGGTATGTTAGTTACATAGCACCAACAGTGCCTACTGACCAGCCAGGAAAGACAATCATCAAAAACGAAACCTCACCAGGGCACACACCTTTAGTTGACTAATCTTAACTGACTTCCTATAACAAAGGCAAGAAGTAACACTGATTTTACAACCTGCTGCAGGCCTGATGGTGGTGTGCGGGGTGGCGGTCGGCTGGCTGCTGTAAAGGGTTAATAGTTTCAAACTTCTCTCTCTCTCACATCTTTTTAGCAAGCATATTTCTACCAGCGATAGACATAGCTGAAGACAAGTTGTAAACCTGTCTTCAGCTATGTCTATCGTTGGTAGAAATATGCTTCCTAAAAAGATGTGAGAGAGAGAGAGAAGTTTGAAAATGTATCCGCAAGCACTGGGAAACACATATATATCATTATATCATACCAAAGGATTAATAATTCCAAACGTACACTATTCGAGCCCTCTGACCCTGTTGACCGCCCGCTCCCCCCTGCAGGCCTGATGGTGGTGTGTGGTGTGGCTGTCGGCTGGCTTCTCTCCTCCACGGCTGCCGAGTCGTGCTTCGTGGCCGCCTGCATCTCCCTGTCCAGCACCCCGCTCGTTGTCAAGTTCCTCAACCCCACGTCCGACGACCCCGCGGACAGTACGTAACATAACAACCTCTGTCTTAGTAGAAACAGTTCTTGGAGCTTTTTTTCCCAATTTTCATATTTTTTTATTTTTTTATTTTTATTTTTTTTTTTTTAAATATTTCTTGGAGCTACACTATTATTTTTTCATATTATATTCAATAACAGAACAAATTATAAAGTGCAAAAGGTACTAAATTTTATTGAAATGACAAATTTTTGCATCTTCAATGCAAATAACATTTTTCACTTGATAAAGCATTGAAGATGCAAAAATTTGTGATTTCAATAAAATTTAGTACCTTTTGGACTTCATAATTTGTTGTGTTTTAACACTGTCTTGTCTAATATGCCGTCGGTGACTAATTGGGGAGTAACGGTCATTCCTCTATTTCAGCACATTAATTGATGCCATGATACAAAATGTAGTTACTCGCATCCCATGTACAGAGATTCTTTTAATTTTTATTGAGAGGCTCCGCACTGGAGATGCTTATCTTGTTTGTTTTAGCTACTGATGTTTCCATTTTAGTGAATTATTATTGTATTTCTTGGTCACTGCTCTTGTGAATGAATTTCTGTTGATTATTTTTAGAGATTTTTTCATCTTGTTGAATCGTGTAGTTATCAAAACATTGCTTACTAGAATTAAGTGAGTGTTTTTATCCACAATTTTATATCTAATATTAGTATAGTTCATGAGAAAGTCATATATTTGATTACTATGGGAATGGATTTGTCTGGTTAATACACAAATAAATCTTTTTGCAAAGTCTGTAATCTACTTGCTTTTAAAGAATCATAATTATTGAGCCCATAATACTACATGTATAAATATGTGCACTTTGTTGATCATTTTTGTTTCGTTTGATGTACAGTGGATGTAAAAGTCTTTGTCTTAAAATGTACATCAAACAGAAAACTGTTGTACAGCTACTAGTTAAAGAAGATGACCGAGTATGAAAATGTGAATCTATACTTATGATTTACATTTGAGTACCTCGATTCTATTTGAACACATGCTTCAGACATATCAAAAGGTAGACACTGATTGAGCTTAGCTACAGCTGGTGCATGAATGTATTGAAATTTGTGATAGAAGTTATCCTTCAATAACCACTACACCTGTCTATGATAGATATTATTTCAACAATGAGGATTTTGTTGGAAAAGGAGTTTTAGTGTACCATAGATTTCTGAATTTCCCTGACATTTTCACAAATTCATAACATAGGCCCACATTCCAATTCCCATATTACATTTGTATTAAATTTGTTTGATTCAAAATCATTGAAAGTTCATTTCTGTCTTGTATGAAATTATGATTTAATGAATTTTGAATTTCATGTTGTTGGATCTTGTCTTTGTTTTGCGTCAAGTTTTGATCTGTGTTTTCTATATATTGTTTTCCATCAAATTTGTATTTTGATCTTTATTTCTATATAAATTTCACATAGATGCTGCTAAACATAGACAGAGTAAGTTTTGATGTGTAGATTATTTTTCATGAATCTCAAATAAAATATTATAGTATAATTGTCGATTTTCCAAGCATGTTTGATTGTGGCATCGAAAAGCTACTGCATCAACATCAGTAATTACAGCTACAAAATT
This sequence comes from Streblospio benedicti, assembly GCA_019095985.1. Taxonomy (NCBI): domain Eukaryota; kingdom Metazoa; phylum Annelida; class Polychaeta; order Spionida; family Spionidae; genus Streblospio; species Streblospio benedicti. The sequence goes on from CM032667.1 coordinate 47,124,016, forward strand.
ATCACATAAATATGTATTAGCTTTATGTGAAGATTAAATACATAAACATTTGTATGTTCAACGATTTCTGATGATGCAGTAGCAAGTATAGTAATTTGATTTCCATTCATTTTTACACAATCCCTCAAACTCTTTGTGATGTAGTTTTAGATTCTTTACAGTATTGTTTTGAACATACATACATGTAGTACACGTTGCTTAAAAAATCAATCATTCTGAAAATAAACAGGCCATGTGTTTCATGTGTTTATTGTTCAAAAATTGGAACAAATTCTCATGGAATAATGATTGTATTTAAAAAAGAAAAACTTCGAACATTAGATTTATAAAATGTTTAAAATCCTGTAGACTTGGTTCACTATCATGAGATTTAAAAAATGACACTATTTAGTATGGACTATGGATATACATGTATTAGTGTCTCATAATCTCACCGTACTTTTAATTTGATTATGGAAAAATTCAGTGCAGAAGGAAAAAGAAAAAGATTTTATGAGAATTTGTTGCACATTTTAAACTATATTTGTTGGAGGATGCAGCATGATAAATATTTGTGATATTTCACCTTTCGGTTATTACCTCTGTTGCATTGCGACAGGAGCATTTAACCAAGAATCAATGTACATTTTCTAATTTAATTACATGTAGGTGTTTCAATGTGCATCACATTAATGTTCATTGACAGGTATTTGCCTGCTGTGTAGCGTGGTGGCATCATGGTAGCAATGGGGATTTAGAGCTAATAGTTCCTTTGCTGAAATATCACAAGCATAAAAATTAGCACCTAAAATAATGAAAACTGTCGTATAACTTGAATCCTTTTTTGCTTGCAATTGATGAAAAATCTTTGATGCTTAAAGCATCAACTTTATGTCACGTTTTTACGGACATCACATGGTAGTATAGTAGTAGTTTGAATTTTATTGCTTCAAGAAAGATTTGATATATGTACTATTCTGATATAAAATATTTATTCTGACATTTTCTTAAATATTGAATACATATCTTATAAGTTTATATGTTGTTATTAGTTAATCAGATATTAGTGAACCTTATTTGTTGCTTGCTCCGTGGGATTCCAAAGGCAAGAAAACATTCATGTTTTCTACTGATACTTTTCTTGAAAACCTGATGAAACTTGCAAAACATAAAGGTACTTTAAAATATTGTGGTGATTTCAAATGGTCCTATGGTTTTGACTTATTTATGATTTTAAGTCATCTGGAACCAGTGAAATACATGTACATCTACTCTCCAATATATTCTTAAATATACCAGTATAAATACATGTATTGATTCACTACTCAAGAAACGAACCATTAACAAAACCAATATGAAATCATTGAATATGTCAATAAGTACATTTGACTAAAAATGTAAATGTTACTGTATTTTACTGACTGTTTCCTATTGTAATGTTTTTCCAGTTTACAGGGAGAAATTTTTTGAAGTAAAAATAAGAACTGAAAATTGAAATACATTTCCATGTTCATGGAAAATCATGGTCTGGCAAATTGTGTGTAATAAATATTTTGTATCAAATTGAATTATTGCTGTAAACTTGGACGCATGGAAGGTTTATGTTCTGAGCTTTGTCAGCTTGAAATTGTGAACTTTAATTGTAACTCTTGCAGGTAAAGGTATACTTCATAAACTGTTCACCATACTTACAGTTTACCCTGTAAAACAAAATTATAACATTACGAATAGCATAAAACATTTTCAAGTGCTTTATTTATTGAATGCGTACCTTCATTCATCAACAAATCTTTCCAGAGCATACTCCTAATTCTGTTCACCTAAAATGGAATATGGTCTAGAAAAAATCACTAAGAAATGCAAAATTTTAAAGTACCTGAGAAGTTCGGTTTAAACAGTGAATGTCTACAATTCAGTATCATTGTAATTGATTAATAACAGCATTGAAACATCACCTGCAGGTCCCTCCACTACAGACTATGGCACAGTGCTCCTTGGCATCCTTGTCACTCAGGATGTGTTCCTGGGCGTACTCATAGCGATACTTCCCAATATGGCAGCTCATACCTCTGCATCGGCATCCGGAGAGTTCCTCATATATTTCCACGTTGCCATGAAACTTATAGCTGGTGAGCTTTATAAAAGAGATATATATTTTGTGAATATTGCAAAATACCGTATACGTCCATCCAAGCGCCCAGGGCCGTTAAATTGAAATTTTCTGAAACTGGGATGTGGGCTGTTACACGAGAGTGCAGTTACTACATAATTCTTAAGGACAATTAAGAAAAAGAAGGGGGAGGGCTTTTACACAGCGTTGGGCACTTGGACGGTTGTATACGGTATGTGATGGAACTGTACTAAGTATTGTATGAAATGTAAAACTGTAAACTGATCCTTTTACTTATGGGAATTATTTTATTTAACATTGCACTTGATCACCGACTATACACATTATGGTGAATCGTATATCCTTGAATGAGTTTATCGTGTTGGTGATTATGTAAATTTATTATTTTCATCTTTCACAACCCAAAAATTTTCTAACCGTTTGACAGTTTCGTCTGATTCTGCAGAAATTTTCAAAAACACTTCTGCCGATGTCAGGTCATGATTGAAATTTTTGTGTTGTGAAAGATGAAAATAATAAATTTCCATAATTACCAACACGATAAACTCATTCAAGGATATACGATTCACCATAATGTTTACAGCATGACCTGACATCGGCAGAAGTGTTTTTGAAAATGTCTGCAGAATCAGACGAAACTGTCAAACGGTTAGAAAATTTTTGGGTTGTGAAAGATGAAAATAATAAATCTAAATTTATGGTGAACCGTGATTGCAGCGTTGATCGCGGTCCTGCTGCTAGCGTTCATCCTCGCCTACTTCCTGTTGCCGCGGCTCTACAGACATCTGCTGCGCCGTGGCAACAATGAGGTCACCGTCCTGGCGACAGTCGCGATCGCATTCTCAATGCTGCTCGTAAGTTACTGCAGTTATTTTAACTTGTACAAATTAAGAATGTGTTACTTTTCAAGCCTTCGAGTCTTCTTGCTGCATGCATTGTCTATGAAGTAAATACAGGGTTTTGCAAGTCATATAAAAGATAAGTTACCATTGTTGGACACTTGTTAATGTTGAATACATCGATATAGAATATATATCCTACTTTTAGTACCCTGGCACATGACTGTGCAAATGGCCATAACTGCATTATGGTAATATGGACCCATAATCTATAGGCTCTCTATATGCCTCCAATTATTTTACCAGGTAGATGGCGTGGCTTTATAAAAAAAATGTACCCTCTTGCATTTTTTTTCTTTAATCAATTCGATGGAGTGTTCAACAGTATTTTGCCTTTTCAACATATTAAAGTGCTAAGAGTTCATATTTGGTAGCATACTCATACACCAGTTTTCTAATCGCTGTCTCAATGAAATATTTATGTACGATCGTAGTCGTGTCTCAAAATAGTTACTACAATTTTTACCCGCACATGGTGCAGTCTCAATCAACCAAAGCTCTGTGATGCTACGGCGTGGCAGAAAGAAATGATAAAGACTGATACTGTTTGTCTATTTTTTCCCCAGAATGCAATTGTTTGTAGCCACCTGCTGGTTTTAGACAGGAACTACGATTAGAAAAAAATGTATGCCATCAATGTACCCATTTATGTCAGGTGACGTCGTGGCTGTCTGTGTCCATGGAGCTGGGCTGCTTCGTGGCGGGCGTCATGGTCAGCTCCCAGGGCCACGCGGTGGTCGACGCGGCCGAGGCCCTCATCTCACCCGTCAAGGACTTCCTCGCCTGCATCTTCTTTGCATCCATTGGTCAGTTTTACTCAATTAGTCACTCACGCACGCTCAATACCGTATTCATTCTTACAAGCGCACCCCCTGTTTATACAGATTAAATATTATACAAATCTTGCTCTTTTTTTGCAAAGATTTCACCTACCGCGCCATATTGTAAGACTATAACACGCCGGTATTATACCGTATTCGGATTACCACATAACCATCCGGGGGCGTTGTGTTATCATGTTCTGTGGGGTCAAAGGGGTGCGCTTATTTTTTTTTTTTTTTTTTTTTTGCTGAAATTTGTTTTTGTAAGCGAACTGTGCGCTAATTAGAATGAATACGGTAGTCACTCACGCACGCCCACTAAATCCAGATTATTTTTTGTTTACATCTGTGTTGCCATGGCCACAGTTTAATATGCTCAAAGGCATCAGCTTCAGTGAATCTGGGCTTCTAAACGTCTTCAAATTCATTCAATTCTTTTTCAGTAGTAGTTCTCTAATAATACAATATAGTTATGCCCACCAACACTGATGCTGATGCCTCTCAACATGCTAATGATAAGTTTAAAACAGACCTCCTTGCATGTACTTTCATAACTATTCCTTACCTATCAGTGTTACTTATTCAATCTCTCACATTGAGGAGCAAAACTTCTAGTGAAGAGACAGCAATAATGATAGATTCCTATCTATTCTCCAGGGTTGCATGTTTTCCCCACATTTCTGATCTACGAGCTCACCATCCTCACCACGTTCACCATGGCAGCAGTCGGTGCCAAGGTAACAGTTGTTTTGTTATCATTACTTAGTTAAATACGATATTCTCCAATCTCCACTTTAAGTACCAATTCATGGAGAGAGACAACCTTATTCGTGTAATTGGGAAGCTTTACTCATTTCAATTGTTCAAAATATGTGAGATTTAAACACAGGAAAATGGAAAGCATCTCTACTGAGCTGGGGCTTTGATTAATCGTAATTCAAATAAAACAGCTCTGACGGGACTATGATGCTGCATGTATTTCTTACATCATCGATATGAGCATGTATCTCTCGATAGTGTTGCCATGCATGTGTTTTCATACTCTGAGTACATGTATCAGATGTCCTGAAGAGACACATAACTATTCCCATTAAAGATTCTGACCAATCACAGGCTGTGAATCTTTAATCATCACAGGCCGGTGATGAATATAAATGAGGTCAAGTGACCAATCACAGCTAAGTATCAGACGGGTGTGGCCGGTTCAACCAATCAGGTTGCAGTATTTAAACAGGTCACATAAATCATGTTAATCCACTCTCAGGCGAAACATTTCAGAGGTCAATTTGCTTGACATCTGATACTCAGAGTGGTGTTTTCAGTACATGATTGCATCAAGCACGTGCTAGCTGAGTACTATGTGTGTGTTTCAGTACATCATCTCTGTGTGTGTGCTGTACGTGCTGGTTCCGCGTCATCACGCGCACATCAAGTGGATCGTGTCGGCCGGCCTCGCGCAGGTCTCCGAGTTCTCCTTCGTGCTGGGCAGCCGCGCTCGCCAGCTTGGACTTATCAGCAGGGAGGTACGTGCAGCACCCGTCTAACTTACAGTACTGATATCGTCAAAAGGATACAGAATCGAAACGAAATTAGAGGAATCGGGCGTAAGAAAATGTAATATTTCGTAACAATTTGAAACAAAGTTACAGCTATCGCGTTTTTCTTGGAACTGCTCAATCGCCGAAACAATCATACTTACGATTATCGAAATAAACAGAAAAAACCTCGTAATAATCAGAGTAATTTTTTGTACTTCCGCACAATGGTATCCATCTGGCGCTCATAAATATTCGGATTTGTCCGGCGTTTCTCGTTTATTCCCCGCCACAACGATAAGCGCCGAAGTGCGGATGTCGTACAGACACCCAATGATATGAAAATCTGTCAAAATGTCGGCGTGATTTTGAACTTTTTAGAAATAAGCTTTTTATTACGGAAACCTCCATAAAATGTGTAATATAAGGGGAACAATCGAATAAATGTAACTTCAGGCGAGTTATGAAGAGAGCTGTAATTTCAGAAGCTACAGAACCTTTTCACGTTCATAACAGTCACAACAATGAGAAGAATTGGGAAAAACCCATAAGGAATCATAGCGTAATTCTCGAAATTTTTCTTCTGTATCCTTCCTACGGTATCAGTACTGTAAAGTGTACACGCTAATAGAGTATAACATTTTCAATATCAAGTTTGAATTCTGGAACAATGAACATGAAATGTTCGATGTAAAGAAATGCCGAAATCTAATTTTGATGGATATGTCATTTGAGGCAGAAAGTCAGAGCTTTGTCATGCAATTGTATTATGAAGCCAATCCTCGTAGCTATTTTAGGTTGTCCACATTAAAAAGAAAATCACTAAGACAATTATAATGCTATCAGGTTTTGTGTGCATTATGTGTAATGTACATTGGGTTCCAAGTACATTGGAGTACATTGTGTATCAAGTACATTTTGGTAAAGTATACATCATGTTTATCTGTCCGTTGTGTTTAGGTGTACCTGCTGATTCTCTCTGTGACCACATGCAGTCTCATCTGTGCTCCCATTCTATGGAAACTCACTTTGTACAACCTCAACATCCGCCAAAACCCGTAAGTCAAACTTTGGTGGTATATTCCAATTTATGTGTAAATAACTGTATTTTAGATTATTATATGCTGGACTTGCTCTACTATTTACAATAAGACTTGTATTGACCAGAATAGACTTCTAAATTCTGGTGCGGCATCATATGCAAGACACAGCACTAGAAATAGCTTTGATGTGCATAGGCTTTATTAGCAATAATGCAAATTTATGTATTCTTAAAGACTAGCTGTTTAGAGAATAAATATCACTTGTATAGGTCTACATTTCATAAACGAATTTTAAAAAATATGTTTCAATGGTAATTTCATGTTGCTAACTACAATGATCATGTGTATATTCAAAAACAATCATTTAAAGACCATATATAGGCTATATTTTTTGCATCTATGTCACTTACACTGTACATACATTTTATGGACTGTAAAATGTTTTTCAAGTTATAATTTTCTGTTACTTACAAGCACAAAAGAAAACATGCAATATTTTGTTTTATTATTTAACTATGGAAAACTTATGTTTACAGAACTAGACATGTGTAATAAGGTCAGGAAAGAATGTTTTGATAGAAAATAATACAAATTACAAATTGAAATTAAATCTTTCATATTTTCTAATTGAATATGTTATGATTTTTCACATGTATGCTTTAATTTACAGGAAGCTAAAATTTATGCGAAATTTAAGGGTTTATTAAAATGATTGGTATGTGTAACAAATGGCTAAACTTGATTCTGGCTGAAAATTAGTCTTGGGAATCGGTGATTGGTCTATCTAAAGTAGTTATGATCACTCATTATTGAAACTAAAGATCAATATTTTTTTTCTATTTAATTCTCGCTCAATGAAAAACTCCTTGGTGCAAGATTAAAAAATTCTTATTTAGTTCTACAGGGCTAGTAGTTGTTTTGAATTATATACAAGAAATAATCACCATTGCAAACATAACCAAAAATCATTTTACTTACCGTTATGTTTTAACAACCTGGCCATACATAAATTCATATCTGAACCTGTATGTTATTGGTATTCAAAATCATCACATCTAGCACGCCTTTACATTGATAAACATCACTTTGAGTCAGAAAAATTATAATGTTCATATTGCCAGTGAAAAATTACGAAATCCACTGTAATAAATGTAAAAGTAAATGTGGTGGTTTATAATCGTGATCCAAGTCATGCTCTTACGACTTTACATTTTAACATTAAGAAGAATTCTTCTAGCTTCTGGATTCGTCATACTGGGTAACTGACATTGTGTTAGTGACACAGAAACTGTCATGTTTACCTGGCACTTGCGACGTTTCGTGGACTCGCGTCCACGAAACGTCTCAACTGCGAGGTAAACATGACAGTTTCTGTGTCACTAACACAATGTCAGTTATCCAGTTGTACATTTTAGATTTTAAATTTCTTAACTTTGGTGTTCCTTTGATAGGTCCTTAAAAATATCGGCGTCGTCAGTGAACATCCACGGCAGTCCGAATCTCCGGAATGTGGACGAGGAGAGTGCTGTGGAGAACGAGGTGCTCAAATCAAGCACCAAGACTGTGACCAAGCACCGCAGGCACATGGACAGTGTATGATACAGGGTGACAGTGGTGTGAAGCCACTCGTGAGTATCAGATGTCAAGCAAATTGACCTCGGAAATGTTTCACCTGAGAGTGGATTAACATAATTTATGTGACCACAGTGACCTGTTTAAATACTGCAACCTGATTGGTTGAAAAAGCCACAGCCAGCAACCTGATTGGTTGAAAAAGCCACACCCATCTGATGCTTAGCTGTGATTGGTCACTTGACCTCATTTATATTCATCACCGGCCTGTGATGATTATAGATTAACAGCCTGTGATTGGTGAGAATTTTTAATGAGAATAGTTATGTGTCAGGTCTCTTCAGGACATCTGATACTCAGAGTGTGTGAACTACGCACTGCGCTGTGATTTTCTGCTTCACTACCAAGGCTCAGACCAAGATATGTGATATTGTGATATTGGGTGGATGGAATAGTGTGTCAATGTGATAGTGTTTGAGGGAGCGTAGATTCGTCTCGTATTTGGTGTGCGGCAAATAATTTAAGTCATGGTGTCCAGTCTGTCACCACCACTAAGACCATTGATATCACGCGTTGTAAACGTGAATAGTTTTGTGTCAGGACTTTGTCATCAATGGTGTATGAGTGTAGGTAGTTTGAAGAAATCTCTAGATTATTGATACAGGTTCAGGGTGGACGTTTCTGTCAATTTTTTCGAAAGAAAAATGATTTTTGTTCTCAATTAATGGCCTATGGGCTTATATTCGAACACACTTGGCTTTAATGCAAGAGAATATAATAAAAACAAGTGTAAAAATGCAAGCATTGTGTGAATAATACGAAAGAACTACAATTCATGTGTTTGAATATGACCAGGAGACATTTAGATATCTTATGCATTACATTTGTAGATAAAGAAAGATACAATAGTCTTTAAATGACATGATCGTGTGAGGACCATTTACTTCTCAATGTCAAACCTGGTTGTAAAATGCTGTTTGTGTTAAAAAAATTGTTTTTCAACAATAGATGATATACAAGAAACACTAAGACTTATTGATCATGTACTAAAGGATTTAAAAACTTGGAAAGTCACAATTGTTTATTAGTTGTCTAGCAAATATTTTATTTTGTTATATTTCTTCTTGAATTGAACATGATCATGAAAATTTAATTTAACTTCTAAAAGATAATCTTATTGATTTATCTTATATTTTTCACAATCTACTCTTTTATATTGATACATTGATTAATGCTATATTTTTATTTTTATATTGGGTTTAGATGTGTTAGATGGAGGGAATATTTATTTTTATCATAATTTTGGGAAAATCATTGTTTTAATGGTTTTTAATTAGGTTAAATACTTCAGATATTCATTCCATGTCAGAAAGTGAACTAAATGTGATGGTAATTCAGTGTGTACTTTTATATCCATGCTTCATTTTTTAGATTTTAAATGATTAAATTTTGTAATGATATGATATATTGTGGAATATGATTTTGTCATGTGAAACCTTCATGGAGGTTTATGTTTCTAGTCTGTTGTTATCATGCACAATTAGAAGATTGTTATAACTGTTTGTGTTGTTTATTTTTTATATGTGTAATGTTAATACATTTTTGTATCATTATTATAGTAAGTTTAATAAATTGTTACAGTGCAGTACATGTATATGTAAACATTGTAAGGTCCAAACGTGCAAGTATTTTGTTATTAAATATAAAGTAATGGATCCTAGTTCTTTAACAAAAAACGCACACACAATCTAATGCAAGCAGAACCGGTGTGTTTGAAAATAGAAATTACAAGTAGGTGGGGTTGTATTTGAGTCCAGTTTTATTTAAAAGTTTTATTTAAAAGAGTGGTTTTTAAATTTTGCAATGCCGGTTGTACAAGTAAAGTAATACCTTATATATACAGTCTACAACTATACTTTTGTGCTAGTTTTTATAAGCTCACATTGATAGCCTTTCGGACCTTCCCGGTCCTTCTTCAGTCTGCCAACTGCCTAATCGTCACGTGATCGTGGTGTGATGTCGTCGGCAGAGGCTGGTAGGATATTGGTGTAGATGGCTGGCAGGTCGGCGGCCCCCACGTTCTTATTTAGGTCGGGCTTGAGGCGCCTGATGTGAATGGCCTCCTTGATCTTTCTTTCAAAAGTGTTCTGGTCACGATCTATTATTTTGATGTTATCCAGGGATATGTGATGGCTCTCTTGTCTGGTTGGTGTAGGTGTAAGGAGACGTGTGAGGAGGTGCTGCTGGGGCGTCTATGCTGGTCGAATCTAGTCTTAAGGGTCTTTGATGTTCCACCCACATAGGAGCTACTACATCCTTCAGAGCCTGATCCACCACAGTTAATTTGGTAAACCACACCACAAACGTCTTCTTTCTTAGCTGGATCCTTGGACGTCACACCACGATCACGTGACGATTAGGCAGTTCGCAGACTGAAGAAGGACCGGGAAGGTCCGAAAGGCTATCAATGTGAGCTTATAAAAACTAGCACAAAAGGATAGTTGTAGACTGTATATATACCCGGTAATGTAAAAACCTTGTGCAAATGAGTGTTCAATATGTAAAGTAATACCATATACTACATAAAAGTACTCTATGATTATACTACATAAAATTAAATTTACAGGGATGCTACATTCAGTAGATTTTTTTTATTTTTAACATTTTGTGTGGACTTAATATAATACTTTTGAAATTATTGCCAAAATTGTTACTAGCTCCATGGTGGGGTCATGGGGAGTGGCCCCACTATATCACGGTACAGGTGTGCTTCCCTTACATTCAGATTTTTTTTTTAATTTCTTTTGTAAATACATCTATTTGCAAGAAAATTCCCACAAATTAAGACGAAATTTGCCCTTTAAGAGACAGCTTTTATAATCAGCTTTTGATCTGAGGAATCCCCAATTATGATATCTTTTAATGGATGCAATACGTGAGTTCATTTTGAAGTACATATATGCAAATGAGCTGCTCTGATTGGCTGCCATCACCAGTAACTTTATGGATATTGACTGTGGCATTGATAAATAGCACAGACTCAGGGGTGCCCTACGTGTACAGGCACGTTTTAATACCGTAATATTTTGTAGGGTCAGGATATGATTTTACTAAGTAATGTTTGATATACTGAACACTTGTAAAGCCTACGAAACAGCTTGGAGGAATAGCAAAACTATGATTTGCTTCACCCTTTGTGTGAAACCTAGACAATGATACCAGCATGAAAAGCCTATTGGAGGAGCTGATTTCAGACATAAACAATGTTCTGCTTTTCCGATCATTTATGCAGCCAGTCATCCGTCGATCCAAAAATTGTATTGTATTTGACATGTAAATCTAAAGTAAGAAAACAGATTTTGAAAGTTTAGATAGAAATGCAAGAATATGGTCATTTGTGAACTCACAATGCAAACTAATCCAGCCTAAACCATGGCAACCAAGTGAATCTACTTAGAGCATTATGTTTTAATTTTATTGATATCATATCATGTAAGATCTATTGATAATATCCAGTGATTATATTTACCTTTTAGAATATAGGGTTTTAATTCGCCATGTACATTGTAAGTCATGAATGATACCTTGTGTAAAGATATAAAACTAATAAGTTTATGTTCAAATGGTTGATCAAGCAAAATTTATAATTTGCATGTACTATATGTACATCTAGATTTAATGAGCTGAAAATGACATGTGTTATGAACATATCATAATTCATATCATGCCATGCCATGGCATTTAATTTAGACTTTTAGAGTTTGAAAAAAGTTATATATTCATGATATTTGTAGTCACAGAGGCTGAAAAATGGATTCCATTGACAGGATTCAGTTGCCAGAATGCTGTGACTGCTGTTATAATGCAGCAGTTCATCAAACATGCAAAGGTTGTTATCTTGCCTTCAATTTTTTGTTTTGGATATTGGGATTTTCTATGATATTGGTTGGCGTATGGGTTTTTACAGATTCCAGTGCAGATAAAGATTATTTAGGTCATGGAATTGATCCTGCTGTATTTGAATATGCTTCGAAGTGGGGATATGCGTATGCCTCAGTTGGCTCTTTGACTTTGTTCGTAGGACTTCTTGGCTGCAATGGTATTATTAAAGAACTGCGTTGGATGTTCCTGGTTTATTTTTTCTTCTTGATCGTGGTTATGGTTACACTTATAGTAACTGGAACATTGGCCATCATGGGAAAAGATGAAGTGGCAAAGTTGATTGCAGTCAGTCTGAAAGAGCGCGTTAGGCTGTATGCTACAGAATATAATGCAAAGAGATTCATGGATGCAATTCAGCTGAAGTATGAATGCTGTGGGGCAGAGTCAGGCTTGGATGATTACCTCCGTCAACATGGTCAAAATTTCAAAGTTGAATCTTGCAAGGAAGAGCATTGGAAAACACCATGCAGTGATACAATGTATAAACACTTGGCCAAAAATTTTGTTAACTGTGCCATTTTTGCAATTATGTTTGGCTTCTTTATGCTGGTTGGAATGATATTCACATTTGCGATGTACTGTACTATTGGAAAACCAAACTTAAATCAAATAGATCCTATTGATGATGAAGAAACTCTACATGATAATGAAGAAAATTTAGCTGGCGATCCCTGGGGTGATGAAGCTGCTGATGAAGTAATTGTTCAAGAGACGACAATTCTTGACGGAAATGAGTAGTTTTTGTACATTTATTTTGCTATCTCTATATGTAATAATAAATTTACATTATATAGTAAAATGATAATGTGCAGAGGATATTTTAGCTAGAAGTATTAGCCAACCAAAAAGATGGGTTTACACTAGCAGATCCATTATTCTTAACAGACGGTCACATCTAGTGAATATAATGTGCTTTGCACAAGCAAAAGCTCACAGACGTGTCTAAAACCCCATGAAAAATACAGCTTACAGGATTAAAAACAGGACTCTTTTTATGCTTTAGACAAGTTGTCACATATGCAGAAAAGTAGAGCTAATAAGAATTTATGAATGTTCCATATACCATATATTCTTGAATACCTGCCTGAGTGCTTATTTACATGCTTATGTACATGTAGGTGGCTAACGGCAAACATTTAAGGTTGCAAATTTTAAGGATTTTACAGTATATGATAAACTATAAAGGCCTGACCATGGATGATGGGTTAACAACATACCATATAGGACCATCGAAGTGCCCACCCTCGTGTAACAGCCCTCCCCCCTCTTTTTCTTAAATGTCCTTAAGAATTATGTAGTAACTGCAATCTTGTGTAACAGCCCACTCCCCAGTTTGACGAAATTTCAATCTAACGGCCCTGGGCACTTGGATGGTCGTATGGGTATATCATTTATGTTTTCCGCTCTACATAAAGCACACTTCTCAAATTTCTAACCTCTGAAAATCATTGAAATAACATGTTTTAACTTTTGTTAATGATACTTATTCTGCCAATGTTGCAGAATATGCATAGCTAAACATACTGATTATTGAAACGTTCTTTTTTGATTTTTTTCTTTCTGTGGGTGTTGAATTGTTTTTATATTTCCAACAATTCATCATCATCATGTTAAATTAATTTCAAGTGCTATGCTATGACTGCTGTGTAGTCAGGAGAGTTGTCTGAATTAATTTTTTTCTTTCATGATCAATTTTGTAGGAAATGTGTACGAAATTAAATAAGAATGTATTATGATACGTTTAGTATGTTGCATGTACATGTATTGTATGAATTAATTGCATTGTGACTCCTTGACCTATCAGGACTGTTAACAATAGTAATATCCGAAATCTGACAAGATCTCTGCAGCTCTGAACATCCAGCTGATTGTTATAGGACAGCAAAGGTTATACTGGTAGGGTTGGCAAGTTATTGTCTATGGGAACATGACAATCGTGTCCCATGCTACTCAGTCAATGGTGTCATTTCACATTGAGACAAAACATACTGGAGTATTATGATAAGATATATTTGTAACCACCATCACCCAAAGGGTATTTGGCCTACTTCCTCTTGATGAATTGTTGCAGACCTACTTACAAACACAAACATAAAATATGTCATTAAAAAAAAAAACAAAACAGCAGCACATAAGTTATTTATTTGTGACGAACTTCCAGAAAAAATGGAACCAGTTATATAGGTGTATTTATGCGTTTTATGTATTGTGTTTTTTTTGTCTGATATGATTCATTTATTTTGTATATTTGGAAACATTCTGTACGTAATTGTATGTTTTGATATGAATAAAATGATACCATGCCAAAATACCATAGGGTTGTACTTAACATAATTTGCAAAATATATGAATTCATATGTAAGAAATTGTTTTCATTTAACCGGTATTAGAATAATATTCAATAAATTATTATTAAAGAATAGAGGTTTCTAATCTCACCAGAGACAGTCATTAGACATATATCTATAAGATTTGATAGATGATACCTTGCTGTGGCAAGATGGAGAAAATATGTGTGAACTTGTTCTTTAGTAGGCCCTGGATAGATGAATCTACATACTGTAAAACTAGAAATGTTTGCGTACGATTTTATTTGCAAATTTCGTGGGAAAGTGTAAAAACGCAAACTTAAATAGTCAGCAAACATTAATAGCCCATGTAAAATAGGTCCAGGATGGACCAAAATCGCAAAATTAAACCATCACAAAATAATTTATAGATGAAAATCACAAAATTTAATAGCCACGAAATAGTCTAGTTTTACAGTATTGAAGATCTACTTTTATTTAATTTAAAAAATATTTTCAATTTTCTAGAATGCTCATCAGTCGAAATGTAAATACTAAATGACAATATAACAATCTACAGCTAATATAATACATTTACTAAGTGCAACAAGTTTTCACACAGTAACACTATTGTCAGCGATTAATGTGGGATTATGAAAGGGGGGGGGGGGGGGAATAAACCTATTTTGAGATGTGAGGATGGTCCTTGATTTTTTATGAGAAATGAGAATGGGGATCAATTTCCTTTGTGAATTATGAGAAATTGAAAAATTTAGACATGTGAAATGAGAATGTTTAGAAAATTAGTGAGAATGGCCCTAGATTTTTGCTGAGACTTGAGAATGGTGTAGGGTATATTCTTCCCTCTAAAGGGTGTGAGGCTATTGTAATTGGATATTCATTGATACTCTGCCTATTGCTGGTTGAAAGTGGTTAATTTGTATGGTTGTTTTCATGTTAATTATTTTCACACTCGTCTGCTACTTGTCTTTCTAAGGTTTTTTTTTTTTTTTTTTTTTTTTTTTATAAAAATTCTGACTGATGAGGATTCATGAGAATAGAACTTGAATATTTTGGCAAGTAAATAGACTAAATAAATCCAAAATTCAAAAAAGAAATTCTTTTGGTAGGCCCCATATCCATCAAATTTTTGAATCATGAATAAAGAAACCCAGGATGATCTAAATATACATTCAGTTACTAAATGAATCATCAAAATAAAACTACAATTGTATTTGAAAACATTTGAAAACTCGATAACAGCAACATAGAGATGCAACGAGACCGGTGTACTACAACAATAATTTCATCACACCCTGTATATCTGGAAGTGACGTAATTTGGGGATTCCTAAAAATTAGAGGTATTTCCCAAAGTTTGACATTTGCTTGTTAAACTAAATATTTTAAGAAAAATGGCATTTGTTAGGAAATTGAGGTATGGCCACGTTCTGATTGGGGGTCATTATTGAAAAGTGTTTGATTAATTCTTGTTTTTACTTTGATTTTGTAATCTTTATGATTTTTGAGGTCACATTTTGATGGTTACATAATGATCTGGTCTCAAAGCCAAATAGAAAAAAAGTGGCCAAAGACAGTGGCAAAGCCAGGCAGAGCACATGTCTAGATGCGGTCGCCAGAGCCTCGACATATGTCAGCAGATTGGCATGTCACTAAAATGTACGTGTGACGACCTGCTAACGTATGTCGAGGCTCTGTCGACCGCATCTATCTTTACCTGCTGACTAACCCGAAAATCCTGGCCTACATTTCGATAAGACTAGCTAGCTGTCTTAATGCCGAATGTATTTGGTTACCTGCTGACCTACCTTAGTCTCCTGAACGAACTAGATGTGCACGCCAGCACCTCGACATAAGTTATAACAGGTCATCACACGCTCATTTTAGTGATGTGACGATCTGCTAACGTATGTCTATGTCCATGGTCGTGTGCGCATCTAAACAGTAGTCAGTCAGTAGAGCATATACCCTATGAATGAGGATGTGCCCATAACTTGAGCATTGCCCATAACTTGAGCACTTGATCTATATGTGCGCGACGTCATTCCGACATGCATTTTCAAAATGACACATCACTAAAATTATGTGTGTTGGTTTGAACACTTGTGTGAGAATGATGGAGCATGTATCTCATCTTTTTTATATTACTCGTAGACGTACCCAAGTTACATAAAGTATATGCAGTGCTGAAATTATTTGCCAACATCCTAGATGCCCATGCCAACACTTCAAAATGTGTTAGTAGTTTGTCACTGTGTTGTATTGAATTTGAGTTTGATATTAGAGGATTCTTTCACCAAGTCTATTATAGGGCTATATCACATATAGCCTCTTAAGTGCTAGGTGAATAGGTGCCACAGTGGTAGTGGTCCAGGGTTTGAGTCCCGGCAGAGGCTAGGTGAAATAGCCGTATAGACTTGGCGAAAGAATTATCTAATATCAATACTTAAAACCCAGTCAGTTAATTTCCAATATATCTTCTATAAATTTGAGTTTTGTTAGTAAGGTGTTAAACTTTTAACCTAACTGCCAAAACACCTGTTTGAAATGTAACCATGTATGGTTCCTCCAATCAAGCTTATCATCATCCTATGGGAAGGACCGCAAAATTGAGTGGCTTATCAAAGTTCTAAATGATCTATATTTTTCAGAAACATTCCATATTTGCTCTGTCAGAGCGTGCGTCATGCATCATCAAGTAAGTGATATTTTTATTTGTGCACTAAGCAAATATAGATATATACATGTATTTATTTATTTATTTGAATCATCGCAATACATTTTTAGGTCATTTAAAACAGTCATTTATTCATAATCTTCTTAATATTGGTTCACAATAAGAACTTAAGATTGATTAAATGTATGGTATTACAACTCAATGATAAGCGAGGTATATAACTAGGTAAGACAAGAGACATATGTAAAAACTTTGATGAATTAAAGGATGATGATAAACTCATATACCTATTGAACAGGTGAAGGAGAACTCCTCATAAATTTAGCAAAATTTTGTGTCATAGCTTTTAAAAATAGAGAAAGTTCATCACTTGTGTCATCAACTAGCATATAATGTGTATTTTCGGTTATTCAGTTTTATTGTGCATAAACAATGTAACGTTTCCTGCTTTGTGAAATAAATATGATTCTCTCTATGATATTTGATATGTTTAGGTGGCCACAATATCAGCAAGATTCTGATAGCAAATCGCGGTGAGATAGCATGCCGCGTGATGCGTACGGCCAAGAAAATGGGCATCCAGACTGTGGCCGTGTACAGCGATGCAGACAAACATGCCATGCACGTTGCCATGGTAAAAGCTAAACACCTAAACTTAAGCACCACTCTGAGTATCAGATGCAAGCAAATTGACCTCTGAAATGCTTCGCCTGAGAGTGGATTAACATAATTTATCACTTTATGTGACCTGTTTAAATACTGCAACCTGATTGGTTGAACCTGCCACACCCATCTGATACTCAGCTGAGATTGATCACTTGACCTCATTTATATTCATCACCGGCCTGTAATGGGTCAGAATTTTTAATGAGAATAGTTATGTGTCAGATGTCTCTTCAGGACATCTGATACTCAGAGTGCCTGTTGGGTGTCAATCCTCAATCGCGATTTTTGTAAATGATTTATGATAATGATGTATAGTATTTTTTTTATGTTATTATCAAAATAATTTCATACTTCTCATGTTATTACTCATGGTCCTCCAAAATTAACCAACCGTAATGATTTCCTAAACTTTAGCAATCCCTCCTGCTACTTTTGCAATCTACTGTCTTACAAATAAAACTGTTTTATCAAATGATTGATAAAAAATCTTTAAAGTCATTACATCACATGGCTGATGGAGAAAAACTATGTACAGAAGAATACAGCTGGTTACAAACAATTCACATAGTAGCAGTTGAATATCCTCAACAAAGGAAGAGTAAACAAAGGAAAAATTGAATAACGGAAACTTTTCTCATGCATTAGCTTATCATAATAGAAGTAAATGATGTAGTAAACAAGGAAAGCCCTCTACAAAGGAAGGATTTGTGACTGCGAATTGGGCTCCGTAGTTGATGATTTTCACTGTACTTAGCGAGCATCTCCCATTGATTCTTGAATGAGTTCATCGTGTTGGTAATGAAATAAATCTATTATTTTCATCTTTCACAACACTAAAGATTTATTACCGTTTGACAGTTTATCGTCTGCTTCTGCAGACATTTTGAAAGCCACTATTGAGATCAAGGAAGCTATCCACATCCGGATGCAAAGTCAGACCATGAACAGAGATGAGGGGGCCCACCAGCTTGAGAGAGTCTACAACCCAGTGCTTGCCGCAGGAGGGAACGGCAGCCGTAAACCATGATCTGACATGGGCAGTAGTGTTTTTGAAAATGTCTGCAGAAACAGACGAAACTGTCAATCGGTAATAAATCTTTAGTGTTGTGAAAGATGAAAATAATAGATTTATCTCCCATCAATGTTTCAGGCGGACGAGGCTCACAACATCGGGCCGGCTGCCTCCCAGCTCAGCTACCTCAACATGAATAAGATTGTCGAAGTGGCCAAGCAAACGGGAGCTCAGGTAATGTGGCTACGTCTATAAACACTCGTGCTCGTCCAAAAGCTTGCCCTTATAACGTGTAC
>CM032667.1:47151840-47178486 GCA_019095985.1 Streblospio benedicti
GCATATTGAAATGGTCAATTACAATTACAATTACGACAAATGTGAAATGGTCAATTACAATTACAATTACGGGATTTATAAAATAGTCAATTACAATTACAATTATGCCTATGTTTGCTAATTGCAATTACGATTTGAACTGTCCATTTCAATATAAAGTGTTTTTTCTTTGACAGACCCAATTAGTTAGTGATATTTCATTGATATTTAAAATGCATTTTGAAATTCACATTTGTGAATTGATAAAGAATGATGACCATTTTGTAAGTTTATTAGCTTTATTACTGCAATTTTACAGTGGCAGACTTTTTGTTTTTTTATAGGCAACACATTAAAATGAATACATGGCATCGGAAATCTGTATTTTGAACTTGAAGAATATGTAAAATGTAAAACAATAGGAAATAATTGAACATACACATTTAGTATCAGAGGAAATGTATATATCTATTAGTAAGCTAGGCATAACTTTATATAAGATATATCATGTACATGTAATAACAAGAAT
This sequence comes from Streblospio benedicti, assembly GCA_019095985.1. NCBI lineage: Eukaryota > Metazoa > Annelida > Polychaeta > Spionida > Spionidae > Streblospio > Streblospio benedicti. The sequence continues at coordinate 47,152,349 of CM032667.1, forward strand.
TCAAATAGCTACATTCAGCTGGCCACATGATCAGTAGATATTAGGTAAAATTATGACTAATGACATTCACAAAGACGCAGTGTTATAGTACGTATTACACAGACGTATTAGACTTTATAAACATCAACTCTTCAAATTTTTTATCGGATAATAAGCATCGGTCTGGCCTGAAAATTCGGCCAGCAACTGAAAATAACCTTTCAACTGGAGCGGACGATGCTGGAATGGACAGGTATTTGGCAGCTGCTTCTGCCAGCCGTGGGTAATCCGTTTTTTTCATCTCCCAATATACTAAAGGATCGACATCTTCATCCTGAGTTGCCTCTTTTAAATAATCTGTGACCCCGTTATTTTGATAATTATTTTGTTCTGGTGATGAATTGGCATCATCCATGAAAGCAAACAATTTGTTTTTCTTTTTAGGGGGCTCTTTATCTTCATTAACTTGCACTGTACCATCTTTTGCAATGTTTTTCAATAGCTCTTTGACATCATCTTTTTCTGATTCTGTGCACCATGTTAATTTGTAGCGTGGATCCAGTGCTGCAGATAGTTTGAAAATATCATTTTCCTCATATTGCATCAATCGTTTATTTACAGATTGCTGCAGTGTTTTAATCAGGGCATTTTTGTATTTCTTTTGTAGCATATTCAGATTGATTTTTATCCCCCTAACACAAGGTATTATTTTACTGGCTGTCACTTTATTTTGCGCCTCACACTCTTGTGTTGCCAATTCAAAAGGCATTAAAATCTCTGTTATCTCCGAGATTTTTTCAAACTCTTTCTTTGTCAGTTTTCCTGGGCAATCAAGTTTATCTAAATTTTGTTGTCCTACTTTAATTAAGGATCTGAGCATTTTGTTCGAGCTATTCCACCTTGTGACATTCTTGGATTGAACTTTTGGTAAGTCTGACAAGATATCACATGCCAATGCTGAATGTCTAATGTGGCTTGCTAGTCGTGAAGCTTTTGCTATGGTGGTTCCGCATGAAATATCATTCAGTCCATCTTTAACCACACTATTCAAAGAATGCAAAAAGCATCGGATATGAGATTGTGGAAGGGACTCAAACAAATCCTCTTCAGTGTCTTCATTTGTCGTTCTATTGAGATTATTTTCTTCTTCCATGTCCTCATCACTGTCCTGGTCATTGCTAATATCGTCCTCGATTCCAGGCAAAGTGACAAAGGCTTTCAACATATTCGCAGCACTGTCGGTAATTATGAAAGCAATTTTGCTTTGTATTTTAAACTCATCAATCACAAACTGAAAACTGTCACGAATTTTTTCTCCTGTATGTGAGCCCTTAAACCGTCTACAGCAAAGCATGACTGAGCATAATTGGGAATTTTCTACAAAGTGGGCTGTGATTCCTAAATAGGAGCGCATATCCCTGCTGGACCAAATGTCAATAGTAAGGGATATTTCCTCCACACCATTCAGTCTTTGAATCAAATTAGTTTTTAAGCACTCATATTTTTGTGGCAGTAGTTTATCACTCAAATATTTTCGACTAGGCATTGTGAATGATGGCTCTGCTGTTTTCAATAGGGAAATAAAATTTGCATCGTCAACTCTACTTAGAGGTTGTAAAGAGCATGCAACGAAATTAACCACTGCATCTGTCAGCTTCTTCTGGCGCGGATCTGTGGACGACCATTTGTCTTGCTGCTTGACAAAACTGGACATCAATCCCTGTGTGTTGCTTGGTGCTGGCTTTGAGTTGGCTTTTTCAATAATCACTTCAGCATGATGTCTCTGAAATTGCGGAATTGAATTTAAATATCGATCAGTCTTTGTTACAATGTGTTTGTGTATCCAAAGTGGTTAGGTTAGCACAAATATCTTATTGTCTGATTTTAAGACAATATTGATACATATCCTGTGATAACCCATGTTTAGATTATATTGGAAGAATGTGATAATACTCTGTTTCTAATTACCAATATCTTATCAGTTATAGAATTTATTGCAATAACTCTTAGTAATGTTATATATTATCTTATGTACTGTATATAAGGTGAACAGTTTACGGCATTACTTCTAGCATTTATTCACAGTACAGTTTATAATTGGGCTGTTCAAAGGTGTTCATACCATATTATTGAGCATTCATTTGTATCTGTTCCAGATTGTACGTGTAATGTTCATGTATAAAATGCTCCTGTGACTAATTTTCCAAATTGTACCATAAGAATATAAGTTTAAAACGCTATTAACTAGAACTATGAAAATAATTACCTTCATATGAGTATGAAAATTGCTGGTAGCTTCTTTGCAACCACTTACTGGTCTATTGCAATGTTTGCATTTCAGTTTGTAGTTCTTTTTGCTCTCCATATCCTGCCCACCATGAAAATGTTTCAATATATGAGCCATTTTCAAACTTTTCAAACGTCTTTAATATTATATCCACAGTTGTATTAGGTTTATTTTGCATACAATGAAATTAATATTCCATGTGTGATTTCAATATCCTGATGGCAATGTTTATCCACGCTAGAAAATGAAAATTTGATTATCAGAAAAAAGCAAGCCCCTTATATACTGAAACGAAATGGCATGAAAGTTGATGCAACAATTAATTCCATACTTACATAATTACCCCTTCTATATGGGCAGTCACAGAACAATAGACAAGAAAGACCAAGTGTCAACTTCACACCAATTATATTTGCAGAGGAATACACCTAACTTCATGGAGTCATTAGGGGGAAGCCACAAACAATAGGGGAGAACCCTTGTTGTTTACGGAGCAGTTAAGGAGACATATTTACAAATTGCTTCCTGAGATAATTGCTTTCATGAATATCATTGTTCTAACTTCTAACATCTAACACTTGCAAGCATTACCTGCTATATGGGAAGTCACAGAACAATAGAGTGGAAAGAGCAAGTGTCAACTTCTAACCAGATATATTTGCAGAGGAAAAATATGAATGCCAAATTATAAAGAACTATATTTAGATGAGAATTTCAAGTTTGACTTGCAGTTAAATAAATTTTATAGTTGGAGGAAGAAAATATGTTAATTAAAATAAGTACAATAATAAAGAAGTGCATGACCCCCAAGAAGAGCCAATAAATGAAATTAAATAGGTCAATCATTAATGAAGCAGCATTGTTATGCATAATAATCACTCTGGCCAGCTGACTCTGGCTATATCAGATTCTTGCTGAAGTGTCTGATCACTTGGGCTGTAATCATGAGACTGACCAGAAGTCAATAGTCAATAGTTGTAATAGACATTAAAACTTTAACTTGGATAATAGCTTGTTCATACACTCAGATTGGACCTATATCCTTTCAACATAAAGCATATTATACAACTAGTGCTAAAGAGTTTCATCTAATACTCATACTTAATAGAAGAATACACATAATTAAAAGACACCAAAATCTCCTTACCATAGTGATTAACAAATGGTCATTTAGTGTGCATTGTACATGGCAACCTCTTCTTTTTCAATTATCTTTCATCAGAAGTTTCCATTATCTCAATGGTCAGGTAAAATAATGGGTTTTACAGTTGTTTAACTTAAGTTATGGTTGTAATTATTTTAGAGCACCAGACTTGCTTTGTCGAGCATGCAGGCAATGATGAATTGCAATTACAATCACAATTACGGCAAATGAGAAATGGTCAATTACAATTACAATTACGACATATGTGAAATGGTCAATTACAATTACAATTACGGCATTTATGAAATCGTCAATTACAATTACAATTACAATTACATGGAAAAGTGTAATTAATTACAATTACGCCAATTACAATTATAATTGAGACTATTATTTTGAAAAAAAAATGTATCGTCAAAAACTAGTCAAATATTATATTTATCAAATATTGTCGGAAATATGATAAAACTTTCTTAAACATATCAATTGAATATTGTCAGTCATATTAATTTTCATGTATAACAAATCAATCCTTCAAATTGCTGTTAATTTACAATTGTATGCTTCGAATTTGTATTGTATTTTGTTAATTGAACGGATAATTAATTACCTTGCATGCATGAAATGTAAATTCTGTTATCAAATAAAAATAATAAAAAAAAATATATAATAAAAAAATTTTTTTCATCATCTGGTTGTTTATACAGAAATAAATTGAATCATTTATCAACAATTTTTACAATAAATATTTTTAAACAAACCTGCTCCCACAATTTTTTCAAGTAAGATTATGATTTTTGGTCTTTAAATCTAGGTTCATTTTTTAGGCTCTTTGTAAAGACCAACTAGAACAAAACTATACATAACAGAATCACATCTACCAGAAAGTGATAATAATCAGCAGAATGAGCAACATTCCGTCCAGTTTTAAACACTGGCTTGTCAATTGGTCCGTCCGTCCGTCCATCCGTCCGTCCGGTTCGTTTTTCTACGGGTCGCATCGTTTGAGCTAGGATGCTCAGATTTGGCATGTCGGTTGGAAATGGTGACCACAAGAACCCTATTTCACATGGGCCCAAAATGGTCCCATATTTGGGCCCATTTGGGCCCATTATTAGGTCCATTTTACTAGTATTCAATATGCTTTAGCCAGCATATGGAAAAATCAATATCATAAAGCAGCAACATTAGTCTAGCCTGGTGCTGTTAGCTGCTGAAATATGAATATTGATTTTTTTGACAATATATAGACAGTTGCATTCAGTGCTTTTCCAGTGTTTTTAAACACTGGTTTGCCCTCACCGGTCTTTTTTTCAATACATTACATCTTGAAAAAAGTTGACAAATCACTACTTGTCAAAATTATCCCCGTCCATCCACCTTTTCCCCCGTCTTTCTTCATTCCGTCCGTCCGTCTATAATCCGGTTCGTTACCCCTCCACAGGTCAAAATCGTTTGAGCTAGGATGCTCAAATTCGGCATGTTGTTCAAATGGTGACCACAAGAACCCTATTTCATATGGGCCCAAACGCATTTTAACACCATATTTGGGCCCGTTAGGGGCCCATTATTAGGTCCATTTTACTAGTGAATCACATTAATTACTATTTGAATGCACCATTAAAATCAATATTCTATAACCACAAACTCCAGACAATCGGCTCCAAAAAATGCATGCACACAACATAGATGATACTGCTACAATTTAATACTATGCCAGCAAGCATGAATATCACGCTCATAAAAATATGATGGACATACCCATAGTTTTAATATGTTTGAAAAAAATTAAATTTTAATTTCTTTATCCCTTTGTTATTCTTATATTGGTGTTCCTCATTGACATCTGTATGTATGAAGGTAAAAGAAATATAATACATGTATATTCTTCAATATCCTATATATACTAATGCTGAATTTTAAGATCTCTAGATATTGTATCCTTTTAAAATGAAAGGTCTTTGTCCCCTGTTGTAGTGTATTACCACTGACAAACTACACACCTATACACTAGGGTAGAGCATAAATCCATATCAAAATGTGCTGACTCCCACAGATATATTTTCATAATCAGACAGATTTCAAATTTTCCATATAATTTGTCACACATTTGCGTTTCATTCATAAACATGTTTTTGTCCATTGCCAAATATCACTTTCTGTTCACTTATATTAGTTGAAATATTGTACGGAATCTGCAATCTGAAAGTGTCTCAGATGCCATCTTTGAGAGTCTAATTCATATATTTTCGTGGGGTAGACTCCCCACTACCTCTCAATTTTAATCATATTTAAATGACATAGTGAAAAAATCAGAATTCACCATTTGAGAACTAATTTTCAAAACATTTCTACGTTAATATGCTAACTCAAAAGGAGGCCAAAACTATGGATTCTCCCTTTGGCAGGGTCACTTCTTCCGTCCCGCTGAAAGAGGACATTATGATTCCTGCTTGGAGGTTGCCGAGTGGATTCTCACATGTCTTGGCAGATATTCCTTATGACTGAATGATTTCTCACTCAGTACACTGATCTTCTTTCTCCCGAGTGTGGATTCTCATGTGGCTGGTCAAGGCGCTACTTTGATTAAAACACTTGCCACATTCACTACACTCATAAGGTTTCTCACCAGTGTGGATTCTCATATGTTGTGTCAGATTTCCCTTTTTACTAAATGATTTCTCACACACTGTACACTGATATTTGTTCTCCCCAGTGTGGATTCTCATGTGGCTGGTCAAGTTGCTACTGGCACTAAACAATTTGCCACATTGACTACATTCATAAGGTTTCTCACCGGTGTGGATTCTTAAGTGTGTTTTCAGATGTCCACTTTGACTAAATGATTTCTCACACACTAAACACTGATGTTCCTTCTCCCCAGTGTGGATTCTCATGTGGCTGGTCAAGTTGCTACTGATACTAAAACACTTGCCACATTGACTACATTCATAAGGTTTCTCACCGGTGTGGATTCTCAAGTGTGTATTCAGAGTTTCACTTCGGCTGAATGATTTCTCACACACTGTACACTGATGTTCTTTCTCCCCAGTGTGGATTCTTATGTGTCTTCTCAGAGTTTCACTGCGGCTGAATGATTTCTCACACACTGTACACTGATGTTCTTTCTCACCAGTGTGGATTCTCATGTGGCTGGTCAAGGCACTACGGTCAATAAAACACTTGCCACATTGACTACACTCATAAGGTTTCTCCCCAGTGTGGATTCTTATGTGGGTTTTCAGATGTTCACTTTGACTGAACAATTTCTCACACACTATACACTTATGTTCTTTCTTACCAGTATGGATTCTGATGTGGCTAGTCAGAGCGTCATTTCTACTAAAACACTTGCCACATTGACTACACTCATAAGGTTTCTCACCGGTGTGGATTCTCATATGTTTTGCCAGATTTCCCTTTTCACTGAATGATTTCTCACACACTGTACACTGATGTTCTTTCTCCCCAGTGTGAATTCTCATGTGCCTTTTCAGATTTCCACATTGACTGAATGATTTCTCATTTGATGTAGACTTTAGTTGCATATCACGGTGGTTTGCCATTGTAAACTGATTTCAGTTATGTGATAATAGTACAAACTTTCATATAATTTAAACCAAATTTATCGTTTGATGAAAATATATTGTAAAAACTAGTACCTCCAAAATTGTTGTTTTTCAAATTTAGCCTTTTCCAAAAATAGATCTTCCACCATTTAGTAAGAAATTTATAACATAAAGCCATTTATAAATTTCTCCTTATTTTGCTACTTTGCTGAATAACAAATCGCAATAAGAAAAACCTGAAGTTAATTTTATATGTAGAATAAAATTCATTGTTTTAGTATAATATTTGTTTATCAAAATCTCCTTGACTATAGAATTTAACAGCAAAAGGTAACATTTACAATTTGTAGTCACAATGCACCGCCCTCCATTTCTATACACTAAATGCTGCTCTTCCTACATTTTCACAAAGTTCATCTTAATACAGCACAATAAATTCTTACATTGATTAACAGTTTCGACATGCCTATTGACTGCCAAACATTTGATTATTTCTACATTTGTATATAGCTGTATTTGTTGTGATGTTAGCTCCTTGTTGATGACAATAGGAGGTAATATGAGCACACTGTAAGGATGCTTTTCCTTGCTTGTGGTTTTATTCTGGTTTTATTCTGGAGAATGCTTCGATGATACTCGCTCTGTTTTGCTCTACGAGCTTCGCTTGATCACGTGACCTGGTTGTCAACAACAAACAGAAACGATGGATTTTGTTTATCGAAAGTTTGAAGCAAAAAAGATTCTTCTTGAGACTTGAATAGATGTGTCCATGTATTACTATTGGCTCCTTGGATGTTTATATACTATTTCTGATACTTTCTTCACTTTGTTCCGCGGTATATCTCGAGTAATTTCTTATTTGATTTGTAGTTATAATTTCACCACAATTTTACAATCACTTAGACTACTACTCTATTAATGTAACAAATTACTTTTGCAAATTGTATCACTGTTTACAGAGCTGTCATTATTTATGAGGGTGAGGGAGGTGGTCGGATTTGTGTCATGAGCTTACACAGAAATTTTACCCCTCACCCTTCGAACTTTCTTAAACATATCAATTGAATATTGTCAGTCATATTAATTTTCATGTATAACAAATCAATCCTTCAAATTGCTGTTAATTTACAATTGTATACTTCGAATTTGTATTGTATTTTGTTAATCGAACGGATATTTAAGTTTGCGATTTTGCACCTACCCACGAAATTTGCAAAATAAATCGTGCACAAGCATTTCTAGTTTTACAGTACATAGAAATAGATTAGGGTATTTAATCAAAGAAACACAATGGGATACAGGACATGCATTTTAGGCTGGATTTAATATTCAATATTAAACTACCGGTATGATAACCGTCAATATCCAATACCAATGCAGAATTTTCTAAACCTCTTAATATGGTTTGGTTGTCATCATATGTCAGAATCCCCTATGATACTAGTATACGACTAATACATGTTCCCACAGATTTTGACTTCAAGAAAGATTATAATTTTTCCACGAAATCTTTAAATACCTAGGTTCATTTCAATAGGCTCTTTGCAAAGACCAATTAGAACAAAAGCATGTATATATAACAGATTTATTTTACTTCTCACATCCACAGGGGCATTCATACCAGAAAGTGATAATAATCAGCAGAATGAGCAACATTCAACAAAATATTCATCATCATGATAAAAGTTGTCAAATCTCTACTTGTCAAAATGTCCCTTAACATCACCTTTCCCCCAATAACTTTCTTCATTCTTAACAAATTTCTATAAAACTTACCTTGTGTGGTACAAAATCAATATAAACGCTTATAGGTTATGTCTAATTTGTTGATATTTTTACATGAAAATGATTTATGTATATACATTGTTCTTCGAGGATACCTAGCATTTGATATAAACAGAAATAAACTGAATCAAGTACTAATTAGCCATTGTGATTGTTGATGAATTGAGTATTTAATCTAAATTTTAATATTTTTATTTTATCATAATATTTTATCATGAAACCAAGCAGGGTAGGTAGGAAAATGTTAAAAATTTTATGCAAAAATTTTCTCATAGTCGGGAGGTGTTCCTGTAAAATTTTATGGGCCTTAAAAAGGAAGGGTAGGGGCGAAATTTTATCCGAAAAAATTTTACAGAAGATCATATGTAAGGAATATTTAGCAACAGTGTGGGATCCATATACACGGGTTGACATCAACAAACTCCAACAAGTACAGAGGAGGGCAGCCAGATTTGTCACCAATAGATTCCGCAATACCAGCAGCCCAACAGCCATGCTGGGGGAGCTAGGATGGGAAGACTTGGAGACAAGGAGGAAGAAGATAAAACTATGTATGTTTTTAAAATCCATCATCATCTCGTAAACATACAAATGCCTCAACACATTCATCCAGCATCCATAAGATCAAGAAGGACACACAGCTTGACATATTTTGAAATTCCGACATTGACAGATTACTATAGACACTCGTTCTTTCCAAGCACAGTAATCCTATGGAATAACCTGCCAGCAGAGGTGGTCAGCGTTCCTATACTGGAAGCTTTTTAAAAACCTAGCCCACGCCCACTTCTAAATCTTTAATTTCATTCTTGTTTTAACCTGCACCACTAACAACTGTTTTTATCTTTGACTTCTTCTTACTATCGGCCCTACCCCCCACTCTTACTAACACTATCTTCTGTTCTCTTTGCGCACAACACAACCTGTTTTGGGCGATAGAGCCATCATATCTGATGTTTTCGCGACACCAACACTCAGATTCAGATTCAGATCAGACCTCGCCTTAGACTCGACCAGCCAGCCTCACTTTGACGGGGCCACGTGGTGGTGGCTTGCTGGAGCTCGCTGTACATGTACGTTGGTCTTTGTTGTGCGAGACTAACCTAGCCTGAGGTCATGAGAACAGTTTGGGAGTGAAGACAGTCAAATGTAACTGTATGCGTAGAAAATGACATAAAACTGAACACGCCGGGGTCAGGGTTCTGAGAATCCGCTATTGTCGCCAATAATAGTGTCATTTTTGCTACAGCGATAATAGGTGAATCTACTGTGGCGTCAATGGGCGCCAAATGTTCACGAAATAGCTGCTTTTTTTTTTGGGGGGGGTTACTATATACTCATTGTTCCTTTAATCCGTGTTTTTTCTATATGTACAGATTCTCACTAACTTTATCTAAACGTCCATTCCAAATACTTATGCAATATGGCATAAAATCAATTAAATATTAGTCTGAGAACTTTGGTCTTCGTTATGATCACCCCAAAAGTAGCCAAAGTGAACCCGAAATCCTGAAAAACCCTATAGGGTGAACCTCGTTCATATTTGGTATGTGTATAAAAAATTGGTATACTTTACCGGCCACCTATAAAAAGAAAAAAGATTAACAACCGGCCAAACACACATTTTGCTGACCAAACACCAACTGTAAAAAATACTGCAGTCACGCAGCCTTCATCGTGACAGTACATGCCTATACTTTCCTCCATATATGGCAAGTTTGGTATCAATTTAAAGGTCTATACATACGCTTGACGTTGCCATTCATTGATTTTTCATATCACATTTTCTAAGAAATAAAAAATTAGTTTTCCTGCGAAAATGTGTACTTTGTTTACATCTGTTTTTGAATACTGCAGGTGCTTGCAGGTGCGTGCTGGTAAATGCTTCTTTTTGACGGCGTCGTTGAATGATTTTTTTTTTTACTTTCAAATCAATGCAAACGGATAGAATTTATGGTGTACAATGTTTGTTCAGTGATAATTTAGGTTGTCATAGAATGTAAGCAACATAAAAGGTCTGTTATTGTCGTGTATTTTAACATCGCCAGGTGCACGACAACATGAACATCGGCAAAACCGGCGCTTGACATTGGCCTGTGAAGGTTTTCACAGAAATCGTCGATCATCTGACCTATTTTAATGAATTTACAGCCTCTATCGTCTATCCAATGTTTCGATACGCAGCAGCTGACTCGCAATCGATACAAAACAATTTGATAAAGGCTGGGCGCGCCATCGACTATAAGGCAATAGTTTGTAACTGTTTCGTTTCGCTTTTCATCAAGGATCGGTAAAACATTTCTTGAATTTTTTTCCAGTTTTGAGGCGGAGTCGTAAGATATAACCATTTTTTATGACAAAAATATGCTGGGGGGACTTAATTTTATAAAATATTAAGGGTCGGGGTGTTTTAAGAGGGGCGGGCGCCAACCGGAACTACACTCATAAGGTTTCTCACCAGTGTGGATTCTCATATGTTGTGTCAGATTTCCCTTTTTACTAAATCATGGTCAAACAGATTTCAAATTTTCCATATAATGTTTGTCTTTTTACTAAATCAATTGATTTCAAATTTTCATTCATAAATTGCGTTTTCATTCATTCTTGCCCATTGCCAAATATCACTTTCTGTTCACTTATATAAGTTGAAATATTGTACGGAATCTGCAATCTGAAAGTGTCTCAGATGCCATCTTTGAGAGTCTAATTCATATATTTTCGTGGGGTAGACTCCCCACTATCTCTCAATTTTAATCGTATTAAAATGATAAAGTGAAATAAATTCTCTCAGAATGCACCATTTGAGAACTAATTTTCAAAACATTTCTACGTTAATATGCTGACTTGTGGGTCTAACTCAAAACGAGGCCAAAACTATGGATTCTCCCTTTGGCAGGGTCACTTCTTCAGTCCCGCTGAAAAAGGACGTTATGATTCCTGCTTGGAGGTTGCCGAGTGGATTCTCACATGTCTTGGCAGATATTCCTTATGACTGAATGATTTCTCACTCAGTACACTGATGTTCTTTCTCCCCAATGTGGATTCTCATGTGGTTGGTCAAGTGGCTACTGTCACTAAAACACTTGCCAAATTGACTACACTGATTCTGTGTGGATTCTTATGTGGCTTTTCAAACTTCCACTTAGACTGAATGATTTCTCACACACTGTACACTTATATTCTTTCTCTCCAGTGTGGATTTTCATATGTTTTGTCAGATTTCCCTTTTCACTGAATGATTTCTCACACACTGTACACTGATGTTCTTTCTCTCCAGTGTGGATTTTCATGTGGCTGGTCAAGGCGCTACTGTAACTAAACAACTTGCCGCATTGACTACACTCATAAGGTTTCTCACCGGTGTGGATTCTCATATGTTTTACCAGATTTCCATTTTCACTGAATGATTTCTCACACACTGTACACTTGTGTTCTTTCTCCCCAGTGTGGATTCTCATGTGCCTGGTCAAGTCATTACTGGCACTAAAACATTTGCCACATTCACTACACTGATAAGGTTTCTCCCCAGTGTGGATTCTTATGTGGCTTTTCAGATTTTCACTTCGGCTGAATGATTTCTCACACACTATACACTGATATTCTTTCTCCCCAGTGTGGATTCTCATATGTTTTGTCAGATTTGCCTTTTCACTGAATGATTTCTCACACACTGGACACTGATGTTCTTTCTCCCCAGTGTGGATTCTCATGTGTCTGGTCAAGTCGCTACTGACACTAAAACACTTGCCACATTGACTACACTGATAAGGTTTCTCACCGGTGTGGATTCTCAAGTGAGTTTTAAGAGTTCCATTTCGACTGAATGATTTCTCACACACTATACACTGATATTCTTTCTCTCCAGTGTGGCTTCTTATGTGGCTTGTCAGATGTCCACTTTGACTGAATGATTTCTCACACACTGTACACTGATATTTTTTCTCACCAATGTGGATTCTTGTGTGGGTTTTCAGATTTCCACTTTGACTGAATGAGTTCTCATTTGATGTAGACTTCAGTTGCATATCACGTTGGTTTGCCATTGTAAACTGATTTCAGTTATGTGATAATAGTACAAACTTTTGTATAATATAAACCAAATTTATCGTTTGATGAAAATATATTGCAAAAACTAGTATATCCTTGAATTGTTTATTTTCAAATATAACCTTTTCCACCAACAGATCTTCCACCATTCTGCAAGAAGTTTATGATATAAAGTTATTTATAATTTTCTTCTTATTTTGCTACTTTACTGAATAAAAAATCTCAATAAGAAAAATCTGAAAGAAATTTTATTTACAAAATAAAATTCATTGTTATACTATAATATTTGTTTATCAAAATCTATTTGATTATAGAATTTAACAGCAAAAGGTAACATTTACAATTTGTAGTCACAATGCACCGCCCTCAATTTCTATACAGAATACAAAATTAATATTGAATCAGAAAGTCCTCTTACAAGAGATATGTATCATAATCATCAAAAACACACTAGAAAATAATACCACAGGCCAATATCGTATACATAAAATTATACTGATCGCTTGATTAGAGAACAAAAATATAAATAACATTGGCCAGTTATTAGAAAAATACATAGAAAATAACATAACATATCATCCATCTAATGCAGGTATTATCAGGGTATGAAATAGAACCGGCCCGAGGACCCGGCGCCGGCTGATCACGGCCCGGGTCCGTTAATTACAAAGGTTCACGGCCCGCCGTGCCGGCAACGTTTTTGAAGCAGCATACTGCTCGATATTCGTGCCTGTCAATCAAATGGGGTTGGTAAAACACACTATGGCGAACAGCTGCAGTTATAACGGTTTCTAAGGTAAGATGTGAAGTAATTAACTATTAAGGAGTATTAGCGAAAAATCGTTTGTAAATCAATATACTTTAATAGGTGTATCATGTTGTGGTTCATTCATCGACTTTTAGCGTATATAAACATCTCAGTGGGCGTTTAGACTGTCATTTGCGACCCAGAGCTTGGTCAATCAATATCTTTGGCCTAGGATTGATTATTACGTATATCTCCACGGGACCGCACACGTTTACCATGGGCTCCCGTTATTGATATCCAATGATGATGTAGGATAAGTTTTGCATTGAAATAATTGATACATATTTTTTGTATATACACAAAATTAAATGAGTAAAAAAACATAGTTTTACATTATTTTTTAATCTGCAAAAAATTCTGGGCCGGCCACTTTTCACCTGGGCCGGCCACTTTTCAGAGTTGCCGGCCCAGTGGGGAGGGAGCAAATTTTCATGAGTTTCATACCCTGGTATTATACTGACCTACAACAATCTTCTTTTACTAAAACAAAACGTATCCAAGAGCTTGTAAAATGCTTTGTTATCAGAATTAATTATAACTTTGAATAATTCTTTAGTGTTTAAATCATCAATCTGGTAGATTTTCTTTACCTAAGTTGTTTCTTTCATCCGTAAATGAGTTACATCTCATCAGAAAGTGTATCTCATCCTCAACCTCATTTAAGTCACACAATTTGCATATTCTCTCATCCGGTTTTAGTCTTTGGTTTTGGTAAATACCGACCTGTTTCAATTAACAACTTGTGGCAACCAATTCTTGGACGGCAAATATTTTCCCCATGAGTGTTATTTTGGCAATTTACCAAATATCATTCAACCCAAAAGTTTGACTTGAAAGTTCTGTAAAATCTGAGTTTATTACCCATTGTAGGATCTCGTCTGCTATCATTAAAAAGAGAATTCCTCCATTCTCTAATAAATTCATTTTTATTGTGACACGAGATCAATGTTAATATACTACTTATACTTTTTTCGAAGCTTGTTCAACATTCAAGTTGACCATATACAAAATTTTCTTGACACTTTTCCACCACTTAGTATTGCACGATTTATTAAAGTTGAAAATTCTATGCAGTAGTTTTTGTGATTCATGGCCATGCTCGAGCCTGTGCCAACATTTAATAAAAGAAACAACACAACCTGTAGACAAAGGAAATCTACCAGACTCACCATAGCCACCAATATTAGAGGCATGTGTGTTAACACCAAGGATAATCTTAAGAATTTACGATGACATTTTTCATATTTTTATATAATTCATTGAATATTGAATTACATTTAGTAATTCTGTAACCAAAGACATCTGCACCATATAGCAGCACCGGTTTTACAACATGATCAAATAAGTGTAATCCAACTATAAAAGCTTGAAACAGCTAAGAAGCTTAATCATGGCTTTCATGCCTCTATTTAATCAATCTTGTTTTGAATGAGCAGACTTGCCACTTATGTTATACACAATGCCAAGGTATTTGTAAGTATAGACATCTTCTAACTTTAAATCTTTATACAAAATATTAGTCTTTATGAAAGAGTTACTAGCATTAAAAACCATAATTTTTTATTTGTTTGCATTCACTTGAAGGCCCCAATCAGAGCAGAATTTTTCAACACCTTTAACAGAATTTTGGAGGTCATTCTTATTACACGCCAGTAAAACAATATCTGCATACATTAAATAACTTACGTCTACATCGTTCAATCTTGGTTTATCTACATTTTACAGTATATCAATATTCTTTTGGTTCCCAAAAATTTTGTTTTTTGGATACATGTATTTGATAAGGAGTATATATACTCGAAATTTAAATCAAATAAAATAATTTTCTTTTGATAGTTTATGTTTGGGACTTGTAAGCTATAAATCAGAAACAAAAAGAATGAAACCATATGCTATGCACTTTTTGTATATCAATATATTGTGAAAGATCGTTTATAAAAATCTTAGAGTAAGGGACTAATGGGGTCACCTTTTAAACACCTACTTAAAATAGGGTTTGAAATTATTTAACTTGACTACTACTCAAAGTAACCAGTGGCGTAGCTACTGTAACGCACACAACGCAGTGTGTACACATTGATTTATTGATTTTCTACATTAAAATGATACATGGATCGCGTAATACTGCATACACTGTCACTGACTGGAGTGGACAATGCACCTTAACACAGTTTCAATAAACAGCCTTGATTAAAGGGCTCTGATTCATACGTGTACATTCGCCTTACAAAGCATATGATGGAGGATGCGTTAGCCACGTGCGTTTGGTTGCAGGTAAATAAAACTCTCTCCCGTGTTAATGAAGGGTAAATTGCCGTATTTTGATACAATATTTATGTGTTTAAAGTCTATCAATTATCCTATTTGTGGAACAGAACTAATTATACGCTTGTCCACAACATACTGCATGGAGATAAGATTTTGATAGTAAAGATATACAAGCACTTTAGTTTGACCATGTTGTTGCATTAGTTTCCAATGTGCTGTTTCAAGAAGGTCCTCAGTAAGAGTATTGTTCAGATACAACATACCAGTGTAATATTTCTGTAAAAAAGACAATGTAACTGGTAAAGACTATCTCTCAATTTTAATCATATTAAAATGATATAGTGAAAAATTTCTCAGAATGCACCATTTGAGACATTTTCTACGTTAATATGCTGACTTGTGGGTCTAACTCAAAACGAGGCCAAAACTATGGATTCTCCCTTTGGCAGGGTCACTTCTTCAGTCCCGCTGAAAGAGAACGTTATGATTCCTGCTTGGAAGTAGGCGAGTGGATTCTCACATGTCTTGGCTGATATTCCTTATGACAGAATGATTTCTCACTCAGTACACTGATGTTCTTTCTCCCGTGTGTGGATTCTAATGTGGCTGGTCAAGTGGCTGGCTATTGAAACTAAAACACTTGCCACATTGACTACCCTCATAAGGTTTCTCCCCAGTGTGGATTCTCAAACGTTTTGTCAGATTTCCCTTTTTACTAAATGATTTCTCACACACTGTACACTGACATTTGTTCAACCCAGTGTGGATTCTCATTTGGGTGGTCAAGGTGCTACTGACATTAAACTTGCCACATTGACTACACTCATAAGGTTTCTCGCCGGTGTGGATTCTCATGTGCATTTTCAGACTTCCATTGTGACTGAATGATTTCTCACACATCGTACACTGATGTTCTTTCTCCCTAGTGTGGATTCTCATGTGGTTGGTCAAGTGGCTATTGTCACTAAAACACTTGCCACATTGACTACACTGATAAGTTTTCTCCTTCAG
This sequence comes from Streblospio benedicti, assembly GCA_019095985.1. Classification (NCBI taxonomy): domain Eukaryota; kingdom Metazoa; phylum Annelida; class Polychaeta; order Spionida; family Spionidae; genus Streblospio; species Streblospio benedicti. The sequence continues at coordinate 47,169,247 of CM032667.1, forward strand.
TATGGATTCTTATGTGTCTTGTCAGATCTCCACTTTGACCGAATGATTTCTCGACTAACACACTGTACACTTATACTCTTTCTCCCCAGTGTGGATTCTTATGTGGGTTTTCAGATGTGCACTTTGACTGAATGATTTCTCACACACTGTACACTGATATTTTTTCTCCCCAGTGTGGATTCTCATGTGGCTGGTCAAAGCGCTACTGACACTAAAACACTTGCCACATTGACTACACTCATAAGGTTTTCTCACCGTTTTTGTGAATTCTCAAGTTGATTTTCAGATTTCCACTGTGACTGAATGATTTCTCACACACTGTACACTTTGTTCTTTTTCTCCCCAGTGTGGATTTTCATATTGCCTGGTCAAGTCAGTACTGACACTAAAACACTTGCCACATTGACTACACTGATAAGGTTTCTCCCAGTGTGGATTCTTATGTGGCTTTTCAGAGTTTCACTTTGACTGAATGATTTCTCACACACCATACACTGATATTCTTTCTCCCCAGTGTGGATTCTCATATGTTTTCTCAGATTTCCCTTTTCACTGAATGATTTCTCACACACACAGTACACTGATATTCTTTCTTTCCAGTGTGGATTCTCATGTGCCTGGTCAAGGCTGCTACTGACACTAAAACACTTGCCACATTGACTACACTCATAAGGTTTCTCCCAGTGTGGATTCTCATGTGGCAGGTCAGAGTTCCACTTTGACTGAATGATTTTTCGCACACTGTACACTGATGTTTTTTTCCCCAGTGTGAATTCTTGGGGGTGGTTTTCAGATTTCCATTTTGACTGAATGATTTCTCATTTGTTGTAGACTTCAGTTGCATATCAAGTTGGTTTGCCATTGTAAACTGATTTCAGTTATGTGGTAATAGTAAAAACTTTTATATAATTTAAACTAAGTTTATCACTTGATGAAAATATATTGCAAAATCCAGTATATCCTTGAAGTGTTTGTTTTCAAATATAACCTTATCCACAAACAGAGCTTTCAACAGTCTGGAAAAATCTTATAACATACAGCCATGTTTAATTTACTTCTTATTTTGCTATTTTAAGTCTGAATAACAAATCTAAATAAAAAAAACCTGATATGACTTTTATTTACAGAATAAAATTCATTGTCTTACTATAATATTTGTTTGTCAAAATCTACTTGACTATAGAATTTAGCAGCAAAAAGTAATATTTACAATTTATAGTCACAATGCACCGCCCTCCATTCCTATGCACCAAATGCTGCTCTTTCTTATGTCGGTGACAATTGCATTGTGTGCACATAGTCGTATTAACATTACAATTTGCTTTTTCGTTGTGTTAGCCCACAGATATTTGTCACCACAACGTAAACAACTTTCAAAAGTTAACCTCATTCAGCTTCAAAAGTCATTATGCTTAATTTTGGTACATGATTTTATATAATAGGCGGCGAGCTAGCTGCACCTAACCCGTGCACCCCCAGGATCCTGCGACATTGGTACCAAAATGATCCTTGATATCCCCGCTTCCATTTCAAAAATGTTTCCATCAATCAAGTTGGGATGAACTACCTCATTTGCATGAATTAAGATGGCCGCCAGCATTTTTGAGAATAATCTCAGAAATACCATTTATGTAATATCTTTACTCCTATTTAACATTTTCATGTCATTTAAAAGCTAAACTTACATTTTAAGTATAGAGGAATACAAAAAGTGAAAGAAATCATGGTTTGATTAATTTTTGATAGCCTAATCAGCATAAATCCAAGATGGCCCGACCCCAATTTTCAACATAATTCAATTTCTTTTCTCTATAGAACCCATTTATTCTGTATTCTGTTCACTGTCAACTTGCTAAAATATACAGCAGGATCCCTAATGCTATTTCATAACTGTTATTGGGTATATACTTGCATACACTGGCTCATTTGCATAGAAACTAAAAAATGGCTACCCGTTTTGGAAATTCAAGAAAATCCGATTGAATGTCACATCATCAGTTTTATTATCACTTTGAAGTCATTTAAAAAGCTAAACTTACATTATGAATATATAGAAATACAAAAAGTGAAAAATATGATAGTGCAATGAATTTATGATATCCTAATTAGCATAAATCCAAGATGGCTATGAAAATTTCAACATAATTAACTTTCTTTTCCCCATATAACCCATTATTCTGTATTCTGCTCACTGCCAACTTGCTAAAACATACAGCAGGATCCCCTAATGCTATTTCCTAACTGTCATTGGGTATATACTTGCATACACTGGGCTCATTTGCATAAAAACAAAATGGCTAAAGTCGTCATAGGAGATCATGTATAGATTAGCGGACCCAAATGAAATGCCTACTTTTAGACATTGAAAAATATCTAGGAACCACATTTTTGTCTCTATATAGAAAAAATGTGGTTCCATTATTCTTTGATGTATTGAACTAGTACATCGCACTGCTCATAGGCCAAAAAATCCATCATTTGTAACAAAAAAAACGGAAATGTTTTGATACTCGCCATCCATCTTGTACGGTTTTTGTACAGAGCTCATTTACGTCCTTCCACTTCATATATGCACCCGTTTTTATGTAGATGAACAGCTAAAAATGTGTGACGCGATTTTGAGACATTTTTTCGGGGGGTTTTAAAACCCTTTTTTTTGCTTGATAAATAAATCATGGTTAATTTTACATGATTTCAAATTATATTTTGCTTTTATATGAACTTAAATATCATTTATGCTTATTGGGTGTGGGAAAACAAATTGATCGCAAGGAGTTGATGCCTTTACGTCATACGCCTCGCGTGCAAGAAACAAGAACGTCTAACTACTACGGAACGTGAAGCGTGCACTGTTGTACTTATTTTCTACGAAAATTTAATAAGTAATGCAGTAAATAGTATCTATATAATACATTAAAATATTTTCATTATTGGTTTACTCGAAAGTGTAGTGTATGCAATAGAAACACACCTGATTATTTTATTGCAATTTGACCTAAACTGGCACAGAACAGTGACGCAAAGTGCTATGGCCGATCGCCTGTCAAAAAAAATCTTACATGGACTTAAAAATGGATAATTTGACCAGTAAAGTAATGACACAAATAAAAACGATTGGTGAAAACTGTGGATAAACAGTTACTGCTTATGTAGACGAGCGGCTAAAAAGGTGTGACTATTTTGAGTGTTTTTATCGGGGGTAAACCCCCGAACCCCCTTTTTGTTCTTTCGTGCAAGATATAAAAAGAAGGCATTTGAATCAAAACAGAGGAAGCACAAAATGTAAGTCAATATTTATAAAAAACATATTGGAACCACACAAAAAGGGTTCTCTTTCTAATAGAGAAAGAAATGTGGTTCCAAATGTTTTCTTGGCAAGTTATTGATCTTATAATTTGGGTCGCTAAAATATCTTAATATTAACACTTTGAAGCCATTTGAAAAGCTTAACTTACATTAGACATACAGACAAACACAAAAATGTGTAAAACATCCCAGTGTGGTACATCTATCATATCTTAATTAGTATAGATCCAAGATGCAGATTTCGAACACAATTCGATGTTGTTGTTTTCGTCACCCAATATTAAGCCTTAATCACTGTCTTCATCTGGTTCTGATGAAGAATATTCACTCATACACATCTGAGTCATTGTCATCTGATGTTTCATCATCAGGTTAAGCCAGTAACCGATTAAGGGGGGCTGACTGGGCTATAGCCATGGGTCCCCCACCATTTGGGGGCCCCATGTTTTGGAATAATTTCACAGTGCAATTTTTTTGGCCGCGAAAGCCCCCAAAATAAGGCGACCCTCATCAAAATTTGGGGGCCCCATGTTTTGGAAAAATTTTATCTTGGCGCAATTTTTTTGGCGAAAGCCCCAAATAATAAGGTGAGTACATTCTAACGCCCTAAATAATATGAGGCCTCTAGTACATTTCTTTTTTGGTCCCCAGATAATGCAACACAGATTGCATTTTAAATCTTTGACATAAAAGCACCAAATCAAGAAGCCCCTAACATATATTTGCCAATGAAATGAGGCACCTGGGGCCCAAAACACATTTAAACTAGCACACACCCAAATGCTCAGAACTTTATGGGGCCCCTGGTACATTTCTTTTGGGCCCCAGATATTCGGAATGGGGATTACATTTCAAATGTTTGACTTAATTCATCAAGAGGCCCCTAACATATATTTTCCAATGAAATGGGGGATCTGGGGCCCCAACTTACATTTAAACTGGCACACACCAAAATGCTCTAAATAAATGGGGCCCCTGGTAAATTTCTTTTGGGCCCCAGATATTGCCTCAGTTAGTTACAAGCATTTAAGTGGTAATCCTGCAATTAAACCAGTTTAAAGGCAGTAATGAAATGCTTATTGATTGGTAATATGTATTTATATCTGTGCATTTGATGTTATTTGAACAATTTGGTCACTATTACTGACATAATATTTGATTTTGTTAATCTCATAATGTGACATTACAAGGGACCCCTAGATTATATTGAGAAACATAACTTGAAAACTATGTTTAAATTATGTAAAAGAAATTCACAAATATCTTCTTTTTTTTTCAATAAAATGTAAGGGTAGATTCTTTGTTCAAGTGTGGTAAAGTAAATTTAAGTGTTTCAAGTTTAATCAACAACTTGTTTGCATCTCTGAAATGTCTCATCTCAACTTCTCTAATTCAATGACTCCAACTGCTAACAAGCCACTATCACAACAATAGGTTTTCTTACCCTTTTGTTCAAAGGCTTAACAAGGCCACTAGTTGCTAAGAGCTGACCATTTAATTATCCCAAAGTGCTTGAATTGTTGAGGGATATTTTTTTATTTCATTGATGTTATTGTTTGCCTCTATGTTCTAACCTTTTTGTTTGCCTCTATATTCTAACCTTTTAATATAGAGTATACATTTTTTGATGTTGTTGATGCACATAGTTTAAAGATTGTTGTCACAACTTTGTTTCATATAAAAGCAATGGTCATGCATTCTAAATCAGAATTTATTGTATATTTCTGTTCAATAATCCAAGTCTATATTTTCTTACTAAATGATAAAATGCATCGCGTTTATCAAAGTGGTGCACAAAAGCGTGCAGCTGCTTTAGAAAAAAAAAGAAAAAAAGAGAGATCCTTGAAAAAACTGCAAAACTTTTTTAAAGCAACAAATGATTTATCAACCGTTGAGCTAAGAGATCAACAAACTGAGGTGGAGATAAGTTGACATGAATGGACATGAGACGAATGGCTCTGGACTTGAAGATGTACTCCTGGGGCGGGACTAATAACATCAGGGATCATTGAATGGTGTCATGATGGATAAGAATCATGAGTGAGCTATGAATTGTCACAAGTCAGTTGCTGAAGCATGAGAAAGTTTTTGTAATGGATAAGTTTCTTGCAAGCGGGGAAAGAGAAAAAGCACTTGTGGAGCTTGCTGGTACCAATGTCGCAGGATCCTGGGTGGGGTGCACGGTAGGTGCCGCTAGCTCGCCTTCTATAAGGCCCAGTCATCCGCCCCCAACCCCCCTAAAAAGAGTATGATCTGAAATACTACAAACAAATGGTCCTGGCATCTGGGATTCATAAATATAAATTTTGGAATGACTGTAACTCTAATTCAGATTCAGAGTCTGAGATTCTACCATGTCTAACACTTCCCATTTTTCATCATTATCATACTCTCTTTTTTTATAATACTTTTGAATATTCGTAGTCAAGTAGTCTACCACCATAGTCTATTATCAAACATTTAGATTTGTTGTCTCAAAGGCACAAAATAGTGCTGGAATATCAATAAAGGTTATTTTTCAAATTATGTATGTCAAAAGCATTATATTTGTACAGTGGCGTAGCCAGGATTGCATAATATGAGGCAATATATGTTGACCAACACCTTCTAATGGTAAAATTTGGACTTAAGCTGCTTGAGGAGGAGGAGGATGATTGATAATGTTAATATCTTTAATACTTTACATCTAAAGCAAAATAACTTTATAAAAAACTCTTTTTAAGTACATTGACAAAGGAAAGGTTAAAAATATACTACTCACACTCACATGAAACCAGGTAATGGCTTGTAGATTTACATTATTGTATTTGATGATAAAACGAACCCTCTTAGATTGTAAAAAATACTCTACTTCAGATGATGAAGTTGTGTTTTGATCTTCTGAAGGCCAATAAAACATGATCTATATCAAGATATATAAAGATTTGCTTATATTCGTTCACACTTTCTATTTGTACCTGCTATTCTGGTCTTTGATACATCATGAGAATTTGATATTGGGAAGGGTCTAACCTTGAAAAGATTTACCAACAATGACAAGACATTGATGAAATGGATGTGTGTAAAAAACTGAAGAATAACTAGTCCAAGTTTTTGGTGGTGGATGGACTTGTGAGTCAGTTTGAACTGCTAGGTGATTTAATGATCTATGATCATGGGTTTGAATCCCACCCAGAGCCCTTATCAGACTTGGGTACACATAAGCACATCAAATATGCTTGGAGATGATTGATGAAGAATTCAGGAAATGTGCAGACGATTTTCAAATAAAGTAGGTGAAAATTATTTACAAGAAATCTTTTATGGCTGGTGAGACGGCATTTTTTAAACATATGTGAATAACCAAATTTTGGAGGTTAATGCACCACCCTCCAACATCTGAAGCAATGTTTTTCATTTTCAAAAAATGATATTTTTTACTCGTTACTTGTCAATATTAAATACATAAAAGTTTTAGAAAGTGATTTTACAATTCATGTATATCATAAGGTGTTATAAAAACAATGAGAGGGTTTTTGCTATTTTCATAGAGAAAATGGTCTCCATTTGAAATTAGTGGTTTTAGTTTGCTTGGACCCAAGAGTTTTTGGTCGAATACACCTGTTGGGAAATGGGAAGATTAGTCCTAATCTCAATTCGACCATGTGGTCGAGAATTAGTCAACATGATAGAAAATAAATGTAAAAGCTACTACTACTACTACTCGGCGAGCTGGGTCCACCAGCTTTTGGGGAACTCCGGACTACAGCCCTCCACTCATCCTTGTCCATCATGGCGTCTTGATTTCTGTGGTACTGGTAGGCCCAGTGTCCCTCTTCAGCGTAAAAAATAAAAACATTGTGGTTTATAGCCGTGATCCAAGTATTTTGCTTTCACGACTTGACATTTTACACCAGGTCATTGACACTTTTATTGATTCTCAATTGATCATTCTACCATTCCGTGCAAAAATGATTTACGATTGACTGCCTTGAGGAGACCACTAGTCTAAACTAGACTAGTACCATCACATTTTCTATACAGCTTTGGCGTCGCATGGTCAAAATCGCAATGGGACCGTTATATGATTTATTTTAAAATAACAACGAATCAGATACTCATTTAGTGTAGATTTTAGTCATGATAGAATGGTGTTTGAACACTCGATTGTCATGTCAATTTCACGCCTGACACGACAATCAGTGGTCAAATCCCATTTCTCACATACTTGCATTGGCAGCACATTCAGCGCACAATGCTAATTACTCATACAATCACTCACTCTTTCCACCCAATGACCTGTGCCTGATGCAGACCCCTTGTTATAGATATAACAGTCTGGTGGTATACAGCATGTGCTCTCTTTAGGTTTGGCGTTTTTTTCTATTTCTGCTGTCTGAAATTTGTTCAAAAAATATAAAAAATACCTGTTGGTCCAAAAATTCTATATTTAACATGTTTCAATGCTAAAGTATCCTTTTCAAAATAAATTTTTATGATTGTTCAAATGTTTTTAAAAATAATAATGAAACCAACTCTACTATAGCAACATAGCACAAATAGAAAAAAAAAATCTACCTCGTGTTATACATGGACAATCACATTAAAATTGTCTTGACACTAGAACTAACTTTCTCAGTTTCTAACATATTTATTTATTTTTTACAACACTTGGGTAAAAGGCTTCTTTGGCTTTACAGTAATAAATAAAGCATTAGCCTCAGGCTAATATATCGCGTACAAAGGAAAAATTAACATATTTCTGACAATATTACACTCTTCAACAATGTTGATTTTTTTTTAGTAGCGCTTTACCATTTTTAAAACTACAGTCCTGACGTAATTGGAAACATGCAAATTGACACACATATTATTATTTTAACTCAGGAGATCACCAATATATCCCACATGGATAACTTTCTATATCTAGTAATGTTAGAATCTCTAGTGAAAAGGTTGATACTATACAGCAATTACATTACCTTTGATTAATTGTTTTTGTTCTCAGAACCATCTTTTTTTTTCCTGTCCTTGCAGACGTTTCGCTCATGTCACATGGCGTCAACAGTTGGAGAAGGTTCGTGGGATCTCTCTCTGCCTGCGTCGCAGTTGAGGTCGGGTCTGTCACGGTGGATGTGTAGAGCCTCGCGTATCTTCCTTTTCAGGTCGCCCGGCTCTTGCATCACGTGACCTACATGGTTCGCGAAACTGAGAAACAGCCGCCCGGTAGCACTGTTGGCAGCTCATGACATGGCGAAACGTCTGCAAGGACAGGAAAAAAAAGATGGTTCTGAGAACAAAAAACAATTAATCATGTCTATACCAGAACCCAACAGTAACCTCCATTCAAGGATACATTACCTTTGTTACAAGTTTTTCTTTCTCACGGACTAACCAAATGTCCGGTTCAAATGGATAAGTCAGCATCAAATAATTGATTCAATCTCTTTAGAACACACACATTAAAGAGAGGATTCTAAGCTTCAATTGTACATTAGTAATACAAATTTTTATATGCTGAACAATGACCAATATTTCAAATTGCCCACAATCCAAATATTTTTACTTTTCACATTGCATTACATAAGTGACCAAAAGCACTAAAAAATCACAATAATACAACTCAAATAGGCCTTTTTCGGGGGGTCAGTGGAAAAATAATGTTACAATGAAACACATCTTCAGAGTATATGGTAGTAATATCTTATTAAGTTACATACTATTGATTTTACATGAGATACTCAACATATACAATTAGTCAGTCATTAATATACATTCGTAGTTCAGGCAGATATAAGTATAAAAATAAAATCAGATTTAATAGCAAATATTCTAAGTTTTAAGACATAAACCTTGCTTTTTTTCTTAATCATTATTTAACACTTGGATTGAAAGACCAATACATTAAGAACAGTTTTTAAAGTTACAAAAATTTGCATTTTTAACATAGCAATT
>CM032667.1:47183505-47213436 GCA_019095985.1 Streblospio benedicti
TTTTTTTTAAAGTTTGAGGGAAACCCGGGTTAAAATTTTTTTATAAATTTTTTTAAAGGGGATGGGGCAAAATTGTTTTTTTTTTTGGGTTTTAAATCCCCCCTTTAGGGGGTGGTAAAAGGGGGGTGAGGGGGGGGGGGTTGGGGGGGGGGGGGGGTGGGGGGGGGGGGTTGGGGGGGGGTTTGGGGTAGGGGTGGGGGGGTAATTATGGGGGGGGGAAAAAAGGGGGGGGGTGTTGGGTATTTTTTTTTTTTTGGGGGGGGAGGGGGGGGATGGGGGGGTGGGGGGTTTTTTTGGGGGTTTTGGGGGGGGGGAAAGGGAGGGGGGGTTTTAAATTTTTTTTTTTTTTTTTATTTTTGGGATTTAAAAAATGGGGGGGTGAATTGTGTTTTTGGGAGGGGAAAAGGGGGTTTTTTTTTAAAAAATTTGGGGGTTTGGGTGAAATCGGGGGGCGGGGGGGGGGGTTTTGGGGGGGGGGGTTTTTTTGGGGCCCCCCGGGGGGAACCCCCCCCCGGGGGGGGGGGGGGGGTTTTTTTGGGGGGGGGTTTTGGGGGGGCTGGGGTAGGGGGGGACTTGGGGGGGGGGGTCGGGGGGGGGGGTAGGGGGGGGGGGGGGGTTTTTGGGGGGGGGTTGGGGGGTTTAAGGGGGGGGGCCCCCGGGGGGGGGGGGTTTTCCCCCCCCCCCCCCCCCCCCCCCCAAAAAGAAACCCCCCAAAAGGGGAAAACGAAAAAAGGGGGGGGGGAAAAAATTTAAAGAAACGTAAAAAAAAGGGAAAAACCCCCGTTATGGGCCCCCCCCGGGGGCCCCCCCCCCCGTATGGGGCCCCCCCCAAATGCCCCCCACGGGGCAGACAAATAAAAACCCCCCAAAAAAACCCAATTGAAAAATATAAAACCCCCCCCAATATCAGAAAAAAGAAAAGAAAAAAAGAACCCAAAAAAAAAAAACCCCCCCCCAAAAAAAAGGGCCAAAAAAGTAAAACCCCCAAAATATATCCCCCCACAGTATACAGACACCCCCCACAGTATACAGACACCCCCCCCACAGTATACAGACACCCCCACAGTATACAGACACCCCCCACAGTATACAGACCCCCCCACAGTATACAGACACCCCCACAGTATACAGACACCCCCCCACAGTATACAGACACCCCCACAGTATACAGACACCCCCCCCACAGTATACAGACACCCCCCCACAGTATACAGACACCCCCACAGTATACAGACCCCCCCACAGTATACAGTATACAGACCCCCCACAGTATACAGACACCCCCCACAGTATACAGACACCCCCCCAGTATACAGACAGTATACAGACACCCCCACAGTATACAGACACCCCCCACAGTATACAGACACCCCCCCACAGTATACAGACACCCCCCACAGTATACCCCCCCCCACAGTATACAGACACCCCCCACAGTATACAGACACCCCCCCACAGTATACAGACACCCCCCACAGTATACAGACACCCCCCACAGTATACAGACACCCCCCCACAGTATACAGACACCCCCCCACAGTATACAGACACCCCCCACAGTATACAGACACCCCCCCACAGTATACAGACACCCCCCACAGTATACAGACACCCCCCCACAGTATACAGACACCCCCCCACAGTATACAGACACCCCCCACAGTACAGACACCCCCCACAGACAGACCCCCCCCACAGTATACAGACACCCCCACAGTATACAGACCCCCCCCCACAGTATACAGACACCCCCAGTATACAGACAGTATACAGACACCCCCCACAGTATACAGTATACAGACACCCCCCCACAGTATACAGACACCCCCCACAGTATACAGACACCAGACCCCCCCACAGTATACAGACACCCCCCCACAGTATACAGACACCCCCCAGTATACACAGTATACAGACACCCCCACAGTACAGTATACACACCCCCCCCCACAGTATACAGACACCCCCCCACAGTATACAGACACCCCCCACAGTATACAGACAGTATACCCACAGTATACAGACACCCCACAGTATGCACAGTATACAGACACCCCCCCACAGTATACAGACACCCCCCCACAGTATACAGACACCCCCCACAGTATACAGACACCCCCCCACAGTATACAGACACCCCCCACAGTATACCACCCCCCACAGTATACAGACACCCCCAGACACCCCCCACAGTATACAGACACCCCCCCTCCACAGTATACAGACACCCCCCACAGTATACAGACACCCCCCCAGTATACAGACACCCCCCCCCACAGTATACAGACACCCCCCCACAGTATACAGACACCCCCCACAGTATACAGACAGATGGGAAATGAAAAAGAAAAAGTATTTTTAAAAAAAAAAAAGAAAAATTTTAAAAAAAGTTAAAATCGACCAATATTAAGCGAGATATGGCAATTTATTCAAAAAGCAATATTCAAAAAAAGAGTACTGTCCTCAGAAAAAACACAGTGAAAAAAGTGATGACTGTCTCTAAAAAGAGCCACTGAAAAGCACATGGCCGGATGAAAAAGTAAACAAAGCGGCTAAGAAGTCGGAGGGATATATAGAACGTGAGTGATGAGTCCAATTATTGTATACCTTATAACCCTACCTGGACACGGGCTATGCATACAAGTGAGCTTGTTAAGCACTCCCCTGTACATGTGGTATACAAATGTGTGATTGTTACGGGTTGAAATGCTTGAAAATTGCGAGAAACCAAGGTGTTATTTCCTAGGTACAAGAATACACTTTCAATTTTCAATTGACTGATGCAAAGGTGAACGAAGATTGCACTTTGCATTCTTCAATTGAATACATCTACTCTTTCTTCTTTCTGCCATAGCTCGCTTAATATTGGTCCGATTTTAACGAAATTTTTTTTAAAACGTTTCTTTTTTCATGGCCCATCATATGACACACACACAGACAGCATATCTTATGATGGGACTGACCACTGACCAGTATACTAGTCATGATACATCATATAGAGATTGTCTTATAGAGGAATATAACTATAGTGATGATACATGTGAGGTACAGACTAACAGTCTGAGTAGGGTGGGTGACGACGGTGGGGTGTTTGAGGGTGACCACCTCTCTATATGTCTATAATATCTAATGATGGTGACCACCTCTCTATAGAGACCACCTGCTGTCTGGACATCTGGACATCCCCTTCTGGTATGGCTGTACTTTTGACTGTACTCTGAGGGTATGTGAGGGTGAGTGTCTAAGGGTGGGGTGTTTGACGGTCGGGTGTTTGATGGTGGGGTGTCTGAGGGTATGTGAGGGTGGGGGTGAGGGGGGGTCTGTGTCTCCTGGGGGGGTATGAGGGTGAGTGGGACACTACACACCCCACTAACTACAGGTACACTGCACTACAGTCAAAAAAGTCTAAGGGTGGGTGTCTCCTGATGGGTGACGGTGGGGTGTTGGGGGGGGTCTAAGGGTGGGTGACGGTGGGGTGTTGGGGGGTCTAAAAAAGGAACCCCGGAAGGGTTTTTTTGGGGGGTACAGACAAGTTGCATTTTTTTTTTTTTTTTTTTTTTTTTTGTGATTAAATTAAGAAAAATAGAAAAAGTACGGAAGCTTGCGAGTTGCATTTAATTTTTTTTTTTTTTTTTTTTTTTTTGTGATTAAATTAAGAAAAATAGAAAAAGTACGGAAGCTCGCGAGTTGCATTTAATTTTTTTTTTTTTTTTTTTTTGTGATTAAATTAAGAAAAATAGAAAAAGTACGGAAGCTCGCGAGTTGCATTTTTTTTTTTTTTTTTTTTTTTTATACTCATATTTCATGTGATTAAATTAAGAAAAATAGAAAAAGTACGGAAGCTCGCGGTGGGTTGCATTTAATTTTTAGGGTTCAGGGTGTTATAAGGGGGTGTGACGGGGGTGGCGGTGGGGTAGGGGGGTGGGTGGGTATGGGGGTGTCTTATGGGGGTATGGGGTATGGGGGGGGGTGACGGTGGGGGTATGGGGGTGGGTGACGGGGGGTATGGGGTGGGTGACGGTGGGGTATGGGGGTGGGTGACGGGGGGGGTGACGGTGGGGGTGGGTGACGGGGGGTGGGGGTGACGGGGGGTATGGGGGTGGGTGACGGTGGGGTATGGGGGGGTGACGGTGGGGTATGGGGGTGGGTGACGGGGGGTATGGGGGTGGGTGACGGTATGGGGGTGGGTGACGGTGGGGTATGGGGGTGGGTGACGGGGGGTATGGGGGTGGGTGACGGTGGGGTATGGGGGTGGGTGACGGTGGGGTGGGGTATGGGGGTGGGTGACCCCACAGTATGGGGGTGGGTGACGGTGGGGTATGGGGGTGGGTGACGGTGGGGTATGGGGGTGGGTGACAGGGTATGGGGGGGGGTGACGGTGGGGTATACAGACACCCCCCGGGGTATACAGACACCCCCCACAGTATACAGACACCCCCACAGTATACAGACACCCCCCCTACAGGGTGGACACCCCCACAGTATGGGGGGTGGGTGACACAGTATACAGGGGGTGACGGTGTATACAGACCCCCCACAGTATACAGACACCCCCCACAGTATACAGACACCCCCCACAGTATACAGACACAGACACCCCCCCCCCCCACAGTATACAGACACCCCCCCACAGTATACAGACACCCCCCCACAGTATACAGACACCCCCCACAGTATACAGACACCCCCCCACAGTATACAGACACCCCCCCACAGTATACAGACACCCCCCACAGTATACAGACACCCCCCACAGTATACAGACACCCCCCACAGTATACAGACACCCCCCCACAGTATACAGACACCCCCCCCCACAGTATACAGACACCCCCCCACAGTATACAGACACCCCCCCCACAGTATACAGACACCCCCCCCACAGTATACAGACACCCCCCACAGTATACAGACACCCCCCCACAGTATACAGACACCCCCCCACAGTAGAGACACCCCCCACAGTATACAGACACCCCCCACAGTATACAGACACCCCCCCACAGTATACAGGTATACACCCCCCCCACAGTATACAGACACCCCCCCACAGTATACAGACACCCCCCACAGTATACAGACACCCCCCCACAGTATACAGACACCCCCCACAGTATACAGACACCCCCCCACAGTATACAGACACAGACACCCCCACCCCCCCCCACAGTATACAGACACCCCCCACAGTATACAGACACCCCCCACAGTATACAGACACCAGTATACAGACCCCCCCCACAGTATACAGACACCCCCCACAGTATACAGACACCCCCCACAGTATACAGACACCCCCCACAGTATACAGACACCCCCCACAGTATACAGACAGTATACAGACACCCCCCCACAGTATACAGACACCCCCCCACAGTATACAGACACCCCCCCACAGTATACAGACACCCCCCCCACAGTATACAGACACCCCCCACAGTATACAGACACCCCCCCACAGTATACAGACACCCCCACAGTATACAGACACCCCCCACAGTATACAGACACCCCCCCCAGTATACAGACACCCCCACAGTATACAGACACCCCCACAGTATACAGACACCCCCCCACAGTATACAGACACCCCCACAGTATACAGACACCCCCCCACAGTATACAGACACCCCCCACAGTATACAGACACCCCCCCACAGTATACAGACACCCCCCCCACAGTATACAGACACCCCCCCACAGTATACAGACACCCCCCCCCACAGTATACAGACACCCCCCCCACAGTATACAGACACCCCCCCACAGTATACAGACACCCCCCACAGTATACAGACACCCCCCACAGTATACAGACACCCCCCCACAGTATACAGACACCCCCCACAGTATACAGACACCCCCCCACAGTATACAGACACCCCCCACAGTATACAGACACCCCCCACAGTATACAGACACCCCCCACAGTATACAGACACCCCCCACAGTATACAGACACCCCCCACAGTATACAGACACCCCCCACAGTATACAGACACCCCCCCACAGTATACAGACACCCCCCCACAGTATACAGACACCCCCACAGTATACAGACACCCCCCACAGTATACAGACACCCCCCACAGTATACAGACACCCCCCACAGTATACAGACACCCCCCCACAGTATACAGACACCCCCCACAGTATACAGACACCCCCCACAGTATACAGACACCCCCCCACAGTATACAGACACCCCCCACAGTATACAGACCCCCACAGTATACAGACACCCCCCACAGTATACAGACACCCCCCACAGTATACAGACACCCCCCCCACAGTATACAGACACCCCCCACAGTATACAGACACCCCCCACAGTATACAGACACCCCCCCACAGTATACAGACACCCCCCCACAGTATACAGACACCCCCCACAGTATACAGACACCCCCCCACAGTATACAGACACCCCCACAGTATACAGACCCCACAGTATACAGACACCCCCCACAGTATACAGACACCCCCCAGTATACAGACACCCCCCCACAGTATACAGACACCCCCCACAGTATACAGACACCCCCCCACAGTATACAGACACCCCCCACAGTATACAGACACCCCCCCACACAGTATACAGACACCCCCCACAGTATACAGACACCCCCCCCACAGTATACAGACACCCCCCCACAGTATACAGACAGACACCCCCCCACAGTATACAGACACCCCCCACAGTATACAGACACAGTATACAGACACCCCCCACAGTATACAGACACCCCCCACACAGTATACAGACACACCCCCCACAGTATACAGACACCCCCCCACAGTATACAGACACCCCCCACAGTATACAGACACCCCCCCACAGTATACAGACACCCCCCCACAGTATACAGACACCCCCCACAGTATACAGACACCCCCCCACAGTATACAGACACCCCCCCACAGTATACAGACAGACCCCCCAGTATACCACCCCCCAGTATACAGACACCCCCCAGTATACAGACACCCCCCACAGTATACAGACAGACACCCCCCACAGTATACAGACACCCCCCCACAGTATACAGACACCCCCCCCACAGTATACAGACACACCCCACAGTATACAGACACCCCCCACAGTATACAGACACCCCCCCACAGTATACAGACACTACCCCCAGTATACAGACACCCCCCACAGTATACAGACACCCCCCACAGTATACACACACACCCCCACAGTATACAGACACCCCCCCACAGTATACAGACACCCCCCCACAGTATACAGACACCCCCCACAGTATACAGACACCCCCCACAGTATACAGACACCCCCCACAGTATACAGACACCCCCCCACAGTATACAGACACCCCCCACAGTATACAGACACCCCCCACAGTATACAGACACCCCCCACAGTATACAGACACCCCCCCACAGTATACAGACACCCCCCACAGTATACAGACACCCCCCCCACAGTATACAGACACCCCCCCACAGTATACAGACACCCCCCCAGTATACCAGTACAGTATACAGACACCCCCCCCCACAGTGCAGACACCCCCCCACAGACACACCCCCCACAGTATACAGACACCCCCACAGTATACAGACACCCCCCCCACAGTATACAGACACCCCCCACAGTATACAGACACCCCCCCCACAGTATACAGACACCCCCCCAAAGTATACAGACACCCCCCCACAGTATACAGACACCCCCCCACAGTGACAGACACCCCCCCACAGTATACAGACACCCCCACAGTATACAGACACCCCCCCACAGTATACAACAAATGTACCACCTTTCAGAATGCAGACAACCTTTATAATGTAGCAAATTCAAACAATAGTCATGTATCCAAGGTCATCCATAGAAGCTGTCTCTGCAAACCTGATCATCTAAATTAAAATGTTTAGTTTCAAAAAGAACAGCCGACGGTCTTAATACAGAGTTTCTACTCTACTGCTTATAGCTTATGGTCACATTGGACTTTTTGTAGAAAATCGTCTTTTTAAAGTCATTAATGTAGCCGACGATGAAATGGGGAGAGAAACATATCTGTAAAACAGTACCTTGTCAAAACAGAAAAACACACACCATATATTTTGAACCATGACCACTGGTTCATCCAACGCCTAATAAGATGACCATCTGTCCAAAATGACATAATTATACACCAAAACCTCTATAAAATTTTGCAACTAAATAAATACAGACTGTATATCTCAAAACAAACTTGACAGTCATAAAGCCAATGTTTGTTGAAAAAAGTTCATCTAGATAACGTGAATCAGTAAAAACATTTCTAACAAGACCATCCCAGTGGTATTGTTCAAATACAAAGGGTTTAGTGGAGGGTTATGAACAATGGTCTCATTACAGGGGTGGTCTTATAATAAAGGTTCGTGCTATAGTAGAGTTATGGAGGATTATGAACACTGGTCTTATTACGGAGGTGGTCTCTTTATAGAGGGGTTTTTAATCGGAGGCTAATTTGTACAACTTTTAGTGTGATCTCTTATTAACTGAACAAGCTATTAACTGCACCTTGTTCCCCGGTGTCAGGAAGCCAACCGTTCATTTGTCATCAGTTTTTACCTTCGTTTATCACTACTTAGTGCAAAACTCACATAATCGAACTTGAGCATTCCACAGACGCGGCTAAATCTTGCCGTTGTCGAAAGTTAAAAAGTGTGTTGACAAGAGGCGACATTTACATACGTTCTCTCTAAAGCAAACATTTGAATGGACCATTCTATCATTCCGGGCAAAAATCTCCGCCAATAACCCACACTGAATGGTCAAACAGGCGAGTCAATTATACGATATGCACGCTGCTAAGGGCTGTAACGCGCAGTAATTAGCAGGAAATTAGCAC
The DNA here is from genome assembly GCA_019095985.1 of Streblospio benedicti. Lineage (NCBI taxonomy): Eukaryota > Metazoa > Annelida > Polychaeta > Spionida > Spionidae > Streblospio > Streblospio benedicti. Next base: position 47,192,370 of record CM032667.1, read on the forward strand.
AGTAAACATATACACATCTTACGACTTCTACCTAATATTTGACAAAATTATAGTTGCTGGATTTGTTATTTCTTGATGTCACATCAATCGCATATTCGTCCTTTATCATTCACAAATGTTTTTATAGTGGATAATTTCGAAACTATGCTAAATATTAAAAGGTTTTAACTGAATAACAGCCGCTGAGTCAGATGGTCAAAATGGCAATGAGAACGTTATGATATGATTTATTTTAAAATAAAAACGAATCATACACTCATTTAGTGTGGATTTTAGTCATTTTAGTCATGATAGAATGGTATTTGAGCACTCGATTGTCGGGTCAATCGTAAAAAATTCTACGATTGATCCTCCAATCTCGTGCTCAAATCCTACATTTGACACTGTTATTGCACTGTTACTATTGGCTTGTGTAGCTGGGCTAATATTGGCTGTGTGTAACTGGCACACACTTTTTCTCCCTGTCGGGGAAACTGAGAAGGTGAAGGTCGCACTGAGGTCAGGGATGACGTACTGTACAACCTCTATATTGACCCCTCAAGTGGTCTCATTAGAGAGGTTGTCTTACTAGGGAGGTTCACTCTGGGATTTGTCCGGAGGTTTTTGACTTGGAAAATCTGTCTATATAGAGAAGTGGTCTCCTTATAATGTAGAACCTGTCTATTAAGACAGCTGTGCAGCTAGCCTCATGTGGTGCCAATAGTGTCAGTCAGAGTGCCGGCCTGATAGGGGCAATAAAGAGGCTGCCGTGTAAAGACTGTACTGTGAGGGATTATGGAAGAGACTACATCGAACACGCGGGGGAAGAGAAGTGTAAAAACTGGGGTTTAATAAGCCACTGTTCACATAACAAATATAGATCTTAAAAGTACACAAGGTCACATGCATGCATACCATCCAAATAAGCAAGCAGTGTGACGACTGCATTAGACTAGGACCTAAGGTGGTGTGCGATTTTCTATGGGGAGAAGCAAATATGCAAAACCATCCAGACAACCAAATGTATAAAGCAAAACTATACCATGTTGATATAAAATGTTCATTTTATAAGCATTATAGACATGGGTCAATTTTTCAAGGTATAGACATGAGTCACTTTTTTATGCCAAATTAGTATATCAATGGGTACCGTTTAAGTATAGGTTAAAGACTCGCACTTGGTCTGTCTGTAAAATAAAAATTCTGAATGTAAATATACAATATAAAAGCATGAATACACACGGTTAGGAATAAAATATATCAGAGTAATGGTTAGTAGAGTATAAAAAATAGCCACTGACCACAAAAATATCAAATGGCATGTATAAGTAGTATTAACATTGATCACACGCATTGAATGTAATTTGTAATATCCATCTTCAATAAACAATATCAACACCAAATGTTACCAGTAAATAGTGGTATACATTGTTATGTTAAAATCACATCACAAGCAATACAGTTGACAATATCACATCGTTGGTGTCTATCAATAAAACACTGTCTGGAGCGATTGTTTTTTGATTGACGGGTACACAACTACCATTTCGGTTTGAGATCAACCAGTTTGGTGACCATGGAGGCCCTGGAGGCCTCTGCTTCATCCCCGTCGTAAACTCGTCGTCTGGAGCCTAAGATAGACACAAGGTTCAAAAATAAAGACAAATAGAAGTTATAAGTTATAAACGAGTTTACTAACAAACTGACCCTCTTAACCAAAGGCAACTGCATCGACTGTCTTAGATAAGAAATTTAATACTTTCGTATTATAATTCAATAAAATCTTACCAAATGATGCAGTTGCCTTTGCCCCTCATACTTACCGCATTTGTTCTTATAAGCGCACCTTCTCGTTTAAGCGCACAGTCTTTGATAATTATGCTATGCATCGGCGATGTCTACTTTTGTAAAATTTTATACTGGATTTGCTATCAATTTGAAAAAAGAAGTACAAAAAGTAGATTCAAAATTATGCGTAAATTGCTTTTAAAAATGGAATGCTATGCATTAGAGACCAAGCCAAAAGATCAATGTATGATTTCTAAGTTAAGGGATTGGGTCAGTAGGTCCAATTAACTTGTGGCATCCGACAAAATCAACTTTTTAACAACCCATTTCCAAACTTTGTTGTTTCATATTGTTTTTTATTTTTTATTTCTATAGTTAATTTTAAGACCAAACATTTGTTAATCAAGATTTCTTAAAGTGCACATTCAACTTTTTAAGATATTACCTGGCGGGGGGGTGTCATTCTGTTAAATCAACTCTTTACTAATTAACTTAACAGGGGTGGAGGGGGGGGGGGTCTTTGAGCTAAGTTAAAGAATTAACTTAGTTATCAGACTCGCAATTTTTGGCTTTGGTCCCTTAAGACACTCACTCTGCCCGATGCTGATGCCCATACACACTCCACAGCACTAATGCTGAGTGTGAACACTCGGTAAGCACTCTTCGACTCACTCTGCCCCATGTTGATGCCCGTATCCAGCGAGTTGAGTCCATTGAACCCGAGCCGCACGAGCGTTTTCTAGTCTGTGCGTCCCGTCAAACGTCTGCAAACAAACGTAAACACAGATATACAGTGAAAATCCTCAACAACGGAAACCTATTTGCAGTCAAAAATCCTTCCGTTGTAGAGGGCTTCCTTTGATTACTACATCATTTACTTACATTATTATAAGCTAATGCATGAGAAAAATTTCCTTTATTCAGCCGGCGGTCAAACGTCTGCAAACAAACGTAAACAAAAAAAAGAAAGTCTATCACACTAAGTGAATACTGAGCAACAGATGCACAGTTCTACACCAATTAAAGATAATGCTCAGTAAAAATATATATGTTCTGTAAAATTCAGGATGATTAAAAAATGACTTTTCCATTGGATATGTAAGAAAATAAAACTGACATTTTTCATTAAAACAGAACAAATTATGAAGTCCAAAAGGTACTAAATTTTATTGAAGTCACAAATTATCGCATCTTCAATGCTTTATCAAGTGAAAAATGTTATTTTATTGGAATGTTATGCATATAACGTCATAACATAACGCTAATTATAACGATAATTTGTGAATTCAATAAAATTTTATACCTTTTGGACTTCATAATTTGTTCTGTTTTAATATAATATGGTACGAGCAGCTCCAAGAACTCTTTATACTTAGATCTACATTTTTCAATGTTAAATAATTATTGCGCCTATAACAAGTGAGACCTAACGATGTCTGGACCTGCGTCGCGTGTAACAGGAATGGTATATGATTCAAGTAATATGCACATCTATATATGAAGTTCTTGTTATATACCAATACAAGTTTCATTGCTGTATAATATGTTGAGTCGTTTAGGAGGAGTATCGGAGACAAGCTATTAGTATAAGAGGCACACAATTTCAAAGTTCAAAGAGGAATAACTCTCACAAAAATTTGAGAATCAAAAATTCCTGTTAATATGAACATCTACATATGAAGTTCTTGCTGTATACCAAGTTTCATTGCTGTATGTTGAGTCGTTTAGGAGGAGTAGCGGAGACTTGAGAGTGGAGACAAGCTTTTGGAACGGGGGGAGGGGCGGACGAAAGGTGATCACAAACGCTCATATGCTGTTTCACAGCAGGTGAGCTAAACAGATGTATGATACAGGTGTAGAATCTATACTGCGATATGGTGCAGGAGTGGGGAAATAAAGAAAACCGAATATTAAGCTCTGTACAAAACAAAGCTGCAAGTTATTTATTAGGTGTACAGAGGACCTGTTCAAATATAGCAGTAATGGGGGAGCTTGGATGGACCTCATGGAAAATAAAACAGTACATTGAAGTAGTTCAAATATGTTTAAGATTATCAAATATGGATCCTTCAAGATTAACCAGCAACGTTTTAAACATCACTGTACAAATGCAATAATTCGTAGAATGAAAATTGGGAAAAAAGTATAATGGACATATTTGAATTTTATGATCTGTGTTTTCTTAAAGAGATTGGTAAACGTGACACAAATAATATTTAGTATTTTCTCATGCCCTGTGATTTTTATGAAGACCAAAGACATGAACTTATGCAACATTTACATTGTGTAAATGATGATTTTTATAAATTAAATGAGAGCGAAAAGTTTATAAATGTGAGGCAATGTGGAAATTTGAATGTGATAAATATTGTAGTTAAAATGTTCATGCATATAGGTTACTGCCGATATATGTTTAGTGATGGCTCGAAATTAAGTAAAAATTTTGTGTATAGCTTAATTCCAGTAAGGTATATTAACTACCTGTAATAAGGGTTTTATAATAACAGATTAGTATATAACGTATAATAGTGTCTAGTATGCCAAATTTGGCAGTATGTGTTTGTTGTAACAATAATTGAATTCATGTTTTAATGTATGTAAAAGGACAATTGACACTTAAATAAACAATTTTACTACTACTACTATATACAAAACAGTTCATTGCTCCATGAAAACGTTACAGGTTCGTTATTTAGATATTTCAACAGCAAGTCTGTCATTGATTGGTTCACAATTACTTGACATCATGAATGTTAAATTTGTCAAAGAGGTAGAAAGTATCCAGCTTTTTATCTAAGCATCCAAATACACTTGAGTAAAAGAGAATGTTGAGCAATAACAGCTCACTTCTTGATATATACAGTCATATGATGCTTTTTCAAGGTTACCTCCTTGTGTAAATGATTTGTGACAAACATGGCAAAAACGGCTTCTCACCAGTGTGTGTGCGCTTGAGGATCTTCAGTTTAGAAATTTGAGCTTAACAACATTTCCCACACTGATCACACATGTATGGGATCTCTCTCTTGTGACTAACAGCATTAGTCCTTTCACAGTAACTTTTATCACAAACTCCACACCAATAATGTTTTTCACCTTTGTGAGCTCGCATATGTGTTGTCAGTTTCATTTCAACTGAATGATTTCTCACATAGTACACTAATGTTCTTTCTCTTGTGTGTGGATCTCACGTGACTGGTCAAGTGACTACTTTGATTGCAACACTTGCCACATTGACTGCACTCACATGGTTTCTCACCGGTGTGGATTTTCAAGTGGGTTTTCAGATTTCCCTTCTCACTGAATGATTTTTCACACACTGTACACTGATATTCTTTCTCCCCAGTGTGGATTCTTATGTGGGTTTTCAGATGTTCACTTCGGCTGAATGATTTCTCACACACTGTACACTGATGTTCTTTCTCTCCAGTGTGGATTCTTATGTGTCTTGTCAGAGTTTCACTTCGACTGAATGATTTCTCACACACTTTACACTGATGTTCTTTCTCTCCAGTGTGGGTTCTCATGTGCTTGGTCAAGGTGCCACTGTCACTAAAACACTTGTCACATTTACTACACTCATAAGGTCTCTCCCCAGTGTGGATTCTTATGTGGGTTTTCAGATTTCCCTTTTACACTAAATGATTTCTCACACACTGGACATTGATACTCTTTCTCTCCAGTGTGGATTCTCATGTGGCTGGTCAAGTTGCTACTTTGATTAAAACACTTGCCACATTGACTACACTCATAAGGTTTCACACCAGTGTGGATTCTTATGTGGGTTTTCAGATTTCCCTTTACACTGAACGTTTTCTCGCACACTGTACACTGATGCTCTTTCTCCCCAGTGTGAATTCTCATGTGTCTGGTCAGATTTCCACGTTGACTGAATGATTTCCCATTTGATGCAGACTTTAGTTGCATATCACATTGGTTTGCCATTGTAAACTGATTTCAGTTATGTGATAATAGTACAAACTTTTGTATAATTTAAACCAAATTTATCATTTGATGAAAATATAATGCAAAAACTAGTATATCCTTGAAGTGTTTGTTTTCAAATATAACCTTATCCACAAACAGATCATCCCCCATTTTGTAAGAATTTTATAACATAAGGCCATTTATAATTTCCTTCTTATTTTGCTACTTTGCTGAATAACTAATCTCAATAAAAAAAATCTGAAATGAATTTTATTTACGGAATAAAAATCCTTACCTTATTATAATATTTGTTTATCAAAATCTACTTGACTATAGAATTTAATAGCAAAAGGTAACATTTACAATTTGTAGTCACAATGCACCGCCTTCAAAATCTATACAGAATACAGAATTATTTATTGAATCAGAAAGTCCTCTTACAAGACATACATGGATCAGAATCATAAAAAACAGAAGATAATACCACAGGCCAATATGGTATGCATAAAATTATACTGATTTTGATTAGAGAACAAACATAAATAACATTGGCCAGTTATTTCAAAAATACATTGAAAATAACATAACATAACATCCATCTAATGCAGGTATTGTACTGACTTACAACAATCTTCTTTTACTAAAACAAAACGTGATATAGTATCCAAGAGCTTGTAAAATGTTTTGTTATCAGAATTAATTATAACTTTAAATAATTCTTTAGTGTTTAAATCATCAATCTGGTAGATTTTCTTTACCTCATCTAATAAGTTGTTTCTTTCATCCGTAAATGAGTTACATCTCATCAGAAAGTGTATCTCATCCTCAACCTCATTTAAGTCACACAATTTGCATATTCTCTCATCCAGTTTTAGTCTTTGGTTTGGGTAAATACCGACCTGTTTCAATTAACAACTTGTGGCAACCAATTCTTAGACGGCATATATTGACTTGAAGTTTACTTGAAAGTTGTGTAAAGTCTGAGTTTATTACTCATTGAAGGATCTCATCTTCTATCATTAAAAAGAGAATTCTTCAATCCTCTAATAAATTAATTTTCATTGTGACACAAGATTAATGTTAATATACTACTTATATGTTTTTCGAAGCTTGTTCAACGTTGACCTTATACAAAATTTTCCTGATACTTTTCCACCACTTAGTATTGCACGATTTATTAAAGTTGAAAATTCTATGCAGTAGTTTTTGTGATTCATGGCCATGCTCGAGCCTGTACCAATATTTAATAAAAGAAACAACGCAACTTATAGACAAAGGAAATCTACCAGACTCACCATAAATACCAATATTAGAGCCATGTTTGTTAACACCAAGGATATATCTTAAGAATTTACGATAACATTTTTCATATTTTTATATAATTCATTGAATATTGAGTAATTCTGTAACCAAAGACATCTGCACCATATAGCAGCACCGGTTTTACAACATAATCAAATAAGTGTAATCCAACTATAAAGTAGATTAAACATGGCTTTCATGCCCTATTTAATAAATATTGTTTTGAATGAGCAGACTTGCCACTTATGTGATACACAATGCCAAGGTATTTGTATGTATAAAACATCCTCTAACTTTAAATCTTTATACAAAATATTAGTTTTTATGAGAGAGTTACTAGCATTAAAAACCATAATTTTTTATTTGTTTGTATTCACTGAATTCAAGGCCCCAATCAGAGCAGAATTTTTCAACAGCTTTAACAGAATTTTGGAGGTCGCTCTCATTACAGTAAAACAATATCATCTGCATACATTAAATAACTTAAGTTTACATCGTTCAATCTTGGTTTATCTACATTTACATCAATAAATTGTGAAAGATCGTTTATAAAAATCTTAAAGAGTAAGTGACTAATGGCCACTAATGGGAACACCTTTTAAACGCCTATTTAGAATAGGGTTTGAAATCATTTAACTTGACTAGTAATCAAAGTAATATTAAAACAAAAAAAAAATATATATATATATATTAGAATTTTTAGATACCAATAGAAACCATTGGGGCTCACATTTTGGCGAGACTTTCGCTCTTTTCACAAGAGCTTATTCAGGCCGAATGACGGTCCTTAGTTGGTCATGTGACCGCCATGGCTGTGGCAGTCACATGACAGCAGTGGCAGGAAAACGGGGGGCAGGTCGTAGCCGGTGTCTCGGTCTGGATCAGGCCAAGGAGTGTAAGCACGTCAAAGCTGTGTTGAAAGACAATGGATACACACCATGGGTGTTTAAATTACCAAGGCCAAAAGTCAAAGAGTCGTCTAATGACGCAAACAGTGGTGTGAGTATAAAAACCCCAGTCCGCATCCCCTATGTGAGAGGACTGTCAGAAAAACTGACCCGTGTGTTCCGTGAACATGGTGTAAACACATACCACAAACCTTTCAACACGATCAAATCCATGTTGCCCACTCCAAAGGACAAGTCTCCGGATGACTCTAAATGTGGGATTATATACGAAGTACGGTGTCCACAGTGCCGGTACACTTATGTTGGTGAGACCGGAAGAACGTTGAGTACACGTATAAAAGAGCACCTTAACCCCAAGAGAGTGCCCACCGCTGTAGGTGACCATATTAGAGACACGGGCCATACCATCAGCCCCAGAGACTTCAAAATTGTGGCGCGTGAGGACTTAGAAATCCGTAGAAAGATCAGGGAAGCCGTGGAAATCCGGGTACGACGCCCTGAGATGAACCGAGACACCGGCTACGACCTGCCCCCCGTTTTCCTGCCACTGCTACGTAATTAAGCAATAACGCGCTCGTGTGGTCAAAACTGTCATATTTCCAAACTTTAAGCCTTTATAACTGGAAAAGTATTTGAGTTATCAAAATAATTTTTATTGCACTGTACTCGTGACACATAGGACGTCTAACAAACTTAAAATTAACAAAATCCATGACCTCTGATTTTTGTGGATTCTCATGTGATCGGCGCTCAAGCGGTCAAAGACTTCTCCAGCTTACAAACTTAATTACTCGGTGAATATTTGCACCACAACATTGGGCATTACACCAGCTTGTAGCTCAGAATGTAAGCTTTAAAACGTGTGGTCGGGGGGGGATTATCGATATTACTCTAATACTTATGAACAAAACGCGCGCCCGTGCCCCGTCCAATTTAGGCGGTTTTTGCAAGCACTGGCCTGTGTTTTTGTTGACTGTCTCAGCCAATATTGCCACTATCACGTCACGGTTTGCACCACGCTGTAGCTGACACCCTGAGCTTTCCAAAGATGTATCATAAGTATGTATTCGTATAATTTCACGTAATGATTTAGAAAACGCGTTTGCGATTCGCGTTTTTTCAATCTGCCGTGGAGAGAGACATGGGGGGTACAGGGGGAGGGAGCCCCAACGGTTTCTATTGGTATCTAAAAAAATTCTAATATATATTATGAATGAAGAAACCCAAGATGAGATAAGTGTTCATTCTTTGAAAAACAAAATAGTTGATAGTGGTGTCCACTGTGATATTCTCATTAATTACTTATAAACTAGTAGCAATATGATAGAATTTTTATAACAACTAACTCAATGAATTAACATGTATTCTTAATGACATATTTTCTATGTGATTGAGATTGAGATTAACACTTAAACTGTTTTGACTTGATACATAAATAAAGTTGCTATGAATCTATTTATAGTCATCTAGTATTCACTGTAAAATTAATTAGCTTTTACCATATCCTAGTCTTATATAAAGAATAGTATTCAAATTACAAGTAATTTTAGAAATAAACTAAAATAAATATAATAAACTAGAATAGTAATAAATGTTATCTTAATGATAGCTAGTATTGTGAGTGAAGTAACACTTATTCAAACACTCGGGATCATATTCCTAGATGTAAAACGCGACCAACCTACCTATATAATTGTATGTAATTGATGATGGTGTGTCCATCTGGGGGCTCGTGAGTCAATACTTTCAATGATAAAAGTAGTTAATATTTTTCAGTTGAATAGCTGGTAGGTCACACCGTCATTAAAATGGATTAATGAAAAAAAGTGTGCTTATTTAAATATTCTACCATGAAAAAGCCACTTTCATTCCTGCTGAGCAAGCAAAGTCAAAATCTATTGCAAAAGTAAGAATTCATGTAAAACATGCCAGGGAAAGAATAAAGAAATATAGAATACTAAAAGGAACAGTGGATTCATTACTTTCACCATTATATATAAATACTTGTCATATTTCAACCAAACTTGTTGTTAAGTATTGCTACTCATCAATGAACCATTAGAACACATTAAAAGCATATTCAATTATATATTTAGAGTGGGTTTCGATGAGTTTCGATGAGTTTCGAACGTATCGCGTTTATTATCCCACACGTGTGTTGTTGTGAGTATCTTAGTTAACCATCTAAAGCTGTTGATAAGAAAACTGTGATGAAAAAATATATATATATACGGACACAAAAGGAAATAATCAAAACAGGAATACATTGAGAACATTTCATTTATTTACTTGGAAATTGTTGAAATTGATATAAATATCAACTAATCTAAAACCATACATATTTAAGCAATAAGCATGTTATGCATATTATAGCATCGATTCAAATGTTCAAACATACAATAAAAAATTATATATAGTTATAGCTTTGTATCCATCAAAATTTCTTGGTGTTTTCATTTAGAAATGTGTCTGACACAATTTGGTGTGATAGAAGGTAATTAATCTAGATGAAGTTTGCTCCATAAACATCATTTCTATTAACAGCCATGTTGTTACTAGCTAATGAGAGAGCCAGAGTTTTCCAGCTGCCTGTGACTCACAGAGTGGTCAATTCAAAAGCTTGCTTCATACAAAACAGGATATGTGTTGTCAGAGTTTCATTTTGACCAAATGATTTATCACAGACTGTACACTGATGTTCTTTCTCTCCAGTTTGAATTCTCATGTGCCTGGTCAAGTCGCCACTGTCACTAAACCACTTGCCACATTGACTTCACTCATGAGGTTTCTCACCGGCGTGGATTCTCATATGTCTTGGCGATATTCCTTATGACTGAATGATTTCTCACACAGTACACTGATGTTCTTTCTCTTATACGTGGATTCTCATGTGCCTGGTCAAGTGGCTACTGTTACTAAAACACTTATCACATTGACTACACTCATAAGGTTTCTCACCGGTGTGGATTCTCAAGTGTTTTTTCAGATTTCCACTTTGGCTGAATGATTTCTCACACACTATACACTGATATTCTTTCTCACCAGTGTGAGTTCTCATGTGCTTGGCCAAGGTACTACCGTCACTAAAACACTTGCCACATTGACTACACTCATAAGGTTTCTCCCCAGTGTGGATTCTCATGTGGCTGGTCAAGTGGCCATTGTCACTAAAACACTTGCCACATTGACTACACTCATAAGGTTTCTCACCGGTGTGGATTCTCAAGTGATTTTTCAGATGTCCACTTTGGCTGAATGATTTCTCACACACTATACACTGATATTCTTTTTCACCAGTGTGAGTTCTCATGTGGTTGGTCAAGGCGCTACTTTGACTAAAACACTTGCCACACTGACTACACTCATAAGGTTTCTCACCGGTGTGGATTCTCAAGTGGGTTTTCAGATTTTCACTTCGGCTGAATGATTTCTCACACACTGTACACTGATGTTCTTTCTTCCCAGTGTGAGTTCTCATGTGGCTGGTCAAAGCACTACGGTCACTAAAACACTTGCCACATTGACTACACTCATAAGGTTTCTCACCGGTGTGGATTCTCAAGTGTGTTTTCAGAGTTCCACTTTGACTGAATGATTTCTCACACACTGTACACTGATGTTCTTTCTCCCCAGTGTGGATTCTCATGTGGTTGGTCAAGGCGCTATTTAAACTAAAACACTTGCCACATTGACTACACTGATAAGGTTTCTCCCCAGTGTGGATTCTTATGTGGCTTTTCAGAGTTCCACTTTGACCGAATGATTTCTCACACACTGTACACTTATACTCTTTCTCCCCAGTGTGGATTCTTATGTGGGTTTTCAGATTTCCACTTTGACTGAATGATTTCTCACACACTATACACTTATGTTTTTTCTCCCCAGGCAGAATACTCATGTGTCTTGTCAGATTTCCACATTGACTGAATGATTTCTCATCTGATGTAGACTTTGGTTGCATATCACATTGGTTTGCCATTGTAAACTGATTTCAGTTATGTGATAATATTACAATCCTTTGTATAACTGAAATAAAATTTATCATTTGATGAAGAGATGGGGCAAAAACTAGTATATCCTTGAAGTGTTTGTTTTCAAATTTAACCTTTTCCACAATCAGTTCATCCACCATTCTGTAAGAATATTATAACATAAAGCCATATATAAATTTCTTCTTATTTTGCTACTTTGCTGAATAACAAATCTCAATAAGAAAAACCCAAAATTAATTTTATTTACAAAATAAAATTCATTGTCTTACTATATTATTTGTTTATCAAAATCTACTTGACTATAGAATTTAACAGCAAAGGTTTACATTTACAATTTGTAGTCACAATGCACCGCCCTCCATTTCTATACACTAAATGCTGCTCTTTATTCACAAAGTTCATCTTAACACAGCACAATAAATTCTTACATTGTTTGACAGTTTGGACACAAGTCTTGTTCTCACCACTTTACATTTTACACCAGGTCATTGGTAATGTAAATGTATTCATTTAGAGTCCTTATCCAAATCTTTGTTCTCACGACTTTACATTTACACCAGGTCATTGGCAATGTAAATGTGGTGGTTTATAGTCGTGATCCAAGTATTGCTCTCACGAAAACATTTTACGCCAGGTCATTGGCAACGTATCACTGTAAATGTGGTGGTTGATAGGGAAACAGGTGGATTTGACTCAAATCCTATTTTGACCACGGTCAAATGCCTGTTTATGATATGGTCAAGGACCCTCGAGTTTTTGGTTGAATCCACCTGTTGGGAAGCAAGAAGATTCGTCCGAATCGCAATTCCACCATATGGTCGAAATTAGTCAGCATGATAGAAAATAAATGTAAAAATGTAATGATTTATAACCGTGATCCAAGTATTTTGTTCTCACGACTTTACATTTTACACCAGGTTATTGACAATGTAAATGTGTTGGTTTATAGTCGTGATCCAAGTCTTTTTTACATTTTATACCAGGTCATTGACACTTTTATTGATCCTCAATTGATCATTTCTCATATGCTTACATTGGCAGCACATTCAGCGCACAATGCTAATCACTCACATAATCACTCACTCTTTCCACCCAATGACCTGTACCTGATTACCGTGTAGGTGTCATGGAGCTGTGTGCAACCGTTTTGTACGGAAAAAGTGAAAAATGTCCAGTACAAAGACAATATGTAAAATGTAAATAAATGTAAATGTGGTTGTTTATAGTCGCAATTCACTGTTATCGTGCTCTAGCGACTTTACATATTTACACCAGGTCATTGGCATCCTTTTCACACTGTATCCTTCTCAACTCCCCGGGGAGCATACAGCTGTCTTCATTTGTACGTCTTCATTTCCTTTTTTAATAAGCTCCATATGCGATGTCTATTTTTCGTTTTTGTAAAACAGAAAGATAAGTAATGGAAAAGAAAATGACATGAAACCTTTTGGGTCCACATGGACCTTTACTGTACTGATTAAGGTGTTTTGATTCATGTACTGATGAGGTTTAAAATGTGTCGGAAATCAGACAACTCTAGATTAGCCAGACCATCCCCACCAATTAACACAAGTTCCATGTCCCCATGTTAAATGGTGACAATTGCATCATGTACACATAGTAGCATAAACATTACAATTTTATTTTCTCGGTCGTGTTTATAGGCATTTGTCACAATAACGTACAACTTGATCAGTAAGACATAGTTAGATCAAAGTCAGACATTTGTGATAGAGCACGAGTAGTAGGAAGCAACATACGTTCAAGCCACCAGAGTGAGTTTTATAAATAATTCTGGTGGCTTGAACGTATGTTGCTACTTGTTGGATCAGTGATGTTATGTACTTAAATAATCAGTTATTTGATTTTGAGTGGTGCGAAGAGAAAAGCCTTAAAGTTGATGAGAACGTCTAGTAAAAAGAAAAGTTTTGTGAATCATCATTGATAATAATTTATAATAATGGAAAAAAATAATATTAACACACATCTTCAGGCTAGATTTTATTATAAAAAAATATTTGTGTCAATATTTTTGTGATATATTACAATGCAAATGAAAGGAATGGCTGACCTGTCGCAATTCAATCTGCAATTTCTAAAAACCTTTCGTGTGAATTGCTGTAAAACTAATTTTCCCTTAAAGCTTAAACTATATACTATCAAAAAATAGCAAAATAATGATACCTCTTCAGGCTAGTTTTTGAGATATAATTATTTAAATAAAGGTATCTAATATCCTCAACGTGTGATATTACAGTAAATAAGTATATGCACTTAGATTTACACACAATATATTGTTATAATGCCAGAAAAAATATTGGTTATGGTTATTTGAACATTAAATCAGTGACTTTAGTAAGATAATAAAACTATAATTAGATATCAAATGCATAAATAAAGTGCTTTAGAATAAAATTACTAACAAAGAGCGTCAATCCAAATATTATCCATAGATGCGTTTCTAGTAAAAAAATATATATGCGTTTCCCAGTTCTTGCCGATATATATTTTATACTTCTCTCTCTCACACGTCTTTTTAGCAAGCATATTTCCACCAACGATAGATATAGCTGAAGACAGGTTTTACAACCCTAAGCTTCCATTTGACTATATCAAGTGGCCCTGGCGGGACTCGAACTCACGACCCCAAGGTTGTGAGACCAGAATGATACCATCATCCCAAGCAGCATCCCAAACAGCTCGCTGCTTGGGATGATGGCATCATTCTGGTCTCACAACCTTGGGGTCGTGAGTTCGAGTCCCGCCAGGGCCACTTGATATAGTCAAATGGAAGCTTAGTGCTGTAAAACCTGTCTTCAGCTATATCTATCGTTGGTAGAAATATGCTTGCTAAAAAGACGTGTGTGTGAGAGAGAGAAGTATAAAGTAAAAAAATAGTTTTGTGAATCATCACAAAACTTTGCTCACTGATAGATAATAATTTATAATAATGGAAAAAAATATCAACACACATGTACAGGCTAGATTTTATTATAAAAAAATATTTGTGTCAATTTTACTACTTATGCAATGTTTAGCCAGCAGGTGGCAGCATTATATCACTGTTATGATCAATAAGCTAACAGGTGGCAGCACTGTGTGGCAGTGGTTTTATTGCTTGCCAGTGCTTGCCACTAGAGGGCACCACATGGATGTTCTCAAGAACCTTAAGACAACAATAAATTCTTTTATGTTTTATTTAAATAGATACATGCACAAGTACATCTTCTTCCATTTTTCAATGGACACTCTCAAGCTCCAGGTTTTCACTTGTTTTTTCGCTCGTTTTGTCCATGCGCTGATCAACTGCAGTGCTGGATGAGGTCTGTAAAAAGACAAAAACATATTTTAATATGTATATATGTATGTGAGTTTGTTTTAATCATTTATCTTCATTTTCTAAAACGTTTTACTTTTTATATTTAGCTTTTTCTCAGTTCGTTATGATTTGAATATTGAGAAAAAAATATTCGCAATAGTTGTTATCGTGCATACAATGAGCAAGAGAATTTCACTTTCATCAGTGAATAAGTTCTTTTCACAAGGGCTGTACGATGGCAGGTAAGAAATTGTCCAATTCATGTCACCACCTATATGTATGTACTCTAATCTAGGGTGTATATAGCTAAAAGAATTTTGATGATTAAACTATGTACTACTATCTCAGCGAACTTATTTTGAAAACTCAACATATCTTTTGTAGATGCATTTAATCGTACATATACATGTTATTATTATTATAATTGCAATAGGATACATTTTGTGTATATTAATGAAGAAGTTAATAGTTTGTAACTTATGCTGGTACTTTTTTGTTTACAGCTTCTTCTGCTCGACGGAGTCTTTTACGAACAGTGGTTAGACAATATCCCAATAGGTTTTGTCCTTTCCACTTATGAGGGTGTTTAGCATTCGGATCAGATACTGCAAGACCAATACCCCATATTGTATCGTATGAACTAGCTTCTCCAAGAGTACTAAGTCTTGTTTCCAACAATTTCTTTTACTCAGAGTTTTGTTTTTCTTGAATTTGGCATAGTTTCCTTTTTTAGCTATTCGATGTTTGTGTTTGTTCCAGGTGCTGATGTCAAAGTTTTTCACTTGTCGACCTAATCGGTTTATTTTATAAGGGTTCTTTTTCAGAAAGTATTTTCTTAGCTGTTTTGTTATCATGGAAGAGTATTGCTTTTTGATGCATGAGGTATTGCTCTGCACAATTGTAAAGTTCATTGTTGATTCGAAAGTTGCTTTGATAAAACTGACTGAAAGGGGAATCGATTCCCCAGAAAAGGATTATCTTTTTGTCTGTCATTTTTGTTTGTGAGGGAGGGTGTGAATGTTATCTCAAGACTTTTTAATGCAGAAGGGGGAAAAGGGAAAGAAAATCCATTCATAAAAATATGGTGTAAGAGTTATTGAAGACAATACTGTAAGTTGTGTGAGGTATATCTCATTATTATCTTGTTTGTAGGTGATATATCTATGGATTCTTTTATTTGCATAGTGAGAAGAAAAGTGTTGTAGAAAAACCAAACAAAAGTAAGATGATGCAAAAGCCTTTAATTTCTGCTAAACAAAAAGTGCTTGTAAACATTCACAATACTGTTTCAGAAAGCAGTTATATTTAGTTGAGCAATCATATTAAACGTCGGCTATTCCGTACGTGTTTTATATTTGTATATCATGATTAACAAAATGAGATATGAAGCGCAAAGCATTGCTATCGATTACAATTTAGGCAAAGAGTACATGAATTCACGTATAAGCATTATCTTAGTTAATCTGAAAACAAAAGAGTGTATTGTATCCAATCAAAATTGAAGATGTTCAGTCAGAAGTTGTCTCCGTGGTTTGACTGTCAGCTGTCATATCATAGTAGTGAAATTCAACATCGTTCGCTGGTTTGTAGATGGTCAGAGTGGCAATAGTTGCTCCCTGTGTAATTCTCACGCTGCTGTCACTGCTACTGTTCATAAGCTTTAGAACAAGCGAGTCCTTTCCCATGTCATTTCTGTCTTGGCCAAACTGCGGCCACAGCTGGCGAGCTTCGACGACCGCGTTGAACGTGATGCACATACGGCTCGAGCTCCGCTTTCTTTTGAGGTAACACTCGTCCCGATCCGTGCACGGAAAGGGCACGAAACGTATGGGAGTTTGTCGAGAATGCACACAATTGACAGTGCTAGATTTGCCGCACTCGCGTCCCCGACTTCGGGGTGGGATTTAGACGTGACGCGCATTAGCCAGCCCCACGCCACTTGGGTCGATCGTCGGGGAGGTTGTTACGCACGTTCTGACCAAGTGGCGCCCCGATCCCCGCACGGGAAGGGTCCAAACAAGGTGACAATCTATTGGAAAATGCAAGGGAATTGGTCATTGTTTACATCGCCATGTTAGAACGTGACGTCATAAATACAATTAACAATCTTCCTATCTTTACTTTTTTATTTATAAATAGCAACCAAATTATCTAAGAAAATACCCATTTAGAAAGTTCTATATGATGAGCCCACTATACTGACAATAGATAACAGAAACTTTGATGTGGATCAAACTTATAGCATTATTATCAATGTCGTCAATGGAATATCAATAACCATTCATTGCAATGATACATTAAATACATTTTGACAAATTAATACATACAGAGTCATTAAAGAATACATTATGTAGTCAATAATAAATAAATACATTTTGGCTAATATCTCTGCTAAATTTTATAATTTTTGGAAGTTCCTTTTGGTTTATAAATAGCAAAACAATCTATCCAAGAAAATAGCAAAAATAGAAATTAAAATGTAGGGTCCACAGGCCGATATCATGGTGCAAAAAACTTTCTTTAGAACCAAACAAAGTCCATTGAGAATTAATATTTAAAAGATTATCATATAATTCTATTTCTTAATGCAGTAATAGAAAATTTTATTTATTTATTTGATTATTGTTGAAATTGATATAAATATCAACTAATCTAAAACAATACATATTTAAGCAATAAGCATGTATATATATTATAGCATCGATTCAAATGTTCAAAGATACAATAAAAAATTATGTATAGTTATAGCTTTGTATCCATCAAAATTTCTTGGTGTTTTCATTTAGAAATATGTCTGACACAATTTGGTGTGAGAGAAGGTAATTAATCTAGATGAAGTTAGCTCCATAAACATCATTTCTATTAACAGCCATGTTGTAGCTAATGAGAGAGCCAGAGTTTTCCAGCTGCCTGTGACTCACAGAGTATAGTCTGTTGATTGTCAAACCACAGATTAGTTAAACAGATTGTTCACTGCTTAGCTGCGCTGCTGTGCTGCTAGCTCAGTGGCGCCGCCCTGTGGTGATGATGTAAAAGTAGCCCATGTATGCCATACCATATATAACATTTCATACAGATCTATACATACTTGGGTACATACGTTAAATGTACGTACATACTTAAACATACGTTAAGTAGTACAACTGAGAATACTATGTAAATATTTTAGAAACAATATTTTGGATATATTTTCTTTGAATTTAATTTTGACAATGTCTAGAGAAAAGTGGATATCACCTGGTCATGGGTGTTCTGCAATTAATTGCAAAAAAACAACAGAAAAGAACATGGAGATATAATGAGTTTTTTAGATTTCCAAAAGATGCTTAAAGGTAAGCATGTTTTTGTTTAATTTGGTAGAGGGATCTACTATATATGAGTAGAAACGTTGATTAAAAAGAAATATATAGTAGGATATGTTACATAAGATTATTGACAAGGTTATCCATGAATTTGGAGTCAAGTCAAACTTTATTAGTAACCTACTTCAAGTGAAATTGGGCAATTTACATTGCAATGAATGTCATGTAACAAGACTATATGCACAAATAAGATTTCACCATTCACTGAAGCTTTATAATAAATACCTCGCTGATAGCAGTAAATTTAAAAAAGCCACTAAATTTGCTCACATGTAGAATATCAATGCTTAAAGTCTTGTTAAAGCGTTTTCTACCAGACATTCATTGAAATAAATATATATGTGTACATAAAGACCATTGTACTATTATTAATCTTTAAGTAGTTTCATTTATCTATTATTATGTACATGTACTTCTTTGTTATGTTCAACAATACCATTTTTAATTGTAGTGCATTCAAACATTAATTTCACTGACTAAAGTGGTTTATGAATGTTAAGTGATTATTAATGATAATAAAGAAATTGTGTCAATCTTGTAAAATCAAAGACGGGTGGCACTTAAAAATCAAATGTACAGTATCTGTAAAATGATGATGTTAAGAAGTTTCTTCAATAAATGTTTTTACACTTCTATGTTTTCTCTCTTTCTTTGTTTTGATATCATCCATGATATCGTTAATCAAAATGACTAACATTAATTTCTGCTAGATTTATATCATAACTCAATATTAATGATAATATAGCAGCTAGTACTCCTTTCAATATAAACTAGCAGAGAGCATTAGCATGCGTTTTACATCATCACCACAGGGCGGCGCTGCTGTGCTTGCAGCACAAAAAATCTATCTATAAATCAATAGGCTGTTAGCTGGAGTGAACAATCTGTTTAACTAATCTGTGGCCAAACATTTGTAGGAATTGACCACGAGATTGGAGTGTCAATCGCAAAATTGAGCATGCTGACGTCTGATTTACCCGAACAAAGTGAGGGTAAATCAGACGTCAGCATGCTCAATTTTGCGATTGACACGACAATCGAGTGGTCAATCACCATTCTATCTAAAAAATCCATTTTATTTTAAAATAAATCATATTATAACATTCAACATTCAAGTCAATTTCGTTTGTTTTGAGCGCGCAGAGACGTCAATTCCTACAGTTTTGAGCGCGCGGAGGCGTTAGTCTAAACTGTTGCTCTCCGCAACAACGAAACACGTCTTGCTACGTCAGCGGCTGTATTGATATTGTGAGGAGATTAGACTAGCGCTGTGGTTTATTTTGGGAGCGTGTTTTCCATCGCAAAATTGAGCATGGAGATTGACCAATCAGCGTGGGTTATTGGCGGTGATTTTTCCACGGAATGATAGAATGTATAATTTAGATGGTGGACGTAGTTAGATCAATGTCAGACATTTGTGATAGAGCATGCACTGAACAAATGAATGAGGCTATTAGCAAAAGGGAATTCACTTACATCAGTTTTACAGTAAATAGAAATAGAATTGGGTATTTAATTACAGAAACACAATGGGATACAGGACATGCATTTTAGGCTGGATTTAATATTTAATGTTAAACTATAATAACCGTCAATATCCCATACCGATGCAGAATTTTCTAAACCTCTTAATCTGGTTTGGTTGTCATCATATGTCAGAATCCCTTGTGATAGTATACCACTAATACATGTTCACACAGATTTTGACTTCAAGAAAGATTATAATTTTTCCAAGAAATCTTTAAATACTTAGGTTCATTTCGATAGGCTGTTTGTAAAGACCAACTAGAACAAAAGCATGTATATATGACAGATTTATTTTACTTCATACCAAAAAGTGATAATAATCAGCAGAATGAGCAACATTCAACAATATAATTATCATGAAAAAAGTTGACAAATCTCTACTTGTCAAAATGTCCCTTAACATCACCTTTTCCCTAATAACTTTCTTCACTCTTAACAAATTTCTATAAAACTTACTTTGTATGGTACAAAATGCTTATAGGTTATTTCTAATTTTTCTTTTTCTAAAAGAGGACGTTATGATTCCTGCTTAGAGGTTGCCAAGGGGATTCTCACATGACTTGACAGATATTCCTTATGACTGAATGATTTGTTCTTTCTCCCGAGTGTGGTTTCTCATGTGGCTGGTCAAGTGGCTATTGAAACTAAAACACTTGCCACATTGACTACACTCATAAGGTTTCTACCGAGTGTGGATTCTCATATGTCTTGTCAGAGTTTCACTTCGACTAAATGATTTCTCACACACAGTACACTGATGTTCTTTCTGCCCAGTGTGGATTCTCATGTGGCTGGTCAAGTGGCTACTTTGACTAAAACACTTGCCACATTGACTACACTCATAAGGTTTCTCACCGGAGTGGATTCTCAAGTGTTTTTTCAGAGTTGCACTTTGGCTGAATGATTTCTCACACACTATACACTGATATTCTTTCTCACCAGTGTGAATTCTCATATGCTTGG
>CM032667.1:47230350-47278005 GCA_019095985.1 Streblospio benedicti
AATAATATTTGATATAGTGGATTATCATTTATTTCGATAATTGTACTGTGAAATGTTATATTACAATGCAAATTTATTTTTGTATATTTTCTAAAGATAATCATTTTTTTTTCAAACTGTTCTACGCAAGCATAGAGCACAAGTACAGCAGTACCATTTGTAAGAGGAACAAAATGATCTTATATATCATCAAAAGACAATTCGTCTCCCTTAGAGGGTGATGAAGCATCTGAGATGGAAACTCAAATCAGCTGTTATCACGATGTCACCAAACAAAATAAACCCAACAACAAACATGCAACATAATAACGATAAACTCTGGGGAATTGATCGCTGTTTTTTTAACTGAGATAAGATTCTTTAAAAACAAATATTTAGATTCCAGGCAATGCTTTCACTGCATTAGGTGTATATACATTGAAAGGTTTAACACACCTGTATTTAAACACATTAAAATTTGAAACTGTTAAAGAACAAACATTTCTTGCATAACATTGCTCTATAATTAGCATTTATATACTAATTAATCAAAATTACATAATCATCAGCAGCAGTGTCTTTGTCAAGTAGATATTAAAACGACAGTGTCAACAAAAGCACGTGGCTGCTGCCTAGAAGCGGGTCACGTGCTCGCCCGTGTTGTAGCCCGGATGTTCGGCCTCGAAGGCCTTGTTTGTGGCGCCAGAGGTCACTTCGTCACCGGTAGCTTTCTTCTTTGATCTGCCAACAAAGAAGAAAACAAAACGCCATTACAGATTTTATTGCATAGCTTTACTTGTGTCAACACAGCCTCCAAACTACATAATGCCCGGCTGCAACCTCAAAAACAACGCCCTTCATAAACATTTCACTTAATATTAAAAGAATGCTGTTTCTCCAAGAGATTATTTTGTTACAAATTTACATTTTTCAAATCAATAATTATGTACGCTGATTTTTGTAGAGCTGATTTTTGTAGACCTGCGTCACTACTGAACCTGAAGTGACACCTTTTCTGGACTGTTTAATGGTTAGTCACAGTGTGAGTTATTGTGGCATCTTTTTTTTTCTTTTTTGAAGTGTACTCACTTGCCTTATTTGACAAAAAACAATTAAAGATTATGATACATTTCATAAATAAATGTAAGAGTAGTTCACAAATGAAAGACAACATAATTATACAGTAGTATTATTCAAAGAGTATAAAAATAGTATATATTTATTTTATTTTTTCATTATCCAATAGATATATTATATGATCTAGAATAATTCTACTGATGGTCTTTTTTTAAAGCCTGTCATTTCAAATTTACAATTCTGTATAAATTCATAAAACATTTTATCTACCGGGTACAAAGGTGTTTGCCATATTTGACAATATTTCTATTTTTCCATAAAAACCAATTGCAACTAAATAAGATCCAGTTTACAATTAACTTTATACATCTATGATTAGATTGGCATCCAAACAGTACCACTTTCTCGTTTATATGAATATGCACGTAAATATTCTAACAATTATTTAAGTCTTTTATCTTGTCCTGTAATATGTATATTAAAATTATATGTTCAAGTTACATAATGTACACAGTCCATTCGACATATCCGTATGATTTAAACGGGTTTCACAAAATATAGCTCTATGTTTAATTTTAAACTGAATATTGAAAACTTTTTATTGCATAACAATTTTGTTTCCATCAAATTCATAAACATTTCTTTATATAATAATTCCGAGTTTGAAAAGAAAAGATTCCATTTATCTACACAGTTTGGTACTTTAGTTGGATGTAGGAAGGCTTGATAAACATCTTATTGTTTTCAATTTTAGAAATTGATTCCCTTCCATTTAGTTGTATTTTCCTGCTATTTTACATAACTGTTTGTTATTAATAAGGAAGTTTGGAGCATCTAAAATCCCATGAGGATATCTAACCAATTTGTCGGAATGGCTTTTCTTTTTTGTGTATTTTGCTGAAGTGTTTCTATTTTCTTTCAACATTGTTTTATGTCTTTTGGAGGCTTAAAGGTGTTATTGTGGTCTCCTTATTACAAGGGATGGTAACCAAATAATAGGAGTTGTAGCTGGCGGCCATCTTGAAAAATGACAGCCATTTGGAAAAATGTCAAAAATGAATTCTACATAATACAACACCAAAACAGCCATCTTGAAAAATGGTTGCCATCTTAGTTTTTTCAGTTGGTTCTACTCATAGAAATATTGAGTATGCCTTTGAGAGTCATCATGCCGATTTTGATACTTGTATCACCATTTGCACGATTCTGTCAATTAGCTCAGTCCCGTAACCAGGGCCTTGAAAGCGGTATGGCAAAGGATATTTTTGTAAAGCAGTCAAATTCTTATTCACAATATAAGAAGAGTGTTATTATTATCTTTTTATTTCAAATATTTCATTATGATCCGTATTTCAACATTCAAAAGCAATAACACTATCAAACAACATCGTTATTCACAATTTCTGCAAATACATATACAAGCCTAAAGACAAGAGTAATAACACAAACAAAACCATCAACGTAACATTTTACCATTATAGAACCCCAATCTTATTATCATATCCATAAGCTTGGATGATGCAACTAATTCACTTGTGAGAAAATGTAAGAGCAATTCTCGTCTCTCCTGTTGCATTCCATTTCTGAAGCACTTTTCTGTGTTGATGTCTTTGACAAATGTTTTTTCTCTGTGCACATAAAGCAAGGCTAAACCATTGAGACGAGACTCACACATTGAACATCTAGACCATGTTTTCAGGCAACGAAGGGAACTGAAACTTCTTTCACATGCAACAGAACCTATTGGCAATGTAAGGAGCAATAGCAGGATTGTACATATATTGGGAAAGAACTCTTCATTGCATGCGTCAATTGCTCCTTTCAAAGTATCAGGTTTTTCATTAGATGATCTGTTCCACTTTGTCATCCACCTGAGTATTTCCTGATCAAAGTCATTTGGATTCGGCATGTCAGTCTCAAAGGTGTCAGTAATAGTAGCTTCCACTTGTGGTGTCAACTGTGGCAACTTACTAGGTATGAGATATGACGCAAACATAACATTTTGCATCTCAGCAGGGAATCTGTCTTTGAGATGTGTTACAATGTGATCCACAAAGGGAATAAATACATTCACTTCGAAATATTGCTCTGTGCCTCCTGCATTTGCCCTGTACCTCTGCCTTCCTGCTAATCTAGGTTTTGTTGGTTCCACACCAATTTTGGCAGCAAACTCAACAGCCCTGTCGTAAAGCATTTGCTCCTTTCCCACGTGATAGCCACCTAGCATCGCTCAGTGCAGAAAGAGCTAATCTACGTGACACTGATTCTAACTGTTTCTGATCTTTCTTTTCGTGCTGCTCAATACCAGCAAACATGTCTTGAATAGATGATTGGTTTTTTAAATGACGTCTCTCGTTTGCATTCCAATTCCCTCTAAGTGGTAAGCCCCTCTTGCCTGATGCTATAATCACATCTAAAATTCCTAGAAGTGTGTTTTTATTTCTTTCAATCTTTTCTTGAAATGCACGACTCAACAATGTGTTAGGGTTAGAAGAATCATCATCTAATGAAGTTAGAAAGTGTTTAGCATCTTCGCATGCATCTTTATGGGAATCACTATTGGCATGCATGTCAAATCCCCTGTTCTTGCAAGTTGCATTTTTCCAACTACAGAAGGGCTTTACAACAAACTCAGTGTTGAATTTAGCTTTAGCAAAACACAAACATCTTGTGCAAAACACGCCATCCAGCTTTTGTGAATATGAAATCCACTTAAACTTCTCTTCCCAATCTCTCACATATCTCCTTCCATTATGATCAACAGAAAATGCAATATTTCTACACACATTGGAAGAGAGTCTCTCTTGTGACTGCTGTGTACAAGGTCTTGATACTTGTGAAACGGTATTGAGTGCTTGTGAAGTATTGGATTGCTTAGACTTGTCTTGGTGTGTGTCAGGAGTTGACATACGTTGCTGTGTTGAATCAGCTTGACTATGGCCAGGTTGTTCTGTGGTAGGATACGTTTCTGACTGAGTCACAGAAGCATGTGGTGTTTCTATGTTAGCAGATGTACCGGTAGTCTGCAATATTTCAGATGACACCGGTGATGCATTTATTTCAATATTACTAGGATTGGTTGATGAATGACTTTCAGCCACATTCCGTTTGTTTGCAAAGAATTTCTCTAATTTTGATTGTTCACCAAACTTTCTTTTTTCTGATGAAATTC
Organism: Streblospio benedicti; assembly: GCA_019095985.1. Lineage (NCBI taxonomy): Eukaryota > Metazoa > Annelida > Polychaeta > Spionida > Spionidae > Streblospio > Streblospio benedicti. The sequence continues at coordinate 47,234,579 of CM032667.1, forward strand.
CTCGTTCCTTTTCTTTCTTAATGGCACAAAATGTTTATCTTTTACATGCCCTATGTTCAATGTTGCATGTGTTTGACTAGAAGATTCAAACTCCATTTCAGATAGAGATTGATTTGTAGGGTTGAAAGTAGTCACCACTATGTTTTTTTTTCACAAATGATTAGCAACACCACTCAATACAAGACTGTCTTGTGTCTCTGCTTCTTTCCTTTAGTGTGCCAATGAACTCAGCATCTGCATGAGCCAAATCATATATATAGTTGCCACAATTCTGCAAAGATAAGAGAAAAATGTGTATCAATTTAGTATTTCTATAACATCGTGATCAATCAAATCCTAGTTAATTAGCTAATACCACAAAACATGATTATTGATAAGGAGTATCATCATATAATTATACATACCTCTAAATCTTCAAAGTACTGAACAAGATCACTCATAAGTGTTACTGCGTCCCATGATGCAAAGGGGTTTATCTTTAAAATTGAGTTGAATAAACAGTTGCCATCATATGGAACATTGCTTACAAGCTCCAAATCATTAGCCTTAACTCCTCTTAGCAACGACTGAAGATCTTGATCACTAACTCGCCGTTCATCCCTAGCAGTTTCAATACTACGCTCAACTTGACTATTATCCATGGTTAATGATATTACAATTACACCCTTGCCTATGATCGTGTTGTGTCAATCATTATCTTTTTTGCACTCAAGGTCAAATTGGCCAACATGATATTCATAAATGGTACCTTCGTAGATACGTATTTTCAAGCTGAAACTTAACGAATTATTGAATATGATAATTGTCACAGAATGCATTCACATCATTGACTCGCTGACCAATTGTTAGCATTGTGATAGGCAGCTGTTGGCAGTAATTTATGAAGAGCGTGAAAAGGGCATGGCATATCTGAAGATTTTTGTTTCTTCGAAAAAAAAAAGCGGTGGGGCATAGCTCAAAAGCGGTGGGGCATTTGGGGCATTGACAAAAGCGGTGTGGCATTCGCCGTACCTGCCACATGCTGATTACGGGCCTGTAGCTGCTCCACTATAATAAAAGTACATTACTATGTGTATCCTCAATTTCTTAGACAATTTTTGTACATCAAAGAATTCAAAGAACATCAATCACAAGTTCAGGTGTTGATTATTAGGAAGAATTTTCAGTGGAGTATATTTCTCTACTGACATTAAAAAAGAGAGGTGTTTGTCATTTGCTTTTATTGATAGTAGGTGAAAAATATTAATTGTATACTAAGTAAAGCTAATTCATCTTTACAAATCACATGTATGTTATTTTGAAATATGTCAGAAGGAACTGGCAGATCCAAGTTCTGAACAAAAAAGTGGCTGGCAACAACAACAACAACAACAACAACAACAACAACAACAACAACAACAACAACAACAACAACAACAACAACAACAACAACAACAACAACAACAACAACAACAACAACAACGAGAGCATGAGTATTGAGATGTCTCGAACATGGGCCAATATCAAAACCCATTAAAGTAATTATCTGGGTCTGACTTTACTAACTAAAACCACAGCAACAAAGCAAAGGCCGTGGCACGCACCGTCCGATGGCCTCGGCGTCGGCGATGGTGTCTGGGAGCGGGCGACCCAGCGTCTCGGGCAGCAGGAACGACGTGACACCGGCGCCCAGCGCGAACAGCCCGAAGATGAGGGACGGCAGCGGCACCCACACCGCCATCTGCAGCAGATCTATGCTTGTGCTCACCTATACACTTAATTTGCCTTCGCCGGCACACCTTGAGTCATTGGGCACATGCTTCGTAGAGAGTAGAAACCAACTGAGACTAATCAGTCGCCATTCTTTTCCCCTTCATTGTTTACTTATAGTAGTGCCCGTGCATTGAGTGGTGTTTTGGTTTGTTTCTACGAATTATTTAGTGCATATAGTAAAGGTGAAAACCAAACAAACAGACTATGATATACGATTTTTTGAATGCTAGTTGAGCACATTGTCCCGTGTGCTCGCCCCGCCCGCACGTACCAGCGGCTCGCCCATGAAGGGCGCGATGAGGCCGGACACGCGCGACATCATGGAGGAGGAGCCGACCGCCAGGTGGCGCACCGGCGTGGGGAACAGCTCGGCCGTGTACACGTACACCACCGAGAAGGCAGACGTGATGGCGCCCTTCCCAACAAGCGTGAACGTCGTCACCAGCCAGCCAAGGTCTGCAGCAAAATACCAAGTCAGAGGCTCAGGGACAAGAGAACGGCCGGATGAGGGGGCAGACTGCGGGCTCAACAGCCAGGGAGGTATGCCATAGAACACGCGGGACTGAGGACGGGCGTTAGTGAGGGTTCCGCGGCTGGAAGGAAATGTTCCCAGTCACAGCCGCTGGGATCACTGGCACACAGCACACAGTCCTCTTTATTCTCTCCAAATTATCTCCACTTGCGGTTGTAATCCCAACAGGAAACTGGGGGTATCGCTGGCGCATCGTTAGTAACTGTGCAGGTATTATGAGTGAGGCCAGTCTAAGGGTATGGTTGAATAATATCAAGTGCCATGGCAATTGATATGTATATTATGACTGGATCAAGGTAGGGGGGGATAGTGTTCAGTTCTGCAAAATGTGCAACATGTGTCAAAATGTGTGGTTCAACCTAACATATAAATAACACCACAATCATCAGTTGACACCAACCCCACAACGATTCACTATAGCGGCGGCAGCTCGCAGTTCTATTCAAAAAGGAAATTATCGAGCAGGGTAGTCAAATCCACGCACCATCCCCTCTATAAGGCAGCCCCTGCTACTGACCGGTGTTGTCGAGGAAGGGGATGCACAGCAGGCAGCCGGCGCCGCCCAGCAGGAAACTCCAGCCCAGGGTGAGACGCCGCCCAGCCACGTACATCAGCAGGATGCACAGCAGGTTCGCTGCAAGGGGCAGAGCAGTGAGCATTGCAATCGGGGCTTTTTCACCATAACATAGATATATTTGGATTAGATGTTGTCAGTTTACTTCTCAAAGCCTCCTCTGATACATTTAAACGTCTCGTAAAAATTGGACAGATATTTAATTTTGTTTGATATACTCGCCCCAATACCAGGACATCTTTTACGGCAGCTTCTTTCATGGAGTATATGAGGACTTGAAGTTAGATTTATATTCAGGTCAAAAGTTGGAAGCATCCATCCAATTACCATTATCATTGGTCACCATATTACCATGCCTCTATCAAATTTGATCTGGTTTAAATTCATATCGCTGTTTCTTTAAAAGGAAATCAAAAATAAACTAATATAATTTCAAAAGAAAAAATCTGAACAAGTTCAAACACCCGCTTTTGCCTCAAGTCCACATTCACTATCGGGGGTCACTGAGTATATGCATGCGCTGTCCCATACAAATACACGCACTAACACCCCCCCCCCCCCCCCCCCCCCTGTCCGCACTGACCGGGGATCTCCACGAGGCCGGACAGGAAGGTGTTGAGGTAGACGGAGCCCACCAGGCTGCTCGTGTTGAGGGACAGGCCGTAGTACACCAGGCTGCACGTGAACCTGTAAACGGAAGTGCTGGGTGTGAGTGCTGGGTGTGAGTGCTGGGTGTGCAGTGCTGGGTGTGGCAGACTGGGCTTAGTGTGGACCGTGTGTGTGGTGTGTGTGCATGAGCAGACTACACCGGTCGGCAATTGTCCATGTCCGCAATTGGACCGATGTCACCATTATATTATCATCACAAATAAGAAAATATCATAATCGTGGTATATGTGCCTGTACGTGTTTTTGTCCGTGTGACTGAGCTGATGTGTTCATAACCCACCCTTAAAAACAACAAGCCCAAGCAGTGGTGACAAAGTGCAAGTATTAATTTACCACCATATTTACCATTTACACGCTCATACTATCTACGTCTAGTTGTTAACATTACGTTTTATAGACGGGTGCACCCAACGAGCTGTTCCTTCAAAAAGCTGTTCCTTTGCCATTTCCATCTGGCTGGGACTTTCAAATTTGCATATCCAGCTGGCAGAAAAAAAGAACAGGTCAACCATTTGAATGCCAGCTGGTAAATTTCAATTTCTGACCCCAGCTTCAGCTGGCAACTGTGAAGGTACAGCTTGGCTGGCAAATTTTTAGGTACAGCTCATCTTCACTATAACAATGATTGAAAAAAGTTTGCATTTCATTTACTTAATGTATGTTTTTAATCATTCATTATTCAAATGCCTGCTCACAGACCTCATGACTACAATGCAATGCTTATGGAAGTTGATAGATATTTATAGACAGATTAATATCTGTATGATTGATAAATTCACAATCGACAGATAACTACATGTATGATTGATAAATTCACAAAATCATTATCATTTTCAAATGTGTCCCAAAATTGAGACCATATAAGAATTAAAACATTTGAAATTCCAATTTCCATTCACACATATGCACAGAACAAAAACTCACATGATATTGGACCCCCTAAATTGCCAAATATTCAAATTAATTGCCCGTGGGTGTTTGTTTGTATACTTTGTATACTTTTATGTGGAACTAATATAAAGTTCTAGCTTCAGTAACTGTGCTATTTGTTTAAAAGCTGTCAGTTATACAAAGTTGTACCTTTAAGATAACATTTTTTTCAACTATCAAAAGCTGTACTTTCAAAAACGCATCTTCCCAGCTATGGGAAGCTGTACCTTCAAAATAACACGTTCCCAGCTGGCAAGAAGCTGTTCCTTCAAAATCCGAATTTTTGCCAGCTATGAAAAGCTGTGGCTTCAATTCCGTCTGATTTTACCAGCTGGGAAAATTAGACTTTTGTCCTCCTGGCTGGCAAACTTTGAAATCCTCAGCTGGCTGGGAATGAAGGAACAGCTTTAACTAATTCATTTGACTAATTAATTAGTAGTAAATATTTTTAACTGAATTTTAATGCATTCCAATGCATTTGAAACATATTTAGAAAAATGTGTCGTCGGGTGCTCCTGTATAGACACTAGCTGGCCCGGCTCCTACGGAGCCTATTTTGAGGGGAGTATAGCCATCCCAGAATGGCGATAATGGAAGTTAAAATAAATCCATTGTAAGAAAGTTTAGTTTGCAACGGCATCAACCTCCAACAGGGAATCATAACGTCCTCTTTCAGCGGGACGGAAGAATGCTTTGACGTTTCATCACATATTTTAATCAAAATTTATTTTGTTTTCTTTTTAATCATAAGCTATTTCGCCAAACAATTGATACATCCTTATTTAGATTGACCAATGGATTAGGTTAGTTGTCCCCGGGAGGTTGATTAATGGATAATAGCGGCTTTGTTACGCCTTTGTTCGGCAGATTGACCCGTGGACAATTGTGTAATAACAAACCGTTGTATCAGCCAACAAACGAATGCGTCGAATTGACTAACGGCCATGGAGTGGCCGGAAACAGAACACTTCCATGTATCGTGCAGGGTATTTTTTGACCAATTCAAAGCAGTTTTCTCATAAATGATGACATAATTGAATGTGTGCGGCTTGTGAACACATTTCTACATTACTGATGTAGCGCAAGTTGAAGTTTTTAAGTGACAAAATTGTAGTGGTGAGCGCCAGGAGCGGGAAAATGTCACATTTTCATCGAATCAGCATTGCCAAGCAGATTCAGTGAAGCAGTGGGCTAAATGAGTAGAGAATGAAAGGTATGGTGCATATGGCAACATGCACACAGTAGCAAGGCAGGGAGAGGGTCTAGTTTTGAAGCCCTAAAACGCCACTGATAAGAGCAAAGGACGATAAATGTCCGAGATTCGTAGGGGGTGGTCGGCAAAAAGAGGCACAGTCGGTTTTGCGTAATTATATATTAATCATACTCCTTTCTGTACTAATAATCAATACAATATTTACACGCCAGATAAATTAAGTCCATCTCATTTTAGCATATTTTGTGGAACAGCACTAATCAGACTTCACAATAAAGATACGCCTTGAGCTAGTGAATATTTCATTTAATACCTGCGTGATGTCACCATGATTTATTGTCAAATTCTTACCACGCCAGGTACATGATGAACAGTTCTTTTCTCAGTAGCGGGTGCCTCAAAATGTCGCCGAATGTTCCCTTCTGCTCAGGCTCATCTTTCTACATAAGTAGAAAATTAGAGAAATAACGTTGTTCACAATTTCAAAAACACAAACTTTTGATTTTATTCACTGGTGAGCATGCATTACACGGGGCAAAATGTAAAGACTCTGGTGAATACAATCGTTATTTCCTCCAATTGATTGTACATAAGTACACACGCAAATTATATAATAGTGATATTTAGATCCATTCCGTCATAACGCCATAAGATACATGGCCCTGTGAAACACAAGTGCGTCAAATCAATATGTATTGAACAGATACAAAACACTGCTCTGCCCGCCTGCTCGGCGGCCTGTGACTGACCTGGTCCGCGGCCGGGCTGAGTTTGAGGGTGTCCGGCAGGTGGCGGCCGTTGACGGCGGCGATCTTGGCGAGCACGCGACGCGCGTCCTCCTCGCGGCCGCGCGACAGCAGCCAGCGCGGCGACTCCGGCACCACGCTGCGAGGGGAGACGAGGGCTTGTATAGGGGTGGGGGTGGGGGCGCAAAACGCACCATTGGTAGTAGTAACGTTAGCGGTGGTGGGGCTGATATATACAAACAACTTTAGTGCATTGACTGTGAGTGGCTGGGCTCTGCCGGGGAGGGGGTCTCGCGGTGTAAGAAGGGATTCACACAGATTAAAGAATCACAGTACAGGAACCGCCTACAACCGGCCTTTACCATCAACCAAAACAGTGACCTTTACCAACAACAAGCATGGCAGATTCTCACATCCGTTTTGTGTTTGTTTTTCATTTCACACTTATGTTCTGTTTAGGCGCTGTAAAATAATCTAACAAGTAATAGCAGATGGCGGATGTTTGTAATGAGATATGTCTACAGGGGGCTACAATTAAAACTGTAATATCTATGTCATGATCTGTCACTTGAAGATATGCTTTAAGGGTCAGTGTGTTGTTACCTGAACACAAGACAACTGTGTGGTAGACACTAACAGCTGGTGTCCAGCATGTGTGTGGATACAATACTAGTCTGTAAAATGCATTTGTAGTTTTCTTGTTCCTTTATATGCTACTTATCAAGCCAAAGTTAAAATGAAGGAGTAATACAACTTTGAAACTGTGGCTGCTGGATAAGTAGCTCAAAAGAGTACACATGAAACCAAAATGTAAAAACAAAACAATAAACAACTAAAACAAAACACAAACAAACAAATACAACTGAAGCACGATCACTGAGTCCCAATGTTTGTAGTTGATGGGCTATGCTTGTAACTGATCCATAACGACCTCCTGTAAGGAGGGACTACATTGGGACTCAGTGATCGTGTAGTGAAGGCAGCACTCGGGCGTACAAGGCGAAGAGCAGGGTGACGGCGACGGGCGCGGCCATCACCACCTGCAGCAGGCGCCAGTCGCGCACAAAGAAGGCGAGGCCCGGCAGCGTCATGAAGCCGAGCGAGAAGAACATCTGGTACACGATGCCCGTCAGCGTGCGGTACTTGGGCCCGATGATCTCCATCACTAAAAGCACGCAGCCTCACGGTGAGACAGGCAGGTGCACCCTCAGCGGCACGACCACCAGTAACTCTCAATTAGTATGTACAGAATTTATTAAGATATAATTGCCCAACATAGACAGTAGAAAAAAATGGGACAGGGAGTTGAATGTGAACTGCACGAAGGTCTGGCGCAGAGGCGGAGGCCTATGCCCTATTCAAGTTTGAATCTTGTGTAGCTACAAGTGCACAATGGACCTTCATGCAATGTACCTAATAAACAGAACGTTTCAACTATAATAACCTGTGTATCAGGCACTGTTTATGACACTTGTCTTCTCTGATTATGATCTAAACACAACATCAGCATGTGACATAATATTAAGAAACAATGTAGGCCTATGTATATTCTTTTAACATTTGGAGTCACTATACCATCTGCATTCAGCATCAATCAGTAGAATCATTTGTGCATGTGTAGAGAAAAATAAACACATTGATATTGTAGATGGAAGAGTGTTTGCGCGTGCATGCACACCTGCTACAAAGGTGTGCGTGCATTTGTGACGTGCGTGCGTGTGTATGACGTACCGATGACGAAGGCGGTGAGGTAGGCGGCCGCGTTGAAGACCGACATGAGGAAGCGGAGCGCGACGAAGGCGGGGTAGGACGGGGCGGCGGCGCCCGCCAGCCCGAACACCAGGTGCAGCACCGTGGCCCCCAGCAGCGTGGGCAGCCGACCCACCCTGACGGCGGGCAGAGGGGGTTAGAGAGTGTTAGATCCTGGGGGCAGGGGCGTGTTAGATTATACGGACCACCTTGTGGGGGTGGGGTATGTTAGATCGTGCGGTTGACATTAAATTAGATGGCCACGTTGGGATGTTTGGCCTATCATAGGGAAGTGGGCCACCGCTGGTTTACCCATCCATCCGTGTTCTACATAATGTTTTCCAATGTCAATTCATGTGAAAATAAAAAGGACTGTTACAAATAATGCCATTGTTCATTTATTCCACTGACCTGCCACTGACCACTTATAACTCCTACTGACCACTCAACTGACCTGTCGCTGACCGCCCCTGACAGCGGTGCCCCGAAGAAGATGCCGAGCAGGTAGAAGGTGGACACGAGCGACACCTTGAAGTTGTCTCCGCACACCAAGTCCCACTGCAATGTGGAGGAGCGCGGGTCACCACCATACATGTGGTGTTTTAGTCGTACTTGTATTATCAGTTCTATTGTATAAAAGCAAGGTTGTAACATTTTCACTAATTGCTTCATAACACGTTTTAATGTTATATCATTAGATAATATTATTACATGGTGTAATGGGTAAGATAAGTAATAATATGAGAGAAAATCAAAGCCTGAAAGAACCTAGAGTGATCCAGCACACAATAAGACTCGCCCGCACTGCTCTTTTAGTGGACCAGTTTCGTGATGGTATCTATTTAGTTTCTTATGGACATAAACTATGGAACCCAACATAACATTACATTCGTTTACATATATTTTGACAACTGAGAAAAAGCTGAGTGCCCATCTGTACCTCTGCGGTGATGGTGGAGTAGAAGACGGACTGGTCGTACACCCAGGGCCCCGCCTCGCACCGCCGCGTGGCCGTGCTGTTGACGACGGCCGCGCGGTCCCACGCCTCCAGGTCCGCGTCTGCGGGCAGCAGGAGGAGGCGTTACTGGCCGGGGGCGTAAGGGGTATCAGGGGCTTTGTATTCATGACCAATAGTGGATATGTCGAAAATGATACAATGACTATAGAATAATATTCTAGGGGGGAGCAAGCACATTAATGCCCACCCCGCCCTATTTCACATGAAGGATGGTGGCTCCAGGTCCTCCAGAACACGCCAGATTTCTCATTTCATGGTGGATCGGATGGCATGGATCAATATTCGTTACATAACAGCCTGAAGACCAAGTAGCTCGAACCAGGGCAAAATTGCTAGTGTGACAAGCCGTCAGAGCTGTAGATGCTCCACATACCCCAGGTATCCATCCAGACGATTAAGAAAAGCAAGTAACTGGTCTAGATTAGCGGAGCTGCTTTGTTACTTGCATGGCGGTTGATTGTTACAGTAATACCGGCCTTATTATGGTTTGGAACTGATCATACAGCCTCCCAAAGACACCAGACATGTCCAGCTTAATTCATGGTCCAAATATGCTCCAGTTTGCCCCCTGAAGCGACCAGAAATGGGTCGGCTATTCCGTCCGGGAATTACCGAACCAGCCACATAACTCCAAATGTGAAGCCAGATCACCCACGATCCACCCCGAAATGACAAATCTGGCGTCTTCTAGAGCAGCTGGAGGTCAGGGGGTTAAAATCCCATGATGTCCGTGCTTCCCCATGGAGAAACTCCAATTGTTAGATTATGTTGTGGACTGTTTGTACCTGCTGACCACGTGACTTACCGGTGTAATTGTTGTAGGGCAGGTCGAAGTACTCGCAGCGCTCGTAGTCGGCCGCCTCGGCGTCGCCCGGGATGGCGATGTACTTCTGCGCGGGGTACGACACGTTCTCCAACCGCGACACCTGGCACCGCAGCACAGACAATTCCATACATGTATGTGCACTAGGTATATATGTGATAGTATCTTAACCGCATACGCATGTTCGTCTTTTGCAATAACTATAAATAATGACAAAAGAATTACATCCGCCAATCTGGATGCCATCTTGATTTGTGTAAAAACACTCAAGTGTGTGACGATTATATAACAGCCTGTTGAGCAAGTGTTGACATTCATCACCCACACCTCGCAAATATCGATGATTTTTGTGAACTACTTCCCCTCACACATCGTAGAACGATTACCTGGCACTAGTGGTCAGCCTCACCTGGCACCAGTGGTCAGTCTAACCTGGCACCAGTGGTCAGCCTTACCTGGCACCAGTGGTCAGTCTCACGTGGCACCAGTGGTCAGTCTAACCTGGCACCTGTGGTCAGTCTCATCTGGCACCAGTGGTCAGCCTTACGTGGCACCAGTGGTCAGTCTCACCTGGCACCAGTGGTCAGTCTTACCTGGCACCAGTGGTCAGTCTTACCTGGCACCAGTGGTCAGCCTCACCTGGCACCAGTGGTCGGGCGTGCCTCCGATGAACGTCATGGCGATGCTCTGGTAGCCGGGGAAGAAGGACGGGATGCCGAGCAGCAGGTACACCAGCACCTGGCGGACAGATACACGCGTGTATGGGGGTATGTGTGTGTGGGGGGATAAGGTAGCTCAGGGATTTCCTACGGGCAAATATGGCTATGGAATAACAAACATGAAAGTGATATACTTTGGCGGAACGTGGCTGGTATTGGTGAGGACGGGGTGGGGGGCCATGGAGCAGGCACTACTAGTACAGTAAACCTGACTATAAAGAGCACTCAGAACTGTTCCAAAGAGATCATTGTCAACTTGTTGACTGAACTTATGAAAATGGACAGCTGTGTTTTCTTCTCTAAAATCAGAGGAGATAAAACTTAGAGTGAAGGCGAAAACTTGTGACTTGAATATGGTCAGATATGAGTCCCCCTACTGCTACTGTTGGGTATGGGTATTGACATTGTGTATAGAGTGTGCGAGTATGAATAAAAGTAACCATTATGGTACGATTTTCAAACTCTCCGCTAATTCTTTCTGACTATTTCAGATGTAGCCCCTGAAACTATTACAAATATTCGGGACACCCCTGTAAGTGCATCCAATTCCAACATTATCAAGCATCCCCCGCCCCATTAAAACCTAATATAATAATCAAGTTGAGTTTTTAGGGTCCCTCCCCTAGTTTGTTCATCCTCTGCTCGAATATCGTGGATAATACATGGTAGCCCCCTCAACGGTAAAGATAATGACGATGTATTTTGAGTTGAATGACATATAAACATGTTAAATTGTAATACTGTTCAGCCCCATGACCAACGATTACAGTTTAGCTCAGGTGATATCAAAGCTGGCGTCAGTCCCCTGGCTGCTCTCTCTCCTAGTACAGCATCCCACCACACACCCTATAGACTTGGAGATGAATCTAATATCAACATCCATTTTTATAGTCCTATACCATCTAGTATGTGTGTTTCCTGTGTACATATGTACACCAAAATCCGCTAAGTGAACACAGGCATTATCTGGTCAAGTGGTCACTGTATGTGACATCATTAGGCAGAGGGTGTGAAAAGCAACATTGATTCTGTGACATGCGAATGTAGCAATATGTTTGACCCACTGAGACACCCAATATCAACCTCCTTATACCCCCCCTGAGTCCCCACCTGGTACACGCCCAGCTCCCCGATGTACGTGAACACATCATCGAACTCCATCCTCGCGGGGTCACAAGCGGGGTCACCAGAGGTCACCAGAGGTCATGTGAGGTCACCACAGGTCTCAGGTTCGACTGACTGAAAAACATTTTAAACATGGTTTGATTGCTGAAGTGATGGATAACCTTCCGATCAGGGGTCTATTCATATGGTTCAGTAAACTGTTAACATTGAGGATCATTGAACTGGCTTCCCGTCCTTTTCCGTCCACACGCAATGCAGTTGAACCACGTGGTGTGTTTCGCTGTGTTTTGTTTACGGAATGTGCAGTGTATCGTCTGTCTATAAGAAAATAAGAAAACTAAAACTGAGAACTCACTAGCAATAACAAACTAGTTTCGACCATCGTCGGTTTCACGGCTTCATCATTCACACTGCTCTATCCAGCCCATGTTCATAGTTGCGTACAAGACGATGAGTTTCCATCAAAGTACGTACTTCAAGCAGATTTCATGAACTGGATTCCATCACAGATATTCTAATCACTGATGTTTTACATACGCACCTATGTAGAAGGATGACCTATGTTCTCACCAATATTTGCTGAATAACATATAGAATGTTTGAAACAAGCAAAACAGGAAAATAACTACATTTTCTGTACGAACCTGTGAATCTGGCTATGACCGGCTTAATGCAGATGCCAGTTAGTCCACATTGGAGAGAAACCGTTTTAACAACAATCTGAATTTGTAATCCTCAGTTGCTATATGCTGTCCATGGTTGACAACTTGACATAATGAATCAGGATCCCACTACATGGTCCGTTATCATAATACGCTGTGATTGGGACAGCGCGCGCCTTGATTAAAGTTGTTGGGAATCTGTTCACTGTTTGCGTGGCTTATCACAAAATTTGAATGTTGATAGCTAAATTTTCACTTATTAATTTGCTTGTTGATTTACCACTCAAACGGTTATGGGTATTAGGTATATGTTGTGACGCTCGACAAAAGATCTAGCTTATTTTATTTCTGTCTTCTTTCTCTCCCACCTACCTCTCCTACCGCATTGATTCACTCACTCACACAAAGAAAAAAATTGTTAATCATTATATTATAATTTCAAATATCAATCATAAAATCAAATAAAAGTAGAGGTAACTAGTATAATTAAGTGGATAGTCTCATACTAAAGTATGTGTCAATTTAATCCCAACTCTGGAGAAAAAAAAAAACGCGCAAGTGCAGAAACCTGCTCCGTTCAATAATTGTCATTTACTCTTTACCCACACCCATCAGTAGAACGGTCAACGGGTCAACACATTATATAACAATGCTGTTGTCAGGGGTGGGGTCAATTCCGTTTTGTCAATTCCAACTGCAATTCCAATTCCATTTCCCCCTCAGGGTTCAATTCTAATTCCACAGCCTTCAATTCCAATTCCAATTCCTTTGACTTCAATTCCAATTCCACATAAGTAAAAGTATTTATGATGCATTTATGGAAGGTTTAGTGGCCATCTTTTAAAATGAGCATATTGATAAAAAAAATGAGCATCAATGATAGCGTACAAAACAATTGTAAAAATTATATTTCAAATGAAAGAACATGGTTTAAAAATGATGGTTAACAATCCTTTGTGCTTGTTCTCATTCCATAAATACATGGCAGCAATATCTCATGTTCCAAATGACTTTATAGAGTTCTTAATTTTTTTTAAACAATTATCATTTATATGGCATGTATTGAAAGGATAAGTAACATGTAATGCCTTCTAATTACTAATTAAGATGTCCATCAAATAAGTTAGAAGTTTACTTTACTGAAAACAATAGACTTGATTAGCTACTTCCCAGTTGACCTTTGTACAACTAATTTTAAAGTACATGTATATAGAAACAATTATAAGCAAGCACCTGGTAATTGTCATGTCAATTTTAATAGTGTTTGCTTAGGAATTCTTTCATTTACAAATTTCTTTTGTCTTACTTTTAACCTATGCAAGAAATGTCACTTCAATTGAAGTTCACATGATTAACAAAGGGAACAACACACCACTGGTCAGCACTTAATACCAAAATCAAAGGCTGTGAATAACTTTGATATTGGGGAGCTAGTTACTAGTACTATATTTAAAATCAAGTTGAGAGCTCAATGTCAATTCCAATTCCTATACTTCTCTCCCTCTCACACACACACGTCTTTTTAGCAAGCATATTTCTACCAACGATAGATATAGCTGAAGACAGGTTTTACAACCCTAAGCTTCCATTTAACTATATCAAGTGGCCCAGCGGGACTCGAACTCACAACCCCAAGGTTGTGAGACCAGAATGATACCATCATTCCAAGCAGCTCGCTGCGAGAAGTATAAAAATATATCCGCAAGCACTGGGAAACACATATATAATTCCAATTCCATTTTTCTTTCAGATCTTCAATTCCAAATTCCACAATTCCATTTAATTGGACTTGACCCCATCCCTGGCTGTTGTAGTGAGGGCCTGGTGTGTGATAATCAATGATAAGGCCAGAATGTCAGGGTCACAGCTACCTACTGTCAGGCCGTGAGATATTATAAGACTTCAAACTCTACAAAGTTCTATGAGACAATGGCAGATCCAGGTTTTTGGAAAGGGGGGCGCACTTAAGTGATTTCATGAAAAACCCTATGAAAATGAAGTATTTTGGTGGGGAAAGGGGGGGCACGCCCCTTGCGCCCCCCCCCCCCGCCTTGGATCTGCCTATGCTCAATGAGTACTTACTCTGTAACAGACATGTATTGTAGTTTAATGTGCCTTTCCGCTCACATCATGGCGGAGCATGCTTCGGGTTGTACAAGACGTTGCTGTAACACGTCGTGACGTGGCGAGAGCCGGTAACAGCAGTGTGAAAGTTGCTGCTGATCACCTAGCGCCTGCTTACTTTATTGTGTTAGAAATAGTTTAAGTTTTACTGGTTAGACGGTAGAGACTAATGTCAACTATATGTCCATCATTTATTTCGGGTTCGTGTTATTCAGGGCACGGCACCCTCCTGCGCGGGCTCACTGTGTTCTGTTGAAGGTACTATGAACTCTTTCAGGGAAAAAATATTCTATTTTCAGCTTTTTAATATTGATTATATTGTAAACTATGAAGAACAACATGTTTTGAAATGAACCTTTTATCTACAATAGTTTTCCCATTACAACCCATTTCGTGAAGACCAACCCGGAGTGAAAAACAATGATTCATTCTTTGCAGGCTTATAAGGTTATATGGGCTAAAAATTCAATTTTTACATTTTCATTGTTTTGTATGTTATAAATGATAAAGAAAAACATCTTTTTAAAATGAACCTTTTTATCATCAATAGTTTTTCTTATTTAAAGCCCATTTTCTCAAAACTAGATTTGCATAGTGGATTAATTTTTATTTTTATTTTTCTCTCTAATTGTGAAATCAAATTTTCACAAACGGGTATATATTTGAAGATATATGCATTCTGAAGAAAACCTTACTAGGGATTTTGATTTTTTTTTATTTCGTTGATGAATTATGAACGTTTTTGTATTGATTTGCAAGAAAATTTGGAAAATAAGTGGTTTTAAAACTTAAAATGCATGTAAAATGATAAAGGTGGAAAAATATAAAAAATTTGAGGCAAGGTTTTTCTAGATAAATATACAAATTTTGTAACTGAATAGTGATTTCGGTCATTTTGATGTTTTACTATCAGTTATATGCTTCACAGGCAAAGTTGTTAATTTTTCACTAATTGCTTTATAAAAAAAATTTCATCAATCTATACAATTCAAAACATGTTGTGTCATTAGATTAGATAATTATCTACAAAATAAGGTGTAATTTGTAAGAATTGAAGCAATAATGAGTGAGAAAATCAAAGTTTAATAAAATCGTAAGAAAAGAGTTCAGTCCCCTTAATGTAGGCCATTCTGAGTATTTTGCAATGAAATAAATCGGCCTTTTTTTCTTCAAATGTATATTCATCATTCATAATGTTTAAGCGACTGTATTTTTTTTGTCAAAATACTATTCTATGTAATTAAAAACACGTTTTACAATTTCACATATTCATTTTCTACTGGAGTGATAACTAGGCCTACTATGCTACATGTACAAACATAGTTCCTATTTATATAAGTCATATAAACACCAAAATCTCTGGTCTTCTCTTGAGCTTATTCTTGAAGTGATCACAAAAATTGGGGTCACAAAAAAAATTTTTTAAAAAAAAACAACAAAAAACAACAACACAATAGTCTCATACCAGGTTTCAGTTGTGCTGGGACTGGGAGGCAGGGACCTGCAAACCCGAGCATGGGCTGTGTTATTATTTATTCCAACATTATTATCCCAAATTGAGGTAGTGCCGTCATGTAACAAGTCCTCTCATAGCCATACCAGGTTCGGAAGCCTTGTTAAAAGGCGTGTCCCATGTAGAGGACAGTCATCCTTCTGCACGTAAAAGAACTCACCTAGTTTGAAAACAATAGCTAGTGTGATCCCACACACCCTTGGCTCAGTTGGTTACCTAACCTGCATTAAATATATATGTACGCTTTCATGTGCTTTCCTAGGAACATTAGTTCCTGAAGATTATCAATCAATTAATTAACCACACTCGAGTGCAAATCTAAAGTCCTTTAGAAATCAAATTATAGTGTGACAACAAATGCATACCTGATTTGATTATATTTATTTAGGGAATGATATGAAAACAATACACAATATTATATATGATTATAATAAAATGAGCTACAATAAATACTGTGATTATAATTAAGTCATTTTATACAATTCTTTTAAACTTACAATATTCTAAATAGTGACACAGTTAGCAAAATGCTGACCCAACATATCAATAGCAGACATAGTGTAGTTAATAATAGATAACCACCTTCAGACATTCTCGCTACAAATACCTTTTTTGATAAAAAGGAAAATACAAGGCAAAATTAGGGTGGAAACCCAATCTCCTTCACACAATATACATGTAGCTAACGTAACATTTTACAATAATCTTAAAACGTGTGTGACGCACCATTCAAAGCAAAACATTGTAACAAAAATCGTGTGACCAACAAAGTTTTATGCATAATATTCTTTAATTATCTACTCATGTCACGTCTCTATCCAGTTGGAATATTTACATCTAACAGAGTACATAAGAGGAAAAAACATTTTGAAACAATGTTGAAATATAAGACTACAAAGTACCACCAAACTTGGAATTCTTGGATTTAGAAGATGAAGTAATAGTGGCACTACCCTACGCAAATATTATACTCCACTAAAAGAAAGTTTGTTAAATCACTTACACTGTTAGATAATGAAGAAACAAATTATCCTAGTACAATGGCAATCACAAACATTCATACGACTTTGACATTGTCATTTCATTTATCCTACACTTCATCAAAAACATTTGATTACATAACAATAATATACAAAACAAATGCACAAAAATATACAGGCAAATAATTTCCTACTGGAGATTTCCTTCCTTCATAGACCTGTCTTATTTGCTACTGACTATAGAACTGACTGGAGGAGGCCGCAGACGTAAGGACACAGATATGAACACATATTGAAGGTAGTGTGAATTGCCCCATTCCATGTGTAGTAAGCAAAAGTAACTAGTAAGTGTGCAATCCATGGTGAGATTGCGAGTCATGGACTGTTATTTAGATAAAGACGGAGACGATACTCAGGAAAGCCATTTTATACAGCTCCATGGGAAAAACGTTAGGAATTACCTGTACACAACAGCATGGAAAGTAAAGGACCAATAGGGTTAGAAGGGACATGTATCTAATTGTATATTTGGTGGTCTATGCCTACAATGAACACGTCTCTGGCACACATGACATATCATTACATTGTACGAGTTTTGAAATGCACTGTGTCAAGGCGATCACTATCAGTGGAATGTGATAATTACTGCACAACTTCAAAGCTTCAAACGTCACAACAGATCAAAAGTTTGATCCACATAGAACAGCTTCACTAATACCAGCAAACATAAGAAAATCACACCTGTAATCTCATCAATGACAACATACATAAAATTCTGAAAATTCTTCAATCTGCACCCATAGATGCACATGAGAGAGCAAACTCTCACCAATGTCAACAACAAAAAAAGAGACAACAGAAAAATAGGAATGAACAAAGACATTTCTTCATATATTATCACGTCACCTAAAAATGCACTTCAAGAATAGGATGTAGGGAAATTTGATTACTTTACATTAGGAAACATCAAAATGGAGTATATATGAATGAACTTCAATGTTGGAAAACATGTAATTGATTGAATTCCAAAATATAGGGATTAACAATACACATACACATTGGAAAACAATATTTGAAAGTGTTCGTATACAGCAGCTAAAGCAGAAAAATGGTGTAAGAAGGTTCTAAAAAAAGTATCACAGGAAACAAAATGCAGTAGCTATTTAATCTCATCTTTGCCTGTTACGTGGAACAGACTCACTCAGCCTCAATCCTAGGTTACGATGGGTCAACACATTACAACATCACATGCTGGTCACCGCGGTGACACGGGGTCTCATCATTGTCATTTGTAATGTTCCTATATACATGGCAATAAATTCATTTGGTTAACACTTTTCTAATAAATGAATGTGAATTTATGTTGTGCACATAGAGCCTATACACATATCTTTCATTTACTACTGTTAATCAATACAAAGTGCACCATTGTGAAATACATTTAATGCGAACTGTATTCGCTGTGCTGCGTCATTCCGAGACCTGTTTTCACACCAACATCACTACGGTGGGCGTGTCAGAATAACGGCCGCAGACCGACAATACAATGACATGCAGTCACACAATCAAGCTGTCTCAAAATTAACTTGTGCCATTGATTGTCTACATTAATCAATCTATTGCGTTTATAGTTCGCATAATTACATATAGAGACACTAATATATAGTTTACATGGATATTCTTGTTCAATCACTAAAAGCACTAGAGGCCCGGCAAAGGTCTTGTCAAAAAGTGTAATGAGGGTCACTACCAGGCTGCTTGTCACACGTTGATACAACACTGTTTACATAATTCATTATACAAGTGATTGGAAGAACGGACACAGCCGGCAGTGAGCAGACGCGCTAACATGGCAGGTCTGTGTCACTGTACATGTGGACATCAGCAAAAATAGCTGAAACATGTATTCAAGTGTAAATATAAATGTTAACATAAATTCATTCATATAAACTAGAGCCGGGTAACATCAGACACAAAACGATCACCTGACGGTCTCAGCCACCAGCAATGCCATCCTGGTGTCGCACTACAGTTATCATATAAACATAGCATCATTCTATTCATCTTAAGGTTTCATTTCTGACATGGACGTTTCCTGTTTTACAGTATTTCAGGCATCATTGTGTAGATCAGCACCGAAAGTGTCATAAAAATGCATATTTCTTCCTCCATCTCTCCAATGATTCGCATAAAAAGTAAGTGTCTTATACAACTAACTATAACCTGACAGACCACTACAACGTAGTCGGCGCTTACAATCTTACATCACCTCAAACACAGTAAACTTTCATATGTTACGCATATTTCAATGGAAAACTTAGGACAAAATGAGTAATGACAATAACAACTAAAAGTAGAACACCATTTTTCACAGACCATCTCCACACATATTCTCAAGCCAGACCAATTTATATTTTAGGACTACTGAACAGTTGAAATTTATTCATGCAAAACTAGAATAAAAAGTCTGAAAATTAAAATTATATGACAAGGTTATGCCCCAGTGCTTATGGAAGTGAGGTGGCCACGCAAATCGTCATGATCTCAGATGTGAACCTGTCACTGCAGAAGCAAAAATCTTAATCAAAAATGAGATTCTTACCAAAATCTTAAAGTATTACTGGTTAAAACATGCTTGAAAATGGCAATAAATAGTATGAGAACAGATTAATTTGCACGCTATTTGTTCAGTGAGTGCTAAAAAGCACTAATAGGTATTGTAACCTACTTTTACTTACTTATAGCAGACTAGAGGGCCAGATTCTGTGCATGTCGGATAAATCTAGGATGTTGCTTGAGTTACTTTTTTCAAGGGAGTGGGTGAAGGGCCAAGGAAAAATGTATGTTTTCTCGGAAACTATTAAACCTATAATGAAGATTTATCCCCCACATAATAATTTTATAGATCTCACAAAAAACATTATTTTACAAGAAATCATAAAAAATCAGATTTCTGTAATTTGGAATTCAATATCCAATTTATTCAGAGTTTCTGACCTAAAAAATTATTTGTCGGTCAATAGCCTGTAATCCTAAACAAATATAAATTGGTGTGGCTTTTAAGATCAGTTAGTATTTGACATTTATAAAGTGGCTACAACAAAATGGAAAAGAAACATAATGGACAGATATAATCATTATCACACAAAATTACCATCATAAGATAAAAAGAAACAAGCTTATACTTGATATCTCCCCAAAATGACATGCAGATATCAAAATATTGTGATACACATACCTGAAAAGTAGAAAAATACTCAACTGACTGATCTAATCAAGAACATTTGCTGCTGGATTATTTCAAGCCAAGCAGGAGAATTCTCACCACCATAAATCGATAAGAGAACAGACGATCCCAAACAATGACAGTTTAAACACGATCTAATAAATGATTGCACTACATATAATACTTCAAAGGTCGAATCACTATGAAAACAAACTTGAATCAAAGCAACAACAAAAAACACTGCTAAAGAAAAGCAAAACAAAAACTCAAGATCACATCCAAGTAATTTGTCTGATTATTCCATTGAAAAGCAGACGCTTTGATAGCATCATCTTTTGACAACCTTTTGTGCACTAGATCAGGGACTTCCCAAGTGATGTGCTGTTGCTAAAACTGTAACTGAGGAATGTTGCTTTGATCTACCGGTAACTACAAAAGTTGCAGAAAAATGTCTACCATGTACCTTCAGCTACCATTTAGTTCATCTCAGATTCTCAAATATTTTGCATCATGCCAACAAATATACACACAAGATACTCTCTACTGTCATGCTTCACTTCTGTCTTTATCTGTATCACCCTGTGCCTGTGGAACGTTATAGCCACCATTTGGAATCTGACACCCTGTGTCTCACTGCAGCGTGATCTCTGTGAGTCTGATAGCTCCGCCCACCGCGGCTCCGCTGTCGCCGCTGGTGGGTCGACGCGAGTCGCCCGCGCCGTAATCCTCATAGCCTCCGTCAACGTGCACCACTGCACCCTCATCCTCGATACCTGCAACAAACGCGCAGCGATCAACCGTCTGGTCACATGTCCACTCGACCACATCATGCCCTCTGTATCTAGTGACCCATTAACACTACCCTGGTCCATGTCGCAAAGAAAGCTGAGAGATGAGCAGGAACACCACATGTCATGAGAGGGGAAATCATACAAGAGGCTCTACGAGAGCCTAAATCGCTCACCTGTATCTATGTTAAATTTTTAGCAAAAAAAGAGGCAAAGTTGCATTGTAACTCCTACCTATTACCACAAAACTTTGATTCCGTCTGACTCACCGTTTCCCGCCCCGGCCCCGTCTCCCTCGGCTGCCACGCCCTCGGCGGCGTTGATGAGCTGCACCTTCATGGTGCGCGTCCGCCGACTCCCACCGCTCATCTTGGGCAGCGTCATGGCAGCCGAGTCGGACTTGTAGTGGCAGCTCCGCTTCAGGCTGCAACACGGAGAGGAGGGCTTAGTGTCGCGATGTGTCGACACAGATTTTTTTTTTTTTTTGTTTCTGCTGCTTTATAATCGAAAAACAAAGTCCTATTTTTAGTGAAGAATTAAATTCATTTAGACATGTTTTGACATCTCTAGTGTCCTTCTCAAATTCTATATTTTTTAAATTAAGTTGAGAAGGACACTAGAGATGTCGAAACATGTCTAAATAAATTAAATTCTTCACTAAAAATAGGACTTTGTTTTTCGATTATAAAGCAGCAGAAACAGAAAAAACAAAAACAAACAAAAAATGCGACCACATGCTGCATACCATAATACCATATGTCACAAATCTTGTCTGTCTACAGAGAGCAGCGAGGGCGTAGTGTCACAGCCTAAAACACGGAGACCAGTGGCTGTTACTGATAATGCTGCATGATCTATGCACAAAATTCACCTAACTTCACACAACACTGACAGCCGCGTACGTGTGGGTCCGTCTGGCTATGCACTCTGTATATTCAAGTAAAATGAACTGCAATCTTAATCAATAATAACCTTGTAGTCATGGGATTGTAAAAAATACAAATACTGTGTTTGAAGCGGTGAGAAGCCCCAGAACTCACCCAGCCATCTCCACATTTCCTCGTCACAAGCAAAAGTCAATGATAAAATGTAATTCAGAAAGTAAATGGCTGTATACATGTATATATCTAAAGAACGCTATCAGGCTCAGCTCCCCCTCTGCCCCCCTACATGAGCTACCACTTCCTGCATCTATTGCTAGAGATGATATCTACCTACGTGAAACTACTGCAGACCATGCCCAGAGAAATGTTTGAAGAAAATTTATAATATACAAAAAGCCTGTCTATTTTGTACATTAAAATTTAGTAAATTAATTAAAATGAGCATAAATAAAGAGAGAACACATCAAAGCACAAATATATTCACAGAAAAATGAAAACAAAGATCTGTATCAATGTAATTTAGTAGCCAAGATTTAGATTGAAAATCCACACACAAATAAGGGACAAAATTCCACACAGATTATTATGACAAAAGCTTCTCAAATCTCATTATTCTTTAAACAAGGGCATTTTTCCATAATAATGATACTGCAATGAAAAAAATATTTCTGCCTGTTGTCTACCCGGTATATAATGTATACATTGCATCATTCTATGATTTAAAAAAATAAGACACATTTATTTGATCCTAGCCTGAAACATAAACAAAATTTCTAACAGAACGGAACATAACAGAACAGTGGGCGTGTAGCTGTTACCATGGTGACAGCGGGGGGCTGCCTGCTGGTTGCTGTGGCGACGCTTTGTGCAGGACGCTGCAGCAGGAATCACTAGGGAGGCAGGCAGTACAGGCAATACACAGGCAGAAGTAGAAAATTGTATCTAATATTTAATCTAGAATTCTAGCTAACAAAATAATTAGAATACTTTTTAGCAGCAGCATATTTGACTAGACTACACAACTAGCCACATGCTGCAGACTGTATGCTCACTGCCAACATAATAAACATGGAACATGCAAAACACACGGTTCAATTGATGCACCCATTATAGAACTCTTTTTTGGTCTTCAAATTTTGTTCTCTAATTAATTTATGTGTTAAAATAACTTAATTATCTTGCTTGCAAATACTGGTGATTACTTAACAGTCAAAATGGCCATTTTATGGGATCATTTATATGCAAAAGAAGAAACAAAAACTTTTTCCAGAATTTTGATCGTTCTGTCAGTGTAAGAAGCATCTTTTGCCAAACTGACCCGTGTGTTTTGACCTTTGGCCGTGAAGAGATATTTTCCCATTATTTCAAAAACCAACAAATAAGATAAAGGCATAAGATAAAATGTTGATAGTGGTTTCTAAGATTTTCAACAAGAAAAAAATACCCACATGGTTTTGCAATACTATTAACTAATGACTTAAAAGATAACATATCCAGGAAAAGAAACCTAGATGTGTTGATAAAGAAATCCTAACGAAGAAATACGAATTTGTGGTTAAACAGATTAGTTATGAAATAATGGAGAAAATAAAATAACCCCTCACAAGAACAAAAGTGCAAACACCCTAGAAATCACCCTACTTTCCCCCCACCACCATAATGACCATGCAAATTATACAGACACTTGCTTTTCTAGGCTCAAAAACCAGTTAAATCATTAACATTTGATGGATTTCTATATGTGTTGAGGTTTGGAGCAAGGTTAGTTTCATCATTATCAAGGTGATTATTGGGTAGTGTGCTATGGAAGGTATTGGGGTTAGTTTGGTTCTGTGGGCGGCCGGGATCCGTGCTTCCATGCACTGTGGGTGGAGGGAGCATGCCGGGTGCTTTCTGGAATGTTTACAATACAATGATTTCGCATGAATACCTTTGATAGGGCCGTACTGTACAAAGTCTGCAAAATAAATACAAACAAAAGACAAATAACTCAAGCGTTGAAAAAATCTCACAATCAGCAAAATTAGAAAATGACTATGTACTAATGTTTTACAAGCTGTAATAATCACTGTATGATCTTGATATTTCATACAAATTCACATAGTACATGTATGTTATAAGGGTAATGGTATGTTTTAGTGGTGAGATCACCCTATCTATGCATGAGTCGTGTCTTTGCCTGCACTCGTTTGCTGCCCTCGCTCGTGCAGGCGATTACAGCACAAGTGCATAGATCGGGTGATCCCATCACCAAAACATACAATTGCCTTTTTTCTCACCACTTTAACCGAGTTATTTTGATTTGAGAACTTTTCACAAACAGTACCATCAACATCCACAGACACCTGATTCAAATGTTTACATCAAAATCAATCCTAAGTAAGTACATGTCCAGTTGTTTTTATAACGCCTATGTCGTTTTGTTAAACGTTAGTTGGTTACACAATATAGCTTAATAAGGATACTGCATGCATGTCCGAAAATGTGAAGATCTTAAATACTCAATTAGGTGACCCATTAAGGGGATGAATATTAATGGAAAACATGCAAATGACTATCTTAACCTGTTCACAAGACCAAATACTTTATTTTAAAATTTATATGCAAAATGTTAATTTATACTTTTTCAAAAAAGAAGCTCCAGAATTTATATATGCTTTGTTAGAATATGTGTCTGTGTGATCCAAGAATAAACTAAAACTGAACTTTTTAAAACTATTTTCACCTTCAAAAAGAGATCAATGATATAATGGTACACTATTTTAATCCCATTAAAAAAATTGTTCAAAACCATTACAATAGGGGAGAAAAAGGCAATAAGATAAAATGTTGAAAGTGGTTTGTGAGATTTCTCAACAAGAAAAAATACCCAAATGGTTTTCACCTATCAGAACAAATGATGTGCTTAAAAGATCAAAAATCTTATTTTTCTTCAAAAGAAAACAAAACAGAAAGGTCCTACATAACATAAAGTTTTATCCCAAATAAGAAAGTTCTTTTAATTTTTTGGTTAAACAGATTAGGGGCACTAACTATTTTTTTTGGACTTTTAAATACATAACCCCCTTTTCCTGTTGTCAATCTAGCAAACAAATCTTGGGTTTTTTAATCTCAGACCACTAAACAAATTTCCCCCCCCACCATAATGAGACCCCCCTTTTGCAAGATTTAATTAGAGAATGCACAATAATCTTACCAGTTCAGGTTTCTTCAACAGCACATAATTTCATTTCCACTTGCTGAGGAAACCAATTAATTTTTTTAACATTTGATGGCAGCCATCTAGGAGCACCATTGAGGTTTGGAGCACTATTAATTTCATCATTATCAAGGTGATTATTTTTCAACTGTTCAAAAAAAATATTTAAATAAAATGGAAGGTATTGGGTCAAAAATGGTTTTTTTCTGTGGGCAGCCGGGATCCGGAACTTCCATGCACTTTTTTATGAGTTGTATCTTAAAAACACGAAAACATGCCCAAGTGCTTTCCGAATGTTTACATAATAAAATGATTTTTGGACACTGAATACCTTTGATAGGGCCGTACTAATGACAAAAAATCATTTTGTTTCAATGACCAACAAAACCAGACAAGATAACTTGCAAATATTTTTTCTTAAAATCTCACAATCAGACAAAATTAAGGCAAATTTTATCTGTACTATATGTATTACAAGCTGTAACGGGATCCCCTTTATGATCTTTTGCCTTTCATACAAATTCACATACAGTACATGTAAATCACGGAAAATTATTTTCACCAGTGGTGAGCCCCATTTTCTACTGTTTTGCTGACTCGTGTTTGCTAGAACTGGATTTGCTTCCCCATTTTTTTTTAATGATTACAGCATGAAATTGCCTTTATTTAGCTCATCCCATCCTCAAAACAATCATCCGCCTTTTCCTCACCACTTTAAGATTTCAACAGGTGCCAAGCCCATTTTATCCTTTAATCAGAACTTTTTACAAACATTAAATTACCATCAACATCCACAGACACCTGATTCAAATGTTTACATCAAAAATTAATCCCCATTGAGGCTTTGCATGTCCAGTTGTTTTATACAGGCAAAAAGTGTCGTTGAACGATTATTAAAAAAGTAAAATTTTTTGAATTTTAGCATTCCTAATTAATTTTTAATTTTAAAAAATGCATGTCACGGGCAAATAATTAAACAAGATCTTATTCACTGCAAATATATTAGAGTATATATGTTTACATAATATTAATGGAAGACAGTTTCATAGAAGACAAAGAACTCAATGTAAAACACAATCACACAACTACCAGGTTATACTTTTCAAACGTCTTCCCTGCTAATATTAATATTAATATTAACGTCAATCGTGTTTCCCTGAAGCTGCAAACACGGACTACGTTATGTTTTGTACGTTATGGTATTGCATATATTATGTTAATGAGCATCAAAGGTATCTGTTATTCCATTCACAAACGAGTGAGATCACATGGGAAAAGTAGCGAGATACACTAACCTCGCATGGCTCTAACCAATCAGAACCAAGAATGGCAAAGTGGTGAGAAAAACTATTTACAACAATAAGTTACAATAGGTAAAGCTGTGTGGCAAAATAAAAAGAGACTGTCCAGTACAACACTGCTAACGGTTTGATGTGTCATGTGTCATCTTGTCACTATACTGAGTGAGGCAAAGCTTGTTGCTATGTACAGTGCATTGAAATAAAAAACACATTAAAATTTTCAACCACAGCCTAAAAACAGAAATGTCATAAAGAACCAGAAAACTCTAATAAATCAGTTTGCTATTACATGTAGGTAAGATTGTTTTCTTGTCAATTTAAAACATTATTAGGACTAGGTAATTTTAACCCTCTAGAGATTTGAATAGAATGTGTGTGTAGAAAGTTGGTGATGACATTAGCACTGTTATTTATGCCAGCAAAACTTTTGTCATGATGAAGAAATGTGTTTTTCTCTACTTGATACGGTGGAGAGCGAGACACAGAGTAACATTTCTCTTACCCCTGGATGATGCACACAAAGACCACGATGACAACCGACACACAGTCAGCCACGATCCACATGATCCGGAACTGGCTGGGAGTCTGAAAACAATAGGATTGTGGCTGAGACAATAGCAGACGGATTTTCATGTAACGTAGATTCAATCTTGTAATTCTAGCTGTTAATTACTCTTTAAGGACCACCATGGCACTCAAGTTACTTTCTGGTTAAGGATTATGAAAAAAATTAAGAGTTAGATTAATATACCTTACATCAAATACCGGGTAGGAAAAAATAAGAAGAAAACAGATTCCCTATCTGAATCAAAATATTCCTGTTATTATTATGAACCAGACAGCGTAAATATATTAAAAGTTTGCTGATTACGACACAAAATCTCATAAAACACGAACACAAAAATCTAACCTGGTCAAGGGTCTTGATTTTTCGGTATATTGTATATAATAAAATTATGTTCAAGTACGCTAAAAATAAAATAGGCTTCTCTTTCCTATCCCAAAAAATCATTTTTGTTTAGTCCACTAGGCATATAGAATTAGATAGAGCACAATGGAACCAGAAATTCTGAGCCCCATCACAGACATTGAGAGAGATCTCAGTAATATTTATAGCTAAATTTCATGGAGATTTATTTCTGTCATTCATTCTACTAAATAACTATACAGTGCATGTCCTCAACAACGGAACCCTATTTGCAGTCACCAAGCCTTCCTTTGTAGAGGGTTTCTCTTGTTTACTACATCATTTACTTGCATTATCATAAGCTAATGCATGAGAAAAGTTTCCTTTATTTAGTTTTTCCTTTGTATACCCTTCCTTTGTTGAGGACATTTACTGTACGTCTGTTTTGTACCATGTGCCACACGGGCGCGGTGACGGTTGCCATGGCGTGGCGTAGTTTGTGGTGACGGACGCGGCGCCCATGCACCAGTACAGCGAGTGCAGCCACGGAGAGTTCACCGTGTACACGTTCACAGAGATGTTCTGCTGCTGCAGAGACCTGACAAATACACAACGATACAGATGCTTCCATATACCATAATAATTTCAGAGTATAAATTTGTCCTACTATTTCTATGTTGTGCATGTTGTGCATGTTGTGATCATAGCATAGTTTGTATTCGTAATTATTTATCAGACTATTTATATCTTATGTAAATGTACTGTAATTTTACTTGAATATTTGTTTGTTGCAGTTATTAGCAGCTTCTTCATTAAAATTCTAACCGCTGCGAGGTCATTTATACAAACGTCACATTATTGAGTGGCTGGTTCTGGCTCACACTAACGAGCTTTACATTCAAATGTAGGAAAGGAAATCTTTGCGCCACAACTATTCTTATGTAAAATTGAATTATTTAAGAAAAGTACTTTGCTATACTAAATTTTTAACATGTAAGTCTATTTTTCAAGTTCGCAAATACGAAATAAACAAATAGCTTGAACATCATAAGGTGCAATTTGTATGCAGTTCTTATACAATGACCACATACTTCATACAAAACAAATTAATGTCTTATACATACAAATGTACAACTATACCTTTACCCCTATACTCTACTAGCCTACTAGCTAACTGTATGCAGAGGTTTGTATATGTGTGAATTCGCAGCGTGCCATTGTGCATAAACCCAGAGTTTGAGGTGTACATGTAAAGTGCGAGGTTCCGCGTCCGGATCTCACCTGACCGTGGGCCAGTCCGCGGCCCGGATGTTGGTGTTGACGAGGGACACGTTATTTTCCCGGACGGTGCGGACGATATCCTCGATGGACGGCATTCCCGGCTGCTTCACGCCGAGCACCGTGGTGAACTGAGGCTGGAAGTCCGGCCGGTCAAAGTCGACGAGCCACCAGACCTACAGCAGACAGTTTGTGCTTACTTCCCTCCGTGATGCACATATCTAACTTTCCAGCGTTCTGTAGATAGAGTATAGTTAAAGACATGTCTAGCAGGTGTGGTGACCTGTTTGTTAATGTAGGATTCTCATATGGGTCTCTACCATACCCAGGGTAAGGCGTACCTGCTTGTTGGGAATCCCCGCGTCTTGGAGCGCCTTCACGATGGTCTCCGTGTAGTTGTCTCTGTAGGGGTGATCTGGCAGCAGACCGCCGCGCACATCGTCGGCCATCTTGATGTCGAACATGATCGCCAGGCCCACTTCCTGGATAAATGTAAATGTAAATGTGGTGGTTTATAGTCCTGATCCCAATCTGGCTCTCATGACTTTACAATTTACACCAGGTCAATGGCACACTTATTGATCAGCATTTGATCAGTTCTCGTATACTTGCATCGGCAGCACATTCAGCGCACAATGCTAATCACTCACACAATCACTCACTCACTCTTTCACACGCTCTTTCAACCCAGTGACCTGTACCTATTTAACGTGTAGGTACCACGGAGCAGTGTGCAACCGGTTAGAGGTAGGTTTGCTCAACACTTACCATCAGACCCGACCGGGAATCGAACCCACAACCTTCTGGTCACGAGTCCAACTCCCTAACCATTCGGCCACGGAAGCACATAATGGATAAACATGAAATACACTTATGTCATCATTCTCTGATGGTTGAAAAAGCTTCACATCTTAGACTAGAGTTCTTGAATAGTCTCACTGATCTTAAATAGTGAAATAAAGAGAAAGTCCTCTCTGCAGAAAAATGTTCATTTGATTTGAGCATATTATACTTCGTACTTTAGTCAACTGAACACACCTTTTACCCCATAACTTCCTTTGAAAAAACGTATTTCTATAAAAGAGACATCCTTTGGTGCATAATTAGTGAGGGTAGTTAGAAATCATAGCCTGATTGTCCAAATTCTGAT
Source organism: Streblospio benedicti (assembly GCA_019095985.1). Lineage (NCBI taxonomy): Eukaryota > Metazoa > Annelida > Polychaeta > Spionida > Spionidae > Streblospio > Streblospio benedicti. Next base: position 47,264,441 of record CM032667.1, read on the forward strand.
ATACAAGTTGCTACGTTGAGTTTTGGGGTATGATTATTCAACAGAATTTTAGAAAATGCAATACTGTACTGTATGCAATTACGGTAAATGAATTAGAAAGATACGTATGTGCTTGCATATGGAAATTACCTTGGCTAAGGTGGCGAGATCTTTCAGCTTGGGTATGGTCTGGTTGCGGTACTCTGCCTTCTGATCCTCCGTCAGGGACTTGACCGTCCCGTGAGGGTCGGTCTGTAAACAGGAAGCAAACGATTACAACTGCCACAGCCAGGTGCATACAGCAGCGCATAGAGAAAACACACCTCCTGTTTGATAGTAGAAATTTTCATCAACCAAGTTTGGCAGCCATAACTACTGTGTGTGATAATACACAGATTATATACATGATATAGGGATAAACACAGTTACCTGTGGTTACGTGAACAATCACCGTTAGTGATGGACCCTTTTGATGTGCTTGCGTTTTCTTTACACAAGACATACTGACAAAAAATAACCCTCACCTATATATAAAAAATGGTTTAAACTTGTAAGTTTTGCATTTGGCATAAAATTGCTAAGAAGCGTTTGTTGACACTGCTGTGCGTACCTGTAGGAACCACGAGCCTGCGTCTAGCTGTGCTAGCTGGCTGCTGTTGAATGCTGCCGCCGGCTCGCGCCGCTGACCCGGGAACACGACATCCACATTGGTCGTGCGACGCAGCGTGTGTCATGGAGGAGAAACGGGTCGCCGTCAAAACTGGGGAGCAAAAATACAAGAGGTAAACAATGTTTGTGCCATGTATGAGACGGTTACGGAGTGAGCGCTCATCCGCCGCAATTCATGAGCAGACATTTGAGCAGGATGAGATTGTTCATGTTTGTGTGCGACCGGCGACCACCAGATCCTGACACTGTAGTGCCGAAGTGAAGCCAAGGTGAAAAAACTCTTACGGCTTATTGGCCATTTTGGGGGCACTTTGTACATGCTCACAGAAATAAACCCCACAAATCATCTAATATCATACATTAATGTAATGCTTATTGAAAAGACAATAACTATAGAATAGCAGTTCATTATGAAAAGATGATTTTGAAGATGATTGAAAGCAGCAGTTTCACATCACACGACATGCGCTCACCTGACCGAGACGTCACTCTCAAGCGCCACCACCCCGCCGGCCCCGCGCAGACTCGACGCCAGCGTGAACGAGGCTAGCGTGTTCTCAGGCGCAATCTGCACAGGACAACATCCCATGTGATTTGAAGCAATAAACAGTATCAACAGTATTCAGTAGAGAACAAGTGTTATCTGACGCCAAATTTGTAGAAATCAATAATAAAATAATAAGGTTATCGATACCAATCAATAGCAGACGATAATCAGAGCATATCGGCAAAGACTTTAACTGTTGTTGCATGTTTGAGCATTTGATTAGCCGTATACAGTACTGAGCATGTGACTCACCGCGGCGGCTCCGCGGTGTGCTAAGATGTTGGGTTTTCGTGGAAGCTCGTCTGCCTCAGCAATGCACGGGGACGTTATGTAAAGTGGAGCAATATAAATGGTGATGAGCAGCCCTAGATACAGCAGCAACAGCAGGCACTGGATGACTGAAACACGGCAGACATCACACCATGATCACTCGATGCTTGTTAAAGTGTGATACCTCATAATGCAGGCTTCACTTAACAAATCTAAACCACAGTTACACATAGAACAACAAATTACAAAGTTCTACATGTGTGTTGTTACCACTTTGCCGTCCTAATGACCTATAATGTATTGACCTTGCAAGTGAAGGGAGCGATGACCTCACCTCTGCTGTGCAGCTGCAGCTGTCTGTGCTACAACGAACCACCAGAGGAAAGTGCAGAGAATGACGCCACCAAGATGCAGAAATGGAGCCGTCATCTGTAACAGGTCAACAGTCTCTATTGTAGTCTTAGCTTGAGTGACTAACATTTGTTAGATTTACTTTGCACTTATGTACAAGATTCATTGCACGTTATGCTGAGGAATTTGACAGCATTGTCGGGATTAGGTGGAAAAGTTCTACAAGTCAGCAGAATGAGAAGCATTTAAAAATCTACTTGTCCTCGAAAAGCTCTAGTTGAGCTTGTATAAATATGTGAATATCATGTTGAAATTGAGTTTTTCATGACAAAGCCAATTCAGCACACGACATGTTTTACTCTGCGTAACTCACCATGACCGAGTTTCTCTGCAGGAACCAGCCGTCGGCCCAGATCTGTGTGATGAGGATCGCCGCGGCAACGCAGCCGCCCAGCGTGATGGCCACCACCGTCTTGTGCAGGCCGTGGAGGTAGATCTGGTGGCCGTGGCCGATGTGGCACAGCGCCAGCACCTGTAACAGACAACACCTGCTGCACACACCTGCCGGAGGATCGAGTGACAGAAGAGAACAAACAAAACACAAACCTTTGTTTTCAAAGGTAATATGTTCTAAACAGAATCAAACTGTAAATTTCCTTCAATAGTAAATTCTAATTTTGTTCAAATCTATTGTTTGGTATTGTTTATATGTTCCGAGTGGTGCAACACACGTCTGTTATCAGACATTAAGTCGCCACAAGAATACGACTGACCATGAGAAGTGACACGTATCCAAACACCACGCATGTCAGCACCAACGCTATCGTGTACCCGGGAACCCAGCTGCCCGCATGCTTGAAGATGTACCTACAAGGGTAAAAATCTTATATAATTAAAGAATGCTGGCAGCTTACATCAGTTGCCCCAGATAAGTACTCGCCTACTAGAACCCACCGAGTCGCAGGGCAGCCGCTAGCCTGATTTACTGTGCGGCAGTTCAAAACCCATACTTGTTACTACCGGCCGGATGTCTATGGAGATCAGCTATTTTCAGAGTTTAAATTGATGAAACAACTAATATATTAAAATGCATTGAAGCTGTAGACCTGAATTTTTCGTCTACCACCCGCTAGCTGCCACCCGCACTTACTCGTTGTTTCAATGTGAAATGTCCCAATTAGCATTAGGGTGGTAGTCGACTTTTTCCATGTGGTGTGTACTTTCATCTGACGAGAATCATTTAGTTTAGATTTCGCGTCTTCATGTCATTTGATGGGTTTATATATATATGAGAGTGGTCACGGTATTGCTCCCACTTTTCTGCAAAATGTCCAATTTTTTTTCAATTTAGTTTGTATCTTCATAATTTTCTAGCAGGGGCTAGACAACTGCTATTCAACTTCAAACACATCAAACCCGTCCTCAAAAGCTTAATTTGTGTTTATGTAAGTTGTGGTGGTAACAGGACATGGTTGGGGGTAACAGGACATTTGAAATATATCTGCTATTCTAAATGTCAGGTTTTAAAAATGAACTTTAAAAAGGATTATATTTCTTATTTCAGGTAAAATACTTTTCAAAAAACCATTAGTGTAAAAAAAAATATTGCTTTTTCAGAATGCATCAAAGTGGGCGTAACCAAATGTCCAGTTGGTGGGAATAACAGATGTCCACCAGATAGTGGGTGTAACTGGACATTTCATTTTTGTTAAATTGGTCATATGATGTATATGGAATATAAAGAAGGATTGATTTTGAAGTATTTTCGCAGTGGCACTGCTATACAACTCACACCGCAAACCCCCACTTAGAAGGTTTACTTTTGTTTATGTACATTGTGGTGGTAACAAGACATGTTGGGTGTAACAGAGCGTTGCTTCCTCAGTTTGCAGTCAGGTCAACTCACACAACGATTATTAGAGGAAAAAATCATTAGGATATGTTGCCATCAAGAACACCATATGAAATATTACAAAAAATGCCAAATTATATTATTAGTTATTGACATAGAACCAAGGGTGGTGGGGGAACAACACCGTGAGGGATCCTCAATATATTTTTTTTTTTCTATCTCGCTCCCATTCACATGGTTGAAATGTCCAATATATATTTATAAAAATTTGCTATCCCAAATACCATGGCCCCTTCACATAGGTGTCATGAATTGTTTGAGCAATGTAAACTTGATGACTTTTGGTTGTTCATTTGAAACAAATATGTTTCTTTTTACAAAGATGTCAAAATGTCAAATCTGAAATTAAAATTATCAATACTGTGTTCAAGATGTTTTTCTTAAGGATGGTACAATGTGGGCCACAACTTTTCACTTTTATGGACAATGTGAACATGCCATGCTTGTGAAAGATCCAGCAGAAAAAAAACTTATATTTTTTTTGACCAATCAGCGCCGCCGCCGTTGCGTATAATGACTGTGAGTATGTAAACCATTCACATGGTTTTTAGGGCCCTCTTCAAAGTTGATATGTGTTTGTCAAATTTTTTCTCAATATATATTTATATATATTTTTTTTTAATTTGCTCTATTTATGTAGCTCTGTTAAAATGAAAGGAATAACCAAAATGCACAATCATATCATACTGCTTCTATGAAAGGATACATGTTCAGTCACTGAGCAAAACATTTAGGGTATACAGAATATATGCAAAGTATTAGTACTATCAGTTTCAAGTTAAATACATGTAATCTATAACTGAAAACTTACCAGTTTATTTCATCGTACGAGTTTTGCGCAATAATCCAGAAGTAGAACCATAAGAGGACGAAGGAAGCAGCAATAACAAGCAGCAGAAACCAGAACAGGTCGACCTGCCACATACAAAACCAGCACAGCGTATAGATACTAAAACTCAGCATCCATGATGGATAGCTAATTTTATCAATTGCCAGTTATGATTCACATTAGCATTTAGGCATTTCTTGCAGATATCATAAATATTGATAGCAAATTGATGCTATCTCCAAACATTTGCATACATAGAAATTCAGAGATTAGTAACTGAAAATACAGCTACTGGTCGTTCACATATTTTTCGGTATACAAGCAAAATCGAGTTTACTAATTTCTGAAACCTACCACAGTAATAAAGAGTAGTTATCCAGAATCTACATTTTCCAACCTATGATTAGGCATGCAACACAAATCTTCGACCATTGTGATACTTTTGTTATTTACATGTTTATTTTTACTACGGAGTTTTCCTTGTAAACTTCTACTGCAGAAAAATGCATATCGATTTTATGGTATTTTATGTTTCTATGTTATTTACGTTCGATTTCATGTTTAACGCACGAATTGGTTGAGGAGCATACGTTGTTTTGGTCTTGAGTCAAGAAAGTCATCACTTTGTAAAACGTATCATTTTGTTCTCATTGCTTATTTAGGCCCCAATAATTATGTTTAGTGTTTGTAAATGTATCAAGCATTGAATGATTGCTTATAATTGCCAGTAGTCACATTAAAAATTTCGTTTGAATTAGATGACAAAATCAGCGCTCCCTCGCTAGACTAGAAAAACGTGAACTGTGTAAAACGTAAACAAAGGACGGCATGAAGATTGGTGAAATATTGCCCATTCAGAAATGTTTTCTCCTTACATACATTTCTGAGAAACCTTTTGTTACGTAGGTTGTTTGGGCATATTAGGTTGTAAAACATAGTTTTAGCAGGAATACCAATGGATGCTGGATGTTGGACGTGTGAAGAAAAAACACAATATTTCTTGTATACCGAAATATATGTGAACGACCAATAGGATTAAAAATCCCTAATAAAGAATACGAAGTTGACGATGTGATGCTCTACAAAACTTGTATATTTTTATATTTATAATACCAGTGATTCTAGAATAAATACCTTTTTAGTGTCATCTGTGGACTGCTGGTAGCGATGCCAGCGACAGCCAAACATCCCTGTGAGACACACCATCCCATAGTGGTGCTTATACTGCTGCAGCCGTGTATGTGTAACCATGGTAACTTCAACAAGAAGATGGCACAATGTACTAAGAGTTTTATATATGCATTGAACACTTTGATGGGTTTTATAATTTGAACAGTAATTTAATATTGTTTTCAATGTTAGAAAAAACAAGTGAAAAAGTCTTCGAACTACTACTTTCAGAGTCAATAATAACATTCCTTAAACTCTTTTAATGAAAGGTCATTGTTTATGACTTCATCAATTAATGATTATTGAGCTCCATAGCCTGAATATAGAATGAGAGACGTGCATTGACGAGCTGTTTGTTGAATAAGTTAAGTGTCCCATATAATGACCTAATTCAACATATTCTCACAATGTTTGTAGATTGCAATTTCCTTATTAATTATCACGTACTTTGTAATTGCAAGTGAACATTAGAGTTCTGAATGAACAATAACACTGTCAAATTAAATCACAGTATGTCAACGGGAACTGCCATGTCCCATGAATCGACTCCGTGACACCCCTCAATAAAAATCGTAATCGTAATAACACACCGCAAAATCCCACTTTGAATCAACCGTCACTTGTTTTTAAAGTACAATCAAAATGTTCAAATATTTAATATCAGTTCCAATATTTCTGTGCGAATATACACTAGTACCTGATTAAAACAAAACTGTTTTCATTTTTTTTTTCACAAACAAAATCCACAACACGGAAGTAAATAATACATGGTATTTAACATACTAAATATGTGATTGTTGTATGGAGTAATCTGGAGAAAGCCGACCAAAGAAGCAAAACTGAACTATATTGCATGTGTAGTGTCTAGTAGGTACATTACATCGACGTTGCCTCCTTTCAATCTATCAATTAATTGATGTATCAATTAACTGATGTAGCTGGGTCCTGGCCTGGCAGTCCGATTTCAGCCCCGGGTTTGGACAATCATACCTCACCGTCAAGCCTCGAATGAATGGTGCGTTTGTGTGTACTTCCCACCTCGTAAGGATACGAGCTTCCCATGTTGAAAGAACACGCGAACGTACGTTCCCAGCTTGTAAGCTCGTAATTACGAGTCGAATTTAACTGGGAACGACGTTCGCATGTACTGGGAACGACATGGGAAGCTTCAGACATGGGAAGCCCGATCCTTACGAAGTACACACAAACGCACCAGAATTCTCGAAGGACAGGCCTGACACTTAAATCCTTATGGTGCGTTCGCATGTGTTTTCCAACCTCATAAAGGTACCTCACACGAACGAGCTTCCCATATAGGAAATTCACGCGCACAGACGTTCCCAGTCAGAAATCATGGTATTTCCCAGTCGAAGCTCGGCCCTCTAAAAAAGCTCCAAGTTCGGGACTGGGAAATACAACTGGCAATGACCATTTGGGTGCATTTACCATATGGGTAGCTCGTATTTTCTATTTGGGAAATACTAGTACCACGCGAACGCACCATTAATCATTCCTTTTTATTTCACTCTTAGTATCTTCAAAAATTTATTTGCGAAGGACGTTGAACACAGATAAAAAGCTTTGCTTTTGATGTTTATATTGAAAACTTATTGGATTATCAAAGGTCAAAATTGCTTGCGGGGAATATAAGTTATATAGGGACACGTAGTATTATTAAACAAAATTAAAATCAAAAGGTAAAAGCAAATTTCAACTTGTACCTGAAATTCAAAATTTCCCCCTACCCGCTGACTGGGTTCCTCTAATATAAGAGGGCAATTACATGAGAAGAGGAAGAAGGATAACATCATTGGCTTTTAGGCTATTGTGAAAAGTATCACATCAGTTTTCTCAAATACGTCTTACAAGAATTTTTGCTAACACTTTTTTATCATAACAATACAGAACTAACCAACATCTTTTATTTGGGTCTAACAAATTAAAGATTCATACATACTGATAGGTTTAAATATTTAACAATCATATTTTTACAATAAACTGCAGCACATGTATACCAAATATTTTGTATGCATTCTTGCCCAACATAACAAACACAAAACTTAACAACTATCAACTTAAGATATTCAAATTCAGAAAATAATGTCTCGTGTCCTAGGAATTAAATGGCATCCAATTTGCTGAACATGTCAAGTACGCCAGTCTATTTATCCTGGTGGTGGCAGTCTTGGGGAGCGCGAAACATACATGTAGTTACAAGACTAACCAAAAGTCAAACAAACCCAACATATTTACACAACCTTTCATCTATCCCTCACACAGCACATTATAAACAAAATGCAGTTTCGAAAATATTCACGCTCTAGTTCAATCATCAATGATCATGCAATACTTTGCCCCCTTTTAACGTCCAACATTGTGAACAGGATGAGCATGGTCACTTCAACATTATGCACAGATAAATCTACAGCAAGTTCCATGTTGTTCAAACACAACACACAGAAATGATGTCATCAGCCGAGTAGTCGATTATACTCTGCAATAAGCGCTGACTTCTTGACTGCATCCCATGTGCGTGCTGCATAGTGAAACCAGTTTCGCTCCCCAAGACTGCCACCACCAGGAGAAATAGACTGGCGTGGCAGAGACACTAGTTTGTTACGAAGTTCAGCTGTATAATCACAGAAACGACCAGTGGCACCTACAATTAAAGAATTAACACAAATTTTAAATCATAACAATGAAATTGAGTTCATTTCTTCTGGGTTAATGATATTTATATAATTGGTATGTTCAAGTAATTAATTAATCCAACATCTGAACATTATATTATGAATAATATACAAATTGATTTTGCTGCAGGGTCAGGATCAGTCACTTGTCTGCTCGTATTGGCTAGTAAATACTTGTGGAGGACGAGTAAGAAATTTTGGTAACTTATCCTTTTGACAAGCATTCTGGTCAATTTGGCATACGGATATAGAGTTTGTGTAATGAGGACAAGTACATTTTTTGCAGGACGAGTAGATATTTGAGGGTTACTCGTCGTGGTGACGAGTAGCACTTTTCTACCTAATCCTGACCCTAGTCGCTGTAGTCATAAAAAAATAACATGATTAAAAAGTTAAAGAAAGAAGTAGAAACATAAATATTGAATGCAGCCATAGCACAAAAACTAATTAGTTTTCTTACATGGACCTTTATCACTGTCATCATCTTTTTTATCACGTTGGCTAATCTCCCTGAGTAAGAACAAGCACAAAACAATTAGTTTTCTTACATGGACCTGTCATCAATGTCGGAACAAGTTGATGTCAGTGGCCCGTCAACTAATGTGTGTACACCGCCACCTGGTATAATCGTAAATTAAACATTGTTACAGAAAACAAATAGAATATTAGAACAATTGTAATATTAGATGTTTGATTAGATGTTAGACATTAGCTGTGGCTGCCGCAGATGACGTCACACAACCTTCACATGACGGCGGCAGACTGAAGAAGATCCGGGAAGGATTTAAATCTATCGAGGTATGCTTTATAAAAAATGCACAAAAGTAAACAGAAATCATATATCCTTGAAAAAAGAAATCATATACATTAAGTATGTATAAAGTTGTGCATATGAGTGTCCAATATAGATGTTTGCAGTGAGCTGTTTAGTTTTGGTTTCCGCTACTAAAAACCAGGTGTGGAACTCAAGTTACCCTTGATCATGCTCGTGAACACAGGCACCAGCATCAGGTGGACACAACTACTAGTTTAGTACAACATTGAAGAAATTAAAAAGTTCATAAGATGATGATAAGACATGTTTAGAAATGTACAAAAAATGATGTTGGTGCCTTTACTTGTGCATTGCAGTTTTACTGAGAGGTGATACTTCACCTACCTGTATATTTGAGACGTGATTCAGCCATCACAAGGCGTAGATAGGTCTGCATCCCTGCGATGCTATTCGCTGCAAAGTCAACATGACCTGCATAGTTGAGCACAAATACCAGGTGGGGAGAGTAGTCGTCGTCTGAGATAGCTGTCGTGGCGAGTGTTTCTGGGGAGTCTCCAGGGACGAGGGACGATGCTGAATACGATGTTGCAGGTTTCAACATCTCACATGTGTGCAAGAACTGAAACAATAAGATCAGATTTCACAATAGTACATAAAGCTCATGAAACAAAGAATATATCTTAATTAAATAAACATCTTTGTTTGTTTGGTCATTTATCTTTACCATAAGTATTAGTTTAATGGGGAAAAAAACTTCTGACGTCTTTACCAGTAAACAGGTGTAGGCTAAATGTAATCACAAACCTTTATGAGACTGAGGTCAATGAACCAGTCTGAGACTACGATGACGACATGACACACAGTGAATAAGAACGCGGCAAGCTGCACACTCTCTAGCAGAACCTCATTCTCCTCTGTTACATACTTGTGACTGCTAGAGCCAGAGTCAGGATCAGAGACCAGCTTGTCCAGGTGCGAGATGCTCAGAACAGGCTGCAAAAAACACACTGGTATTTGAGCCAGGGTTTTTGTACTCCGTTGTTCATGTAAATGACTGCACAAATGAGAACAATGTCTTGAAGTATGATATTGTTCATTAGAGCATTCATTAATACACCTAAGACCTAACCTGGGTATCAAGGTAAATGATACGGTCCGGTGAAACATACATATCGATACCAACTGTGTGAGCTCCACCTACTTCTTGCACTGACAGCGGCTGTGATGGAAACACTCTACAAGAACAGAGAAGGGTCAAAGTTTTATACCTAACTTTAAGCTAAAAATGATGAATGTATCTCAGATAGCTTTCAACAGAAGACCAAGCACTACTTCTACTTAATGCACCTAAACCAGGCAGACAGACAGAACCATCACATCTCTTTGGACACTATTAAGATCTTGGGTTACGATTCGTGACGCAAACCCATTCAAACGGAAGATTCATGACGCGATTCACATCAGACACCCCAAACTAAACAGAAAATTCGTGACGCGATTCACATCAGCAACCCCAAACTAAATAGAATAAAAACATTAATCTGCCTGCCATCTACAACATCCTCCTGACCAATGTCAATGATGTCACACCACCATCATGCAATCAAAAAGTGGACTGACGAAAACCTTGAGAAACTGTTGAACGCTATCTGATGCACAGGAGCAATTAAAAATTGCTCCTGTGATCTGATGTACTTTCATAATTTTCAACAGATGAATATTTAATAACAAAGAAAAGAGAAATTGCAAATTTATGTCACTGCGCTTAATGTTCAACTGGGCAGCCAAAATTTTGGGAGCTATGAGCCATCCATTCAAATTTAACTGTATTGGTGCTTTGGTTGTATTTGGGCTTATAAAGCAGATTTGTAATAATCATTATAAAAGAATCAGTCAAATTCACTCACTTCATTTTTGGAGCATCAGCGAGACTGGACAAAATTGTTGACTTCCCCACACCCTGTGGTCCAAGTATCCCCACAACAAAGAAGTCTGTCTGGTCTGTCAATGCCTCCAAGCCAGACTCACACCAATTCATTTTACCATCAATAAGCTTGATTTTCTCCTTTACATTAATCTGAGCTGGTTGAGTTACAGTTTCTTTAGCTTTGACAGGTGGCTTCACCGGTTTAGGTTTTTCCCTTGTAGCTAAATAGATTTGTGTAGGGATTGTATCCCCAGCTAAAAGAGCAGGAATGTCATGAGGTTTTTTGCTTTCAGTGTTGCCTGATTTTGCAGCACTGGCACCCTGAACAGTGTTTGGACTGCTTGTCTTTCTGTCTGGTTTGGCTAGTATAATTTTTCGAGTGGGAGCAGCCGGCTGTGAAGGTGCTCCTTCTGCCACTTCTTCATCATCATAAACATAATGACCACCTCTTCCTCGCCGTCGACGTCTGTGTTTACTACGGTCAGAATCTGCCATTTTTCTGGAAGAAATTAGTTGTGAAAAATTGAAAGTAAAAAGGTAAAAATCATCATCAAAAAAAAAAAAAAAATTACATTACTTAGTTTATGAAATTAGTACTCGCATACATCGTGACCAGATCAGGTGGAAGCTTTTGCTCCCCGCCAGTTTCAAGAACAAGAACTAGGGGCATAGGCTAGGCTAGTACAACAGGGCACCATCTCGTTTGGCACCAAACCATTACGGAACGGAATTTGGTGCCGTACCATACCTAAAATTGTACCTTTACAGCACATGTCAAGCTTATATGGTACTGTTTTCTGTATTTGCATTGTGATTATTGACGCATTGAGTATAATACTAATTCCACCATCTAGTAGTATACTCTACAGTGGCGACACACTGTGTGGGATCGGCAATGTAGTAGCAGACGTACAACGTAACTGGTTTGTAACATTATAGTCTGTCGTGGATGTGAACATGATGCAGCGCAGGCAAATCCCATTTAACGGTGGTAGGCTATAACCACTACACTACTGAGGAACACACATGAAAATACACATGTCAATGACTAAACGTTTGATCCTTAAAACAGTGCCGTATAAGTCGCCATTTAATGCCATGTGAGCTTACCTATTGTGTCGTACAGGCCCAGAATTTTTTTATAGTTTGGTAGCGAAAGAGCTGCATGGTTTATCGCCCATACACACAATCTGTGAATTCTACGTATGACGTGAACTCCCCTTTGTAAAGGTCACTAAATTTTACGCCATACGTAAAATTCGTGGTTCATGAGTATGGCCGGTATTAGCAATTGTAACCATATGATACCAATAGTGGCAATACGCTTTACAATTCCATAGACATTCTACTGCAGCTGGTAATACCCTGTAGTTCTGTTCTTTAATAATGCCTAATCAATTGCAGATTATAATTACGCCTGCCGTGCGTTAAGTACCTATTGGATTAATCAAATCAAGTCAAATATACTACAGAGAATATTGCATAACATAAATTTAATCTTTAGCAAACTGATGGTGTGTGTAAAAAACTGTAAACACGCAAACACACTGTGTTCTTGTAATTGGTTTCTTATGATAAAATAATAGAAAATAAAAAGGTAAAAGATATCCCATTTTGTTGCAAAATCACACACCCGGTTATAGACACGATGTGTTTTTTTTAACATCTCTGCAAAAAAATCTAAATATTCTTAAGATTTTCAAATGGCCAGGGTTGTGGAGAAAAAAAAATTGTTAAAAATACACTCAAATTATGCGTTCTAGTACCGCCCAATTCTGCACTGGTTTTCCAGCTAGCATATATTATACAGGATACACCTATATAGTCCCTACCGGGTTGCCTACATGAAGATATAAAAATTAAAACCCATATTGCATATGAAGAAATAAGCATATAAAGGTTGTTTTTTAAAAAAATAGAATATGTCTATTGTTAATGGTTAGAATGTAGTCAGTGCTTTAAAAAGCCATATATAAAGCCATATATAATTAGAAAATAACATAATATATCAGTGTAGACTAATCAAGAATAATTCATGACGAACAAAATACCATATTGAACAAAAATGTATATTATTTTAAAATATTTGTATCTACCGGAAGTTTTAATTAGGTTCTTGTTTTATTTGATTTAAGTCTCAATCAAACAAACCCTGTCTGTGAGTAATGAGATCGACATATGTGCTGAGCTTTGTTAAGCAAGGCTGTATTTTATTTTGGTTAGATGAACCACTTTGATGAATGGAAGTGGCCTCAGCTAACACTACAACACTGCCCTAATAGTCGTTTCTACTTCAAGGCAGAAATGCTCAAACCATAGATTAATGCCGAATCTTAACATGACACAGTACTTTGTACATAGCAAATCTCCGTAATGTTTTTAAAGAACTGAGAAGGGACCCAAATCTGGTGAATACTTCTGACACCATTACCCAGGATGCAACATT
>CM032667.1:47278105-47343428 GCA_019095985.1 Streblospio benedicti
TTCATCAGCTTTAACGGGGTGTGGCGTGTCTCTGGCGTCCTTGCCACGTCACGGGCATTGGGGGACTACACTCTAAAAGGTAGGTTATGGTGGAAAACATTCACTCTCGTCACTCGTACATTTTAGTGACATGACGAGACTCTGACGTATGTGGAGACTCTGGCGACCTCATCTACAATAAACAAATTTATATAAAATAACTGGTTATAAATAACCTGTAAAATAAGTTTAACTTTTCTTTTAAGAATCATATCTACCAAATATAATCAAAGGAAAACTATATATAATTTAATAATGTTTTTGTTTTTATTTTTTTTTTTTATTTTTTTTCATGCAGACAAAAATGTTGTTATTGCGGACCCTGACATTTTGACCTTTGACTTGACGCCAGTTGAGACCAAAATTTGCCATCTTGGCAACCGATGGATTGTGGGATGCCTTCAGCAATGAAGAAGCTGTGCTGTGAGTAGCGTTCTAAGAACAACTGAAACAAAATATGAAAATTCGATCGATAAATGTTTAGCTATTTTACTTGAATCTTTTAAAATAAGATTGTTGTCAAATTGGTGGGTTAGATTGAAAGAATTTACTTTATTATGTTTTTCTCATGACAAATTATACATTTTAAGGAGCTAGTATTGGGGTTTGAACATTCTAAATCGTTTACATATGCATAATCTACATGTATCAAGTAATCTATTCTGATATGTTATACCGACTGCCAGTTCATGGTGTTCGTATATAGGCGAAAGAAAATAAATAGCGATCTATCAATTCATAAATATTTGTTGAACGAATGGATAATCATCATCACGATAACATACCCATCAGGAATTCATGTGTCAGATGAATTATATACCGATTATGAAGTTATTCACTGAAGGTCTCATATGGAACGCATTGTATGATAATCGATGTGGTTTGATGTCTTGTCACCTGTTTTTCAACAAAACCGAAAACACGTGGCCCCATCGTTCGAATGGAGGGATGTTTTTCAGCGACAAATAACCAGCCTGTAGGGACAATGTCATTTAAGTTACTATACGGCAGCATGAGGGGGATAGAACAAAGATTATTAGGAAATAAATTAAAAGTTCATAGTCCATCTAATTAGCTTACAATGATAACATACTTTAGCTACTTTTTACAAAGGTTTGTCTTGGAGATACCATTATCATAAAACTGACGTCACAAATCTGACCTTTTCCAAAGCCTTTGAGAAGCGAAGACAATTAATTCTATTAAAATGTCTTTTTTCTCGTTTAATATCAGAATACTGTATTTGACCATCCGAAGTGCCCAGGACTGTTAAATTGAAATTTTCTCAAACTGGGGAGTGGGTTGTTACACAAGAGTGCAGTTGCTACATAATTCTTAAGGACATTTAAGAAAAAGAGGGCAGAGGGCTGTTACACGAGAGTGGGCTCTTGGATGGTCGTATACGGTACATTTAGTAACATGCATTGCATGATGTTCATGAAATCAATGTTATTGAACTGCCAAAAGTGACCCCTGACCTTCAAGTTAGCTCTTTAAATTGATCTGAACTTCATCTTAGAAAAGACCTCATAATCATAAAATCCACAAAGAACGGTAATCTGAAAGTAAGCAATAAATTACAGCAATAATAGTTTCAAAAGTTATAAAATTTACATTTTGGACTTACCTTGTGTAGAGCTATAGGGTGTACGAATTGCATTTATAACATGAAAAAGCAAATTCTACTTTCATTGGTTATTTATATTTCATTCTATACTCAGAATAAAATGTAGTAGAGATGAAAACATTCTGAAATTCTTTGCAAGCTTGTAATGGAAAGCAATATGATTTGTTTCCTAATATATTGTTAGAACATGCCGTCACTGTGCATAACAACTCACGTCAACAATTTACATTTATTTCCGTGCCCCAGATACATCCGTGAGCGTCTGGACGAGCCTCACTTTGGTGCTAAGAGCCTCGTTCTGCAGGCGTATTACCGCGGCAGCCTCGACAACGTCACGGTCATGGTGCTCAATTTCACCACTCGTCAGATTGTAAAGGTTAGTCATATTTATTTCCTCAACATATATTTTAAAAGAGACACTGTGGTGTGGAATGAAATATAAATCTATGTAATGAACAATAGCCATTGATTAGCTGTTACACAAATAAATGAAATTCATTTCATTCCAAAGGTTACTGGACCAACAGGAGCAGCCAGGGTTGTTCCCAAGCCGGGTGTTGAGGGGCAGGGCGAGGGTGAGATGATAAAGGCTACGCAGCAGAAGGTGAAGAGGAAGGGCACAGACTCAGAGAGCGCGTATTGGACGTGCTTTCATTTTATTCTATTTATTTGGAACACAGAAAAGGTGGCATTTGGAAAAACTGTCATAGGTTTGAATTCTTCAAATTGTCCATCACAGGTAAATGTTAGTGTTGATCAGGTTTTGACCTTGCCCATCCTGCGGTCGAGTTGTCGAATAGTCTGTCTTCTGGAGGAGGGTGTTGTGCACGCATTCATCATGAATCTGAATTGTGTGTTCTCACCTTGAAAAATCAATGATAAGATACAGCACTGGAAAGTCAGTGGAGGTGTTTAGGCGTGGATGGTTAAAAACAGACAATGAAGATTTTACTGGGAACAACATGTAGGAGTTCCTTGTAGTGAGTGAATCAGGCAGTTTGCTGTGTGAGGAATGATACGATATTCACTCTGAAACAGTTTTAAGATGATCATGATTTCTTTCAATATGCATTTGACAATTACGTTAATGGATATCCTTTCATTTTAGAGGGAAAGTGATATGGATAGCTAATGATATTCAAATTCACCCGTCCAGTGGAGTCGTACCTAAAACTGTGAAACATATTTGATCATAATTAAAGTGTGGGTTTGTTTAGAGTATTAACTAGCTGTGCCTGCCCATGAAATATGTGGCTCTTGCAAGTTCAATAATAATTGTAGAAAAACGTCTCATTGTGTTTTCGTGAATTTATTTTTCTTGCATAATTTAGAAATGAATTGTTTTCACTATTAAAACTCACAGTAAAAATAAAATAATTAGGCATTTTGATGACTTGTGTATAATTGCCTGGTAGACAGATCGTGATGTTGTATTTGATTACTTATCAAATTAATTTTAGTTTTAATAGTTAATTTTGCTTGCCAGAACAGTGAAAATAGAATTTTGAGGTTCAACCTTCACTATTATTAAAATCATTCTACATGTGTTTCAGCAATCATCAATCACACACGTATGATGCACCACGCCGTAACCCGGGGTCCGTATGATGCCCCGGGGTGCCGTGAAATGCAAACCCCGTCATGTCGTAATGCCCCGTTTCTCCCGGGATATTTCTAAATATTGGTGGTTGCTAAAAAGCTGACCACAAAAAGTAATGATGGCCATGTGCATTTTCGTTTTGTCACAATGTGCTAAGTTGGAAATCGCGTTTAAATGAATTAGGAATAAATAAGATGTTTCCGTTGTAACAAAACTTAAACATTTTTCTTATGAATATTAACAAAATTTGATACCACAGCAGCCTACCGATCATCACGGCATGCTGGAGTATTGATGTTGAAAAAAAAAAATTAATTAGCTCAAAAATGAATTTTTTATTATTTTCACGGGCCGGGGTATCATGGTAACCCAGATTACGCCATAGTGCATCATATATCGATTTTTTTGCCTGGGTAATGTGGAAGTGGCTTTTTTAGACCTCGTGTAAAATCCTCTTTGAAATAGATTGAAAATATTCCAAGGTGTCAGTAAGATTACGATCAGATATTTGTTTAAAATATAGAGCATTGCAAGATTTGAAAATATATCAATATTCAATCGTTTAACTGTGACTTAAAAGTAACAAAGTAATACAATCATTTTGTATTGGATTATCCTATATTAAACTGTTTTTCTTGAATTAGTATAGTGTGCCTTGAGATACGAGTAAAAGCTTGTTGCATCAGATGTAGACTTGTTGAAAGCCTGTTTGAATTGTAGTCATCACAATTATTAAAAGTCGTGTACATAGTCATACTCAAGCTATACAAAACTCTGTACATGTTCCAGGGAAAAGCTAAATAATAAAACTTAGTACAATGTAGGTACTATCTTCATATATCAGGTTTCTACCAATGCTTACAAAACAGTATGTTTTCTATTTTTAAAGTAAATTCTACTCAAGTAAAACAAATGAATTTAGGTTTGTAATTTCTAAACTAGCTGCAGTATGATATGGTCCAAGCAATTATGCTAGCAATAAAGGGAACATTGATAGAAATGGTGGAAGCCAGGTAGTTTACGAAGTTAATCAAGATATAAAGATGCGTCTTGGTGTTGATATATTGAGCAATTTCATTGTTAACTGTCGCACATTACACCAAATGAGCGCTGTTGTCTGATAAGAGATTATTGGTCAGAAAAAACTTTGTTCTTTTTTTACAGAGTGACAATGATTCACACAGTCTCAAAATTGTGTACCTTTTTCTGTAACCAGTGAAGCTGCCAATGCTCACTGCCAGGTCACAACTAGTAGTGTGCTCTGTGGTATAAACCCTGCACCGATTTTAATTTCTAGTCTGACTTATTGAAGTTCAAACAAAATATGGCCATTAATGTATACAATTGGCTCTGTGTATAACTTGAAGGCGGTAAATAATAAGAGAGGAAAATGTACATATTATGGATGGAAAGGTTAATAGCTCGATATGAACAGGTTCAACTGTACGATCTGGAAACAATTATATGCTATGTATTATGCTTTGAGAGAGAGATGGTTGAAAATGTTATGCAGTATTTTGCGTTCCTGCATATCTTGTTTGACTGATATTACAAGTGTGAATGTTGTGGCATGATGAAAATATTCATGTAAGAACCAAGTTCACGATTTAACCAAGTTTTGAGTGTAATTTGGGTGTTAAGTTTGCTTGTTTTTTTTTTTTTTTTTTTTTTTTTGTAAAATACTAATAAGAGCATGATTGCCATTTAAATTTCATTCAAGTCATTCCAATAGAGTGGTTCAATACATATGTAATAATTCTAGGGATTGTAGTTGATTAAAATACTGGAAATTATGAATGAGTTATACATGAATTAAGTCACTAGACGAGTATTGTGCAGGCAGCTCTTCAATGTAACAATTTGTAAAAGAAAACATGAAACAGCGACTGAAACTTTGTATCTACGGTTTATGCACATTTATGTACAGTATTTTACACATTATTTGTTAGGCTTGGCTGTTAACGGGTAGTTGTTTTTTTCATCATTTTGTGGAATTACTTACAAATTAAGTATATGCCTAAACTGGGTGAATCTTGCTATATTTCAACTTATAACTAGTGTTTCAATATCAACCATTCTAGTCACAGTGTGTGATATGTTGTCGAGATCTAATCCTACTCATGAGTTGCAGTTTAGATAATTGTGTGATATTAAGTTGTTTAAGTTGTTAGTAGAGTGGTTTGTGTTGAATGCATAAAGGTTTTTGTTGATCTTTGAAATTGGTCTCATTATTATTTGTAATTTTCTCTTAGTGTTTTAGTAGTCATCAATTCATTTTTGAAGCAAAACAATCCATTGGTCTATTTATTCTTTAATTTGTCATTTTTGAGTTAACCTCGGGCACAATATAAGAATATCTACTGGTAGTTTCATATATGAAGTTTTTATGAAGTATTGAGTTTATGGCGTGCTGTGGTGACTGACAACATTATTTTAGGGGAAAATGATTGATTTGTTTTTTTGATTTAATATTATTGAATTATGTTCATCATGTAAGACTTGATGTTTCTTAATATTTTATTTGAACTTTTTTAAAAATATAAAAGCAATTTCTACCCTGAAACGTTAACTTTACCATTAAACGCATTGATGATTACTCAGTCGTACTGCCTTTTACATGTGAACATTAAGTATTTTACACAAACAATAATAGTTAACAAATAATTCATTCAGTTATATTTCTTCAATGTGTTTTTTTTTTTCTATGCAGCAAACGTTCATTTTCTCAGGACCACACGTTTGGCCTAATCTGTGAATGTGACCATACAGGTTCCTATATAATGTATACTTTCCATTGTGTGTCCTTAAGAGACATTATCACTGAATAAATATTACGTGTGTATTCTGTTTAGTATTGGTATGTTGACTGTATTGTGATGAATCTCACATTCTCCATGGCTCTCATAAGGGTTCAGGTGTGCTATATTATTTTTGCTTACATCAAGTTATGTATTTGGGCCACCTTCATGAGACAGGTGTCCTGAAAAGGGAGGCGCCCACAGGGACAAGTTACATTGTAGTTTGTGAACAAAATGCTATTGATTTGGACTTCAAAACCATAAAAATTAAAAAACAATTATTTAAAAAATTTTCAAATAACTTCAGTTTATGAAATAATAGTGAATAGAACTAAATTACATTTAGCTTTATTTATGACATCGATCTTCTAATGTATGACAATTTGAAAAGATGAATAGAAGAAAGATATTTTTATAGAGTACAAAACGACATGTAATACCTGGTAATATGTTTAATACACAGAAAAACATCTTCATATTACTCATTTAAGTTTAAAAAAACAATCCCATTCAAGTTGTAAAAAACAAACACTATATTAATTCATCTAGAATAGTCTGACCAAAAATTATGTGTCCACAACACAAAGAGCAACGCATATGCCATGCCCCGTCATAGTCTCAAAAATAACATACCCTAGAAGAGTTTTTACATCGCTGCACTTATGTGTGAACCAATTTTGTGGAATTCTTACTTGTCCCACCTCTAATTCGGAAAACCTGGACCTGCAACAGTCACTATCTATAACCATTACCATCAGCTAAAATAGTAATCATTACCATTGAGAAGCATGGCCAATTCTCACTTAATTAGTGGGGACGTATTTGTTTTTATTCATGTCAAGAGAGAAGCTGGGCCTCTAGTAAAGGTCGGTTTTAGACGGTGAGTGCTGAATGTTCAGCATCCAGTCAAAGTTAGTAAGTTTAATGGCCTCTGGAGGTCGCTCAGTCCACGGCTTCTCCCTCCCCCAGTGCATGGCCTCTCCCTCCCTCAGTGCATGGCCTCTCCCTCCAGCTTCCTCCTCCTCATCGCGGCCAACTTGGTCACCCAGCGCTCCATCTTCACGTCCTGAGACTCGTAAAGCTGGAGAAAAGAGCAAAGTGTAAAAAGTAGTATGTTTATAAACATGTTTAGCCAGCTCAAGAAAGTACACCCCACAGAAACAATTTTTGAAATATTTAAGGGAAAATGACCATAATCCTAGGTTATTGGACAGTTTGAGATGAGAAAGATAAAGATGACAAGTAGTTGCAGTATGTTATTAAAAGTTCAGTTCAACTACGGAAAACAATGTTCACTAGACATGTAATAACAGCTTAGAAACTTATACTAAATATCTTGTTCAAAGACCACAATTACAAAGCGATTCTTTTATACAAATGGACAATATCAAAATGCAGTCTCACATTTGGGTGCATGAGGGCATCCGGGTCGTTGTAGTTGACTGTCGACATTTTGTTCACGGGTCCCAGGGACAGCGGCACGTTGCTGAATATGGCGTTCTCGTGGGTTGCCGCTGACGACGCCTCGGACACAGATGGCTTCTGCAGTAGGACATACATAAACAATTAAACGTGGTTAGCGCGTCTCCAACCGGAGTTATCTCCAATGCTTTACCAGCCACATAGTTCGCTGATCATCAGCGATTACCAATCGGCGATTGGTGGCTGCGGAGTAATGACACAGTCCGACCATGTGGTGGTCGTCACTAGTGGAGTGGCGTCTAGCTTCCTAAATTAGTCAGCCAATTATTATCCAGCCCAGATCGCTTGTTGACTTAAACACGTGAACCTCATAGCCGATCAACTCGATTCTCAACTCAGGTTATTTATGCATTTTTCCCCCATTTCATGTTTTTTTTTCGTTTTGACGACTTTTAGAGAATCATGTTGTGGCCCATATGAAAATGTCCGCTGTCTGTCACTGTTTAACGTTCTCGTTTATAATAAATAAATAATATGGTCAAATTTATTGAAAGTGTACACAAACAAGTTATTTTGAAAACATTTGAATTTCTTTCCATTTGGCGTCTACCTGTTTGTGAGTGCGACTTTAGTGGGTGAAACTAACTAGAGTGTACTCAAAGTATCGTACAGGCTCTCCAGCAGCACATTATAAAAAAGTAGGAAAAAGTAGGAAAAGTAGGAAAAAGTAGGAACGCTGGAGAGCCTGTATTATAGGATTATTCAAACCAGGCGAATACGTAATGGTGTTGGCGTTCTAACAATGATTACGCGTTAACCTAGTTTTTATACATAACGGGTTGGCTCTGAAGCAAATGCTTATATTATTTAATTTTTTTATAGCTAGTGACGACATTGTGGTCTTGCCGCCAAAGCTTACTAAGGTGTCCGTCCTGTATAATTAATTGCTAGTATTAATCAATATTGCTAGAAGAAAATATGCTCACTCATACATCATTTTTCTATCATCCTTTGATTTCTGTATTGTTCAAATGCAAAATCCTCGGAGCGTTTTGCTGTGACTCACCTCGGCCCTGTTTGAGGAGAATCCGCGCTGCACAAACGCGTCCGCCTCAATGTCCTCGATCTCCTGCTGCCGGCGCATCTGCTCCTCCAGCGTCGATCGTCCGACGTTGCTGGGCAGGACGCCCTCCTGACGCAGTCGCTCGTCAGTCGCCGCTACGCAAAGGTCAGAGGGTCATGAAAGTCTATGAAGTATTCATTGTTTTAATATTTCATGTTTATTTATAATGAACAGTTAAACATATTTATATATTTAAGTACAGGTCTGATTGTTACAAGGCGTATGACATTTCAAAGCTGGGAACATTATCAGTATCAGAAAGTCTGTTTTGTAATTAATATCAATAACAAAATACAACTTTAAAAAATATTACCGGTACGTTCAAAATAGAGAACATCTTAATGTATCACACAAAGTTTTCTCCTGCTTTTTCATCTTCATGATGACGAACGGTTACATAATTGTTGGTTATTTTTTCTTGAGAGCTTCAATTTTAGAATGGGTGTAATAACATAGTATTGACCAATTAAATTTTAGCTCTGCAAAACTAGCTATTTGCTGAGGATGCTGAGCGTGGACTTTCTGATATGTTGTACACAACTTTATGCCAGTATCATGAATGACGCGAACGGTTACCCGCCTAATACCCGCCAGAGAATTTTAACAATTGAGACCTTGCACTTATTCAAATACAAGCAATATTTCAAGACTAAATAGCGCTGACAGCAAGTTCAGGGAGTAACTTTTCTATTATACCTAAAAATGGTATTGAATATCAAATAAAAATTATTGGAATTACCCAATCGTTTTGCTGCATCTAAATTCTAATTTTTATTATTCCTGATTAGTTTACAGAATAGTGACACTTATATGTGAATGGCATTTTTTGGGACTGTTATAGAGTCCAACATTTTGAACATTACTAATTTGGGGATTAAGTACAATGATTAGAACAGCAAAGTTTGTTTGTTTTTCCATACACAGTTGAGTGACTAGCCATATGTATGCAAATTAAAATACTGCTGTTCTAATGATGGTGCCTAATCCCCAGTTTTAGGCTTGTTTAAAATCTCTGACACTGTCTTACAGATTGAAAAATGCCATTTTCACGCAAGTGTTCACGAATATGTAAACCAATCAAAATAATAAAAATTACAATGTAGATGCGGCAAACCAATAGCGTATCAATCCTGTAATTTCTATCTTGATATTCAAATCACTTTATTTAGCTACAATAGAAAATGTCCATGAACTTTGTGAGATCAAGCATGAACAGAATTCGACAACAATGTTGACACAACACGGTCCTTGCATCTGGCTGGTTTACCTGCTGGTTCACCTGTCACCATTACAGCAGAGTAATAAGTTTGTGTCCAACTTGCTAAAGACTTAATTTTGCTCTAATTGGGAATCCTTTTGACTAACATATTTATAGTATCAGTGACAAATATTGCATTAAAATGAAAAACCTGCATTCTAAGTAGGAAAATAATCAGCAACAAAGAGTGTGTTTGCAAATTTATTTAACTTGAAATATCTTATATTACTTATATTACATGATTAAGTTTTGTTTCAAAAATCACTCCTATCTACCTTAATTTGCCATGGTTTAAATAAGATCACATCGATAATGAGATTTATATTCAACATCCCATCTCCCTTTTTATCATCGTATACTTACATATTTGTACTCAGTGACATTCCACCATTGAATACTTGCCTCACGTGCACGTAATTTAGTAACATACATCATTCTTCTCAGTATTCAATATAGACCCAAGTTCATTAACGAATGTACACAAATAAATGGCATCCCATATCTCACAACCTATCTGAGTAAATTTTGCTCATTGTGTCTCAAAAGTGGAACTAAAATTGTCTGCTAGAGATGTCAGAAAGTACAAAAACGTAAGAAAAAAATAAGAACTAGACACCCGATACATATTGATATTCTATGAGGCATCTACCGGTAGAAGCATTTTGATTATCTTTAAAGTCAAATATGCCAGAAAAAAATATTTTCAATACACATTGGAAAAGCACCACATTAATACACAAAAATATTCAATTAGAAAAAATGAAAAGACAACCTTGTACCCCAATAGCCTGCAAGCATCTGTCTAGTTCACCCAATAACTGACAACATACCCAGTGTATTTATCACACATAATAATGAAATTGTAATTTCACAAATCACTTTTTTATAAGAATTAAATGAAAAATAAACGACATTGGAATCAACTCAATCATGCACACAAGTTACAGAACATTCGATTTGCATTTGTAAATTAAATCCAACCGTTACCTTTTTCGTCAATAAAGATGACCAAATGTTTCAGAGACTCGCAAACACTTTAACAAAAAGTACCATGCGATCACATAATAAACCTTTTAAAATACTGGTTTACAATGATTTGGCAGATTATATAAAAGCAATTTAACTTGCCATATTCAGACAACATATGGCAATTAATGCATAAAAACATGTACTAAAATCCATCACATATCACAATATTTACAAAGTGAGGTTATTCCCGCTGTTGGGTGTTTTTTCTCGCGTCTATTGCCTTCATTTTGAAGATGTAAGAACAAACTGAGCTAACCACCGGACAACGCACTACTGCATAAAATCTAATAAACAGGTCATTTCAAAGCTTTGTTTCCATTATTTTCTACGAATTAAACTTAAGTATCTACACCGTTATTAAGACAATCACATTTTTAAGTTATATGACCCTTAATCTCAATTGTGCGAGCACATTATGACTGAGGCCAGGATGACATCCTAAACAGACG
The DNA here is from genome assembly GCA_019095985.1 of Streblospio benedicti. NCBI lineage: Eukaryota > Metazoa > Annelida > Polychaeta > Spionida > Spionidae > Streblospio > Streblospio benedicti. Next base: position 47,289,451 of record CM032667.1, read on the forward strand.
CATCTTGTGGCGTGAAATGTGCTTTTCTGACGTCTGTCAGTGACTAGAGTGGACCTGCCTGTCGCTGCTTGCTCTAGTCACCCAGCTCAAGCAGCAGCCATCCCACACCTCTAAATTGCACTTGTGCCGTCCCCTCCTCATTCTCTTTTGACTTTTCACTGTCCCAAGTCCCCATACCCCCCCTGTCTACACCACACTCTCCGATGCTGTTTTTTAGTTCTCTGTCTCGATCCAACAATCTGTTACTGCTTACATCTGACCCTCATCCTCGGCAAACAGGCATTCAGCCTTCAACTCTCTATCTCGCATCCCGTCCTCCCAAATGTTCCCACAGCCCTCCAAGCCGCCTCCCATCTTCTGGTCTCCCTCCTTCCAATCCCCACCGCCATCATCCGTCGTCGTCCACCAATCAGCGTTCTCTCCGTCGCCGTCTCCATACTTTGCCAGCACGGGGGGGCGCCTGTGTCTGAGGTAGACGCCGCGGCAGTCCGCCAGGTGTCGCTTGGTGCTGTTGAGGTAGCGGTTTGCGAACACGATGTGGCAGCGATGGCAGCGGACCGGGCGGCCGCGGTACGCGGAGCGCAGCTTGCGACGCAGCACGCCGGCGCGGTCAGCCGCTAAAACACACCGACAACAGCGGTCACCACACAGTAAACAGTCACTCTGAGTATCAGATGTCCTAAAGAGACCTCTGACATATAACTATTCTTATTAAAAATTCTGACCAATCACAGGTAAGTATCAGATGGGTGTGGCGGGTTCAACCAATCAGGTTGCAGTATTTAAACAGGTCACATAAATTATGTTAATCCACTCTCAGGCGAAACATTTCAGAGGTCAATTTGCTTGACATCTGATACTCAGAGTGTAAACAGTCTACACTGTACAATAGACGAAAGCTTATAGGTGTAGTCAACGAATGGAATAGACATGTGGCTTAAGTGTTCAAAATGATGCTGAATTTCATTGAGAACTCCGATGACCGTGCGTCTTACCGAGGTCGTCGTCGTCCTCGTCGTCGCCTTGCTCCGTGAGGCTGCTGTCTGGAGGTTGCAGCGGCCCACAGCACAACTCCAGGTGAAGCTTCGTGCTCTTCAGGTACCTAGGACGGCAACAGACAACATTTAAAACTCTACAATGTCTTGCTTTATCTGGCATGGGAAAGATTTTAGTCAGACTGCCACTTTCGCACAATTGATGAGCAACATCACAACTTAATATGGACAATAACCTCCTAGTTCCAGAGAGGCTGGCAGAAAACATACTTGGCCTTTATCTAATATATCGCAGTCACATATTCATCATTTGAGCACACATTTATTGCAGTCACCTGTTAGCGAACACCTTTCCGCACGCCTCACACTGCACGGGCTTGCCGCTGTACTTGCTGGCCGGTTTGCGGCGTGTGACGAGCGTCTCCAGACCGTCCGCCACCTGCAGCCGGCTCGGCCGACCGCGCCCCCGACGCCTAGCCGGAGGCTGGAATACACACAGGGGATCTGTCATGATCGATATCGACATAATACTTCTTGAATTCTGATTAAAAATACAAAATGTTATTAAATTGAAGTTATAATAGTTGTATCTAATTATTCTATATCAAATATCTTTCCAAACACAGCATGAATGACACTGACCTGCTCTGCCTTCACAGCCAAATCACACGTCTCTAACTTTGCCAGTTGTAAGGGAACAGGTGATGGTGACACAAGCTGCCTGTAAATGGAAAATTACAACCATGAACATGGGTCTACCTCTGGTCAAGAGAGGATAGCTCGTTCAGAAATATGTGCGGAATATTTTTCATTGCGAAAACCATCATAGAAGACCACCTTATAAATTCTCTAAATATCTTTTGGATGTGGACCCTTCACAATGAAAAAATGAAAGTGAATTTGACCTGTAAGCTCAAGTCTTTGACATGGTATTTCGACCTTGTAGCAGGGTTGTGTATTGACAAAGTCCCCGTACCTGTTGCTGCTGGTGCTGCTGTCCCGAGCCTCGTCCACGCTGAGCCTCCAGTCGCCGCTCCAATCCGCGCCGTCTCCGCGCAGCAGCTCGGCGGGAGAGCTCCCGGCTTGCTGTCGCCACGACAATGAAGCAATGCTCAACTGCGGCTCTAGCTGTGGCGGTGAGCGGGCGAGCGGAGGCTGGGGCAGGAGCTGGGGCGGCGAGGGCGCGGCGGCGTCGTCCCGCCCCGGGGACGCCGGCAGCGAGAGCCGAGGCGGGGAAGGAGAGCACGCGCGGCCCTCGGCATGAACCACAACCGACAGCGGTGACAGAGAGTCTACTCCAGCTCTCAGCAGCTTTGGTGGAGATGAAGACGTGGAGTTTATGTGCGAGATTTGCTTCTGAGTGGATTGAAGTGGCGTTGATGTGAACATGGAACCTCCATTGCTCAACTGCAGTGGTGACAAGCCGTTCTCAGAATTCTTCGCAAGCCCAAAACCCTTAATCGATTGTTTCTGTTTGGCAGGTGTTTTTCCTCGTGGTGATTGTCTTTTTCCATAGCCAGATTCTTCTAAATTGAATGATTTTCCAGACTGACAAGATTTCCTTCCCACATGAACTTTTTTTGCTTCTTTGATATTAAGAGAAATATTTCCTGCATGATTAATTTCCCTTTTGATACGCTTTCTAGGTGAAGATGATTCAGAATCTGTCGAAGTAAGAGATCTATCAAATTGTTGAGTTCTTTTGTGTGGAGTTTGCTTTTGTTTGATGCATGATTTGTTGGGTGACTGATCAGGTGGTTGCAGGGAGCTAGCTTGCTGCGAACACGCTACGTTTGTTGGATCAGTCCGATTCTTCATATTTGATGCTTTATTCATCTCACAAGGTCTGTTACGATTGTTTTCAATGGAAGAAATCACTTGAGTTATTTCATCTTGCAGTTCACTTGTTGTTCTCTCCCGGTGACGGACTCTTTCATCCATCTCATCTTCCTGTTTTTGCCGGTTGGATCTCTTCAGACTCTTTTCACTTCTGCTCGGAGACTGTAAGCTTAAATTTTGAGAGCACTCACCATAATTCTGAGAACTATTAATCAACTTCTGATAATTAGATGTTAAATTTGCACTCAAGTTCATTGAATTGAAGCCACAATTCCCTGTCGTTGAGACATTTCTTGCTTCACCTTGTGCGATCGCTAGATCCTCGAGATCCGAGTCATCTGTGGCCTGACTGTCCTGCAGCTCACCTTTCACCTCAGTCCCAACCATCCTACGCATCAGCTCACTGAACCTAACTCCCCGTCGCTGTTGGCTACGCTTTTTTCTTTTCATGCTATTGGGGCTGCGTGTTTTGTGACCACTTCCCTCCTCACTAGGAGTGGCCTCACCGACCGAGGGCAGATGCATCTCAATGTTGTCTGCGATGGTCTCACACCGAACAAGAACAGCACCAGGAGCTACTAGTCGCGAGAACGCCTTCACTCCAACGCGAGGCCCCACCAGAGGGATCTCACTGCTCTGGTGACTTGCAGATGCTAGCTGAGCATCACGCGCAACATGGTCACTACAGATTCTATCCCAGTTGGTGCCTGTGGCAAGGTTAACTGACGTAGTTCGCTGATTACTTTCCTCACCATCCACAGTTGCACAAACATGATAAGAATCACCATCACTGAGTTTCAAATTGCCCGTGTCTCCATGGCCTGTGTTCTCAATTGTTGCGGCGCTTTGACTAGGTAGGCTGCGCCCCCGTGTTTTAGCAAACTTGGGCCGTCCTACTTTCCTAGGACTCTTATTCATGTCATTGATATTATTATCTAAGAGTTCTTTTTTTAGTTCCCATGAAGCTTGTTTCGCGTTAGAGTCAGTAACTGCTACGACCTGACGACCTCCCAAACTCCTGTGTTTTCGCGGACGGCCGACTCCTCGCCGGACAGCTTTCTCCGCACCTACAGCACTCGCTGTGTGCGGCCCATTGTTGTCATGATCAATACTTGGAGGGGTAACCTCAGTTCTACTTACAATAACATCATGAGCGTCACTAAGAGTTTCTTGTTTCATTATTGCTCTAGGAGTTAAAATTTCATCTTGACGTGTATGTTTTCGAGGTCGGCCAACTTTACGTTTAGTAGTGTTCAGAGGACTATTTGTATTTGTTATGTTTGAAGCAATATTGTTATCATTTGAGCCTGGGATGACATGCAAGTCCTTTCCATGTTCATTTTGAATCAAAGGCCTTTCAGTTTCTAATTCAACATATGGACATTCAGTTACGTTTTTACGGGGTCGTCCAACTTTTCGCACACCTTGAGCTGACCCACTTTCAGTTTTCATTTCACAGGGACTTCTCAATGCAGTAGTGCTTTTACGAGGTCGACCAACTTTTCGAACACCTTTGTCCTGCCTTGTCTCAATGACTGACATTGTATCATTACAAACCTTATCATCAATAATCACCACTTCCGACACAGTATCAGAAATCACCAAACTGCTTGCATTGCTAGTTTTAGAAGGGGGACTGATTTCACTTTTCTCTTTTTGAGGTTGACCTACTTGTCTCGATGATGCACAAGTTTGTCTCAAACCACGAGCCACTAGTGCACCACTACTATTCTTTGGCGGTCGGCCAACTTTCCGAACAACCTTGTTTGCATCTGTCTTATGATTAACAGTACCTTTTCCCCCAGATGCCCCTATGGTTTCATTCTTAATCACTTGCATTTCACACTTTATAGATGAGAAACTTGGGTTCATTTCACTGACAAATTGTTTAGGTACACCAATCTTCTTTATTTGTTTGGGAGGTCGGCCAACTTTCCTCTTTACTATTGCACTCACACCTTCTACATTCACTACACTCTTTCCATCCTCACTCACATGTTCAGATTGTTGCCCATTAACACTGCCAGTTACTGCACTCTTGTATTTGGCCGGTCGCCCAACTTTGCTTGTCTTTGTGGGTGGCCGAGTGACCAGCTTGTGTTTCCTTGGTCGACCCCGTTGTCTGCTTTGCTTACTGGGAACAAAGATGTCCGACTCGGAAGACCAAGTTGTGTCACCACCACAAGCCACCTCACTTTTCACTTGCACAGAAATGTTTGTATTTTCACCATCGTCGAAACATAGAGCAGCTAGTGTGCTCGGCAAAGGTTCATCGTAGACAAAGTCTGCATATTGCTTTTTGGGTATTCGTTTTCTGCCTGAACTTCTTGTAGGAGATTTATCTGCACATGAGTTCATTGCACTTTTCGAGACACTGACTGTGGGTGACTTTTCTAAGACATTGGTATTGCCCTCTGTTGAGTGTGTTCTGGGAGAACTGTAACTACTATCGTCCTTGCCTCTTCCATTCAAAGGCTGACTACAGGAGCTATGACGTGCACGATCATTATTACCCACTTTTTTGCTCTTAGTTTTAGGATTTGCACTAAACGTACATCGGCCATCAGAGTTTTCATGACTGAGCTTGTCATCACTGTCTGCACCCACACGGCCACCTGCACCATTTGCATCAGGTGTCGCATCAAGCTCTTTTTCTGTCGGAGGGTGTTTTATTGCTTTTCTCATATTATCCTCGATAGCATTTTTGTACCGAGCCAAAAAATCTTGTCTCTTGGAATCATGGTCCAATGTATAATTGAACATTTTTGCACTGACTTGATGAGTATAGTCTGTCAATAAACTCTGCCTTTTCTTACCACTAGTTGAGCTACTTATTGATTTTTGTCTTGCTGCAGCTTTTGGACTCAATTGAATCTCATTAATTGATTTGTATTTATCACATTCTTTTACACGCTCACAGTTTGAGGCACATTCACGTTTATTCATCACAGTTTGCTTTCCTTTGGTATGGCTTTGATTGCTTTTCAAAGCTATCTTCACATCACTTCCATGTGACGGACTCACGTTCTGTTCAGTCGCAGCCAGCTTTTGTGTCTTGCCTTTTCTACATTTGGGCTTACTGACTTCTGACATATCACCTAATATGTTATCTGACCTAATCACACTATCTGAATCACAACTGTCTGTGCGGCTGTTTTGTTTGCCACCATTTGGTGTACACGCGTCGCTGCTAGAATGTCGTGAGCCTGCTCCAGCATTGAAGTCTCCATCACCTTCCCTCTCCTCCTCCTTATAGCTGGTCAGTCCGCTGAGGATTGAGGCTACGTCCACCAGCCTCACCTCTACTTGCTTCAGTGTCTTGCTAACAGCGAGACTAGTCCATGCAGTGTGGTCACTGCTTGCTACACTAGTCTGGAGGGTGCTATGTCCGATCGAGGGACTAGTTTGTGCCATAGTTTGCACATTAGCTAGACTGTTGCGTGGTGTGCAGTGTTCATTGGATGGACTAGGACTTGGCTGGTGATTCCCACAGATTAGACTAGTGCTTGGTAAGTGGTGCTCACTGGCTATGCTAGAGCTTGGCAAATGGAACCCGAATCTTGAATTCTGGCCTCCTGAAACACAGCAGAGTTTTAGACTAAGACCTTTGTATTAGTAAATCTATGTCCATTTGTGTTAAAATGTTATTTTGTAAAAAAAAAATGGATATCATAAATAAATGCATTTACTATAATTTCAAAAATAAACCCTCTATTTGTACAAAATATTATTTCAGTAATATTGGCTGCCTATTTTAAACTTCATTGTGATCTAAGTCTGCCTTTATCATGTAAATTTCAGTTACAGCCATTGCCAAATTTTGAAAACAAATTTATTAATTTGTACATTCAGAGGGCAATTCGAAAACAAAATAAATCTAAAATATTCGAAACCAAAGTCAGCCCAAATTCAATTTCAAATAAGCTAATTACACTGTAATTTACAGTCATGAACAGATTCTACCCACATATTAATACCCAATTTTGACGGTTCAATATCTAATGTGAAAAGAGGTCTTGAAAACGTCTGCTGTGTTTCTACACTACAACATCTGAACATGAACAATCAAATCGTCAACTGTTAATTCTTGTAGTCATGCATATAGTCCTTCACATGTTACTTTTTTGTTGCCAGGAGCAAACAACCTTCTCTCAAGGCACGATGATAAGGACTGGCCAAATTATTGATAATTCCAAAGATGAAAATGAATGAAATGTTATGAATGAAATCCATGTCAGTGTGAAATAAGAGTTAGAAATCCAGGTAAAACAAAAACAACAGCATAAAGAATCAAATTAAAGATGTATCCGATTCTTTGTTATAAATTGAGCGATTTCAGTCTGAAGTATATTTCTTCAAAATAAGACATTGCTGATCGTTCAATGAACTTTATGCAGGACTTAATATGTAGTCAGGACCACAAATGTTATAAACTGATGAGACAGTCCTCCAAGGTGAATTAAGCATGTTTAAACTAACATTGTTTTTGACGGAGATCGACATAGATGCGTAAGTTGAATCATAGATTATGAAATTTGGTGAGTTTTTAGATAAAAAAACCTGGTCTCACCAGCAGCCTTGAGCGCCATCTGCATTCGCAGCTCATTCTGCTCAGAAAGCGACTGCAAAAAAGGATGATCAAATTAAAACTAGCTTTTAACATGTTCATCAAGTTGATATTTACACAGATGTGAACCCCCGAGCATAAAAAATCTTAATCAATGGCTCAAAAAATCTTAATTATCAAGGAAAAATCTTAATAATATTTGAGGAAAATCTTAATAAAATCTTAATGTTTTAACGAAGTAATATCTTACTAAATTACATATAAACGACTATCAGAGTACTTTATTTTATGTTGTGATAAATATGATTATAAGGGGTAAAGGGTTAAAGCAAATCATCTGTTTATTTTTAATCTAATTTTGTCTGGCAATATATGACAGATTTATTAAAAATCCTGAAACAACAATCTACTAATTAACAAACATGTACAATAAACTTATATAGTGCATTAATGAAACAGGATAAATTGACATGTCAGAATGAATAAAAACATATACATTTATATAGCACTCACTGAATACATTGTAACACATTGTTGCAACATTTTGCTTTTCTTTGGAGACAAAATCGTGAAATATCTACCATTTCACCACGTTTGTGGTGGATACAATGTTCAATTATGTTGCAACAACTCAAACCCTCGACCACTACCACTGTGCTACCTATACATCCAAGTCAAATAATTCCAATTTGTCTATGCACAAAAAAGTACTTACGAGATCATCAAATCCAGGCACAGACCTTGCAGGGTCACTGAAAGGTCACATTGAAGCTCATTACATGCAAAACAAAACACGTTTGGACAATAACGGACACATCACATTTCTAGTAGACTTGATTTTAATTCTAGCTCATAATAGAGGATGGTGACGACCTAAACAGACTTAGGATGCAGAAAAATCATCTGAACATGGTTCTAGATCTTAATGACCTCTAAATGAGGAATAAGTAGGGTCTGCCCAAATAAACTAAGAATGTGATGGATTTATTGAAAGTTGATTAAATTCAACAATTACCCACTGTTTGATTTGAAAATGACATTTCTTTTCAGGTAAATTTGGTAATCATGTAATTTACATTAACTTATATGCAAAATTAATTAGTTAAACATGTATAAAAAACTCTATGATAATGCTTACTTTTTTTCATCCTTGACCCTAACCTCTGATGGGGAAGGAGAATTCAATCTGTAAAATGCAGATGGAACTTTACCGTATATTCCAGAGAATCATCATGCAATGTTTTCTTCTTTCTCATATTGCAGTATATAGTATCAAAAACTAACAGGTCATAATTTATTAAAACATTTTATGTCAATTTCAAAAGAAAATAGATCAAAGATGCTCAGAGAGCACGGCATCACTAGAACAACAATGAAGTCTTGAAGCATCTACCGCTACCATCAAAAGTCCCACAGTAATAATGCTATACTTGATTACTCATGCGTTAATTCTTCAACCAAAAAGGATTTTCTACAAGCAATGTTGTGCTTAGATTTCAAATTCATATTTCAAGTTGTGCTGAAACTATTATAGAAAATACCAAAATTTGACCTGAAAGGGCCTTTTTAGAAATCACACTTAAGTTGGCAAAGTGACCAAAATTGGACACTGATGATGGTCATTAGGTATGTTACAAACATTGATCAAATGTGCATGGAATGTTTCAAGCTGTATTGAAACTTGTAGAAAATGACAAAAAATTACTTAAAATAACCTTTTGGAAAGCAAGCTTAACTTGGTAAATTAGCAAAATTGAACGCAGGTAATGGTCACTAGGTATGTAAGCATTGTACCAAGTTTTAATGTTTTCTTTCAAGTAGTATTAAAGCTATTGCTGAAAATGTCGCAAATGGACCAAAAAATGGTCCTCTTGAAATGCACTTTATTTAGCAAAGTGCCGAAAAGCAAATCACTATCGTGTCGCTTCATGTCTCATAGCTAGTTAAGTCTGATCAAAATTGGTTCATTAATAAACGACGTAGCCTGTCCAGAGACATACATGTACAATCCATACATTGATACAAAAATGCACAAGGCTTTCAGTTCAGCTGAAGTGACGCAATAAATTTGTCTAGTTCTGTTGTGTCATTAGTACAGGAAATGTCCTCACCAAGCTACGGAAGTGTTTTTTAGGTGTGTTTTTCCTGACGTTATTAGAACTTTAATAATGTGACCTACTTTCTGTCCTTTCTGTCTCGACTGCTGCATCTTGACCTTGAACCTGACCTAGATCTGGACCGTCGTCGCTGCGTCCGAGAACTAGAATGCCGATCTGAAAGGCACATTACCTTTTTCAATGCAAAGTTTCCCATTCAGTTAAAGAAGTATCATTTATCTTTTTCAGTAAAAACAAAACAAAACAACAACACAAGAACCATAATGTTCAAAAAATTTGATGGATACCAATAGAAACCAATACCATGTCATTTTGGCGAGACTTTCGTTGTTTTCGCAACAACTTCTTCGGGCCGAATGAAAATCTCAGTCACATGACCACCATGGTGGCGGCAGTCATGTGACAGCAGTGTCGAGTACAGGGGGGGGGGGGGCGGGCAAGTCGTAGCCGGTGTCACGGTTCAGCTTGGGGCGGCGCGTACGGATTTCGATGGCCTCCCTCACTTTCCTGCGGAACTCTTCATCCTCCCTTGCTACAACCTTTAAGTCCTTTTCAATAATTTTGTGTCCTGTGTCTCTCATGTGCTCTCTGATGGCGGTTGGGGTCCATTTAGGGTTTAAGTGTTCCTTGATGCGTGTGGCCAAGGTTCTACCAGTTTCCCCTACGTAGGAGTACTGGCACTGGGGACACTGAATCTGGAAGATGACCCCACACTTGGAGTCATCTGGTGACTTGTCCTTCGGAGACGGTGCCCGAAGAAGTTGTTGCGAAAACAACGAAAGTCTCGGCAAAATGACATGGTATTGGTTTCTATTGGTATCCATCAAATTCTTTGAATCATGAATAAAGAAACCCAGGATGATCTAAATATACATTCAGTAACCATAATGTTCTTTCAACTATTTTAATAATTGACGTATGAATATGTGGAAAATGATTGAATGTGATTTCAATCTACATATAACAATTGCAATATCACTGAACTTTTCATCATCAATAATACAAAATGTTGTATTAAATTTAAAAGTATTTCAAGTACTTTTTTTTCAAATTTTGTCTGTATATGTATGTCAAATTCTCTGGTATTACATCTGTGAAAGCTGATACTATATGCAATCATTCTTCGCTCTTAAGCCTTACATATGATGTATAAGATGCAAAATAATGATTTTTACATTTTAACTATATACGGAAAACTCACACGTGCCGCCATTGAATATGAACAACACAGACAAAATCTTGAATACTTTTGGATGTAATCCCTGAATTTGGAATAAAATTTCGTTGTGACACCACCATTTGAATAGAGTTTTAACTATTTAGAATTCTATTGAGAATAAGCCACACACCTCTAGAACGGGACCGCCGCTTGGACCGTGACTTATGGTGCCGCGACGACTTCTCACTCGACCGTGACCGCGACCTCCTGCGCCTGTACTCACTGGAGCGAGACCGTGAGCGAGACACGGGAGAACGCTTCCGAGACTTTTTCTTAGACTTTTTCTTTGTGTAAGACGAATATGATGAACTACGGGATCGACTCCTTGATCTGAAAACACAATGTTTAATGTCTAAATAAAATGTGCACAATAACATCTTGGCAGAAACCAAATCCATTTTTGTTTCATAAATGTATTATTCCTCTCCTCTATTTACACTAGTGCTGAAACAATGTATTGGACTATCAGTGAATCAGTCATTAAGGGAACATTGCTGATATGCTCTCAATATAGTCTGCCACACTACGATTACGTAATACTGTTGTTTACAAATGTATGTCACATGACTTAATCTGAGCTACAAATAAAACGCAAACATATTCATTATTAGTTATGACACATCAAAGTTGAAAAAAACTCATTTACGTTAGACATAAAGCGTTTATGGCTGACTTAAGGTGTGAAAAGGCAATTCTGAACAGTCCACACGAGCCAGTGTACACTTTAACTCGCATATAAAACCAAAGGTGACAACATGTAACATCTAACGTTTACTCATGTTGAGCAATGCTAACTGTTACCTATCGTTTTCCCTGCAGCGCCGATACACCATTTTGGTAATAGAAATATTAGTGTACTCTGTCTATCGTGGTACCATTTTCGCCGCTAGATGGCTACAAACCTATTTGTCTCCATCAACCAGACGCTGTGATGGCGTAGCGGAGGACATGATTTAATCTCTATTAATTTTTGTCTAAACACTACCTTCAATGCATTGTAAAAGTCACTTGATTTGGTTTGTTTGTCTAAAAATCACCCACAATTCATAGAGTCCTCGAGAGATAGTCAAACAAGTCAGATAATCAACAATTCGATATTGAAATGTCATCAGATATGCAGCATTAATCAACACCATGACATATGATGCTGACCTGTGTTTTTTCTTCTTTTTCCGCCGCCTGTCGTCCTCACTGTCTGACGAATAACGGCCCATGTCGCCTACTGTTGCTGCGAAGAAATAGTATTTTATTAAGTATTTTATTTTATTGTCGAATAGAAATTTGCCGCATTGACGGCTGTAGGTACGATAATTGAAGCAATTACATTTTTCAACATACTGTCATAGATTACGTGTGGAAAATGTATGAATATTCAACAAAATCATCCATAATTGAACATAACTATTTTATCACTATGTTAAGAACTAAACCAAAATAGATTACGCCATTGTTAGATAGAGAAAATGTTGATTATACTGCATATACTCGGACCTTTAATTTCTTCTTTTTTATGATTTATCACGCTCGATAACAAAAAATCGCAGATAGAAATTAACATACTAAATTGGTTGGATTTGTATGGTGTCAACGCGACATTCCTTGAATCATAAGACTGTCCTCTAGTCATAACGTGCTCTATTTTATATGACATACTGGGGATCAAACTAAGAGCCAAGTAGTCTGGCCTGGACTAATATCATGATTCCGATAAATCCATTCATTATTTCCAAACTTCTCTCTCTCACACGTCTTTTTTAGCAAGCATAGGCAGATCCAGGTTTTTTGGAGAAAGGGCGGGGGCGCACTTAAGGAAAAGGGGGGGGCACTTAATCAAAAACCCTACGAAAATGAAGGGGTTTGCCGCACCCCCATTAAATATTTCATCAAAAACCATACGACTAGATCTATATCAAGTGGCCGTGGTGGGACTCAAACTCACGACCCCAATGTTGTGAGACCAAAATGATACCATACTCCCAAGCAGTGAGCTGTAAAGGTTACACGACTGAACCATTGTCTCTGTAGCCCCGTTGTCATCTCAACCCAGATTTCGTGGGTTCAAATCCCAAATGAGGACAAAATTTTAGGTAGGTCTTATAAGCGTTTTTAGTGCTTTGGAATTTATATATGTGAGTTTCCCAGTGCTTGCGGATACATTTTAAGGGATGGTGCAACATTTAGCAGGCAGGGGGGCGGTGCAAACATGTCTGAAAAAATGTCTTGTCCCCTGCTTATGTGATGAAAAAAACCTGATGTCCCATGACATCTATTCGCATTAATATTCGCGTGATTAATTTGTACCGGTTCGCTCACGTCGAGGTGGGACTTCAGCAGCTGAAAAAAAGCACATATCCCATGCCCAAAGAGAATGAAAAATCATCCGATCCCCCTACTTTGCACATTGAAAAAAGTACATGTCCCCCTTCCAAATGCACCGGTCCCCCTCCCTGGTAATATTGCACCGTCCCTAATCTATTTCCAAACTTATCTCTCTCTTGGTTTAAACATATTTTACTTCAAAAATGAAAAAGGATTCGGCATGGCAAAATGCGACTTGAGCCATCTCCACGATTATATATACCATTAACAATGTATCTCTCTCTTATACGAAGGAGGAGGATTTGAACCCACGACCTCTGGGTTGAGATGATAACAGACCAAGTATGTAAGCTGTGGATTACAGAGGTTTAAAAAAAGTTTAATTTCTGTCCTTTTTCTTAACATTTTTCCATGTAAATAATAATACTCAAGCTGACTTGCACACTCAACATAATGCTGAGTGTGAATGCTTAGTAAATGCTCTCGGACAGCTCCACAATTCCAGAGTTTATATTTTCCAATTTCAGAGTATTGGCGGTCATGTACATGTTTGTTTTTGGCTTTTTAGTTTTTACAATGGATCTAGGGTGAAATAGCATAGGCTTTGAATGTTCAACCCCTCCCAGGTATGTGTCTGAAATTCCAGACAGTTTTGGATAAAAGAATTGGTGCAGTAGACTGAGTTTACTGCTTAAAAGTTAAAACCACCGAGCCCACACCCACATGTAAATCTTTACTTTTGATCTTGTTTTTACCTTCACCACTAACAATTTCAAAAGAAGATTTTTTAGAAGATCGCACCCACAGACGCAGCTGCCTCCTGGTCCACAAGAAGACACACTCGATGGGAGCGTGTATTTATAATTCCATATTCAAATCCATATTTAGCGTATTAATTCACGCTTTTTCGATTTTCCAATATGACAATTTTCTCAATATTTTCGAGACACTTAGATCTATACTGGCCTAAATTTATCTACCACCATTTTTTCTCACGCTATCACCACGTCACATGTTTGTCAGGTTTTCCTATGCCATCTAATAATAAGCAGCCTGCACCTTATCACGGGTACTGCAGACGGCAAGAACAAGGGGTCAATTTTCAGATCTCACAATGTCCATTAGATTAGGCGACTCTGATCTGGTGTCAGTCGCTGTATGCGCCATTACTTCCATTGGTGGGACAAATAGAGCCTTTGGATATACTTAATTTTCAAGTAAGCACATTCGGTTTAGGTTTAAACATATACAATTGATTCTCTTTCATAGATATATATTTAAAAATTATTTTAGTATGAGCGTTGTAGATGTATACTGAATACTGTATATCAACGTATGTAATAGTAATCGTATATACTAATCATAAACAAACGTGCATGCTAGTACTTGTAGTTATATTTTTAGTAAAATAGTTTGAATGTTTTTGGCACTCACTTATTCAAATAACAAAAAGGCAATTGTTTATTCCGTACAAGTACGACCATGTCTACTGCTCGGGAGTGGGGGAGATGCGAGGGGTGTGTGTGTGGGTGTGGTTGGGTGTGGTGTGTGTGTGGGGGGGGGGGGGGTGTGTGTGGGGGGGGGGGTCTTCAGTAGGTTGGGTGGGTACGGACTTTCCAGGGGATAGGGGTACCTTTTTGCGCCATATCCGTTATACTTTTGGGTCAATAATAATTTCCCCATCGATTATATTTTTGGGTCTTAATTTTTCAAAATTCTGTATATTTTTGGGTCATGACATATTTGAAATTTTCATACAAATATTGACATATTGTTAGGTAATAACAGTTTCTTTGCTTTAATTCACATAATCCTTTAGCTCATTTTGACTTAGCATTATCAAAAAAGCATATGGCACACTTATGACATAATATTTTGGGGCACTAGAGCATCATTATATTTGTGGGTCTGTTACATTCGGCTGTGGTTCTATATTTCTACGTACTGATCTCATACACGCACGTACCATTTGGTTTGGGGTGGGGGTGGGGGGGTGTTAAGACAACCCCCACACCACCACACTGCGCATGCACTTACGCTATCCTCCTGGATGGCAGAATCCTGTTCTGATGACCATTGGAAATTTGCGGTGGACATTATAAATGTTAAACTTCTGTCCTCAAGCACACATTTGAAGAATTTCCTTGCAGTAATACTATTCCATATGAATATGGGATCAATTACAATTTGGATTTCTTTGAATTATTATTCTTTTAGCAAAGTGCAATTCTAATTACTTTATGTGCTGACTTTCAATCATAAAACACGAAGCTTGTCAAAATTTGAGACATTCAACATTCCATAATAAGGTTGCAGAACAATTTGCTAGTCTACATGAAAGCATACGTAGTAAACGTTATCGATTAGACAATCACTCGTAATTATAATATAAACAGCCAAATGTGACATAAAGATGTAGTTGTTGTTAAACATAAAAAGGAATCCCTAAAATCTTATGTAAAATAGAAGTTTGACAATGAATCTAACGCATACAATCAGATAGAACCAGGATAAACCATCAAATCAGAACATCTTATGCGGGAACCCCTCCTCACGAGTAATGTCTTATTTGTTAGAAAGAAAAATACATAACGGTGAGTGCTGCTTGTGGTAGGTGCGTGCATTGATTGTGTGTCAGGTGCGTGTATCTCCCCCGTGCGTGACCTGCTTCCTGCTGACCATGGGCCTGCTGCTGGCGGCCGCTGCCGGCGCCGTGCTGTCTCTGCTCTACCTGTGGTTCGTGCGGCCCGAGGTGATCGTCAAATACTCACAGCAGTAAGTAAACACGCGCACAGCAAAATGTGACTTGCCCTAAATCTTGAGTGTGAAGTGTGAATTGTCTGTATTTAAGTGTGTGAAATGTGATGAAAATGTAATGCAACCTATTCAATTACAATTCCTGAACATTGGCGAAAAGCATGTGAAATGTGTTGGTGACTGGTGATTTAAGAAGAAAATGTTGGTGAAAAGATTTTCATCAATTGAGGCTATATACCCCCTCATACTCGTATAAAACGCATGCGGATACCCATAGCGTCTAGTTGCCACATCGGCTCACACAGTCACGGGCAGTGGGTCCGTGCACCCTCCAGTTGGGACGGTCACACATTTAGCTAGCACTCTCTACGAGAGGTCTAGGTTTTTTTTTTCAAATTTATTTGTGTGAGTAATATTTTTGTATAATTGTATTGATTTTTTAAAAATTTATTTGTGTTAATGATATTTTGTATGATTATATTTTATAATTTATTTTGATATTTGTGATGTAACAATGTTATAATAATATGAAAATTTTATTTTTATATATTTTCTATGAATCTTGTTTGAAATGTGCTGTACCCAGCTAAAGCATGAATACAGAAGAACCACTTTTTAAAGACAAGTACAGAAGAACCACTTTTTATAGAAAAAATATTACATATAAAAATTACGAAATATAATGAGCCTCTCGTAGAGAGTGTTTAGCTAGCTAGCGTCATTACGCTCACGGTGTCTGCTGCTGCTGCAGGCTGCTGCTGCGCCTGGCGGGGCTCAAGGTGAGGACGGCGCGGGCGCGGGACGGCCGCGTGCTGGCGTACGCCGAGCGCGGCGCGCCCCGCCCCGGCAAATCCTCACTCGTCTTCGTCCACGGCTTCACCGACCGCAAGGACACGTGGCTGCCGCTCGTCAAGGTAATTGTCGTGGGTCCCCGCGGCTCGGCAATACGGTTGTTTTACCGTCGCATCATCAACAATAGGCTAGTGGTGTAGTTTGCTCCCCCTCCCCCCCACCAGGTGTGTATTAGGAGACGCCTTCACTTTGATCGTAGCTCATCTGGAGCAGGTTTGATGATAAAAGGACAACAATAAGTATACACGCATATCGCATGTCTATTTGAATGTAGAAATACTGGGAAATACGTGGAATTTATTTGTTGATTTGCAGAAACTCTCGCCTGATGAGCACGTGATTCTGGTGGACCAATTAGGTCACGGTGACACAGATCTGCCGCCTGCCGGGGATGACGTCAGCTACGACGCGTTTGTCGACTGCGTCAAGGAGGTGGGCGGGTTATAGCATCGGCCCCAGCATCATGGTAAGGGTGTGTGGTTTATGTACTACTATGATTTACAAACACTGTACACATTACTACTATTATATAGATGCCTGTAGCAATGTGTGTGGTATATAGTGATTGTAGACCATAGTGGTATACATACCACACACCCTTACCTTGATGCTGGAGCACATGGTTTAAAGATGCGGATGGTGATGTCATTGACTTGTGCTGTCGCCGCCGGCTCCCGGAGGAGGAGGAAGGTGCTGGGCTCCAGACACCGGCCCATAGGCAGATACAGGCTTTTGGAAAGGGGTGGGGGCGCACTTGAGGATTTCATAAAAAAACCTACGAAAATGAAGTATTTTGGTGAGAAATGGGGGAGCCCCCCTGGATCTGCCTATGCGGGCACACACACGTTGGGCGCTATAGGTGCACTCTGATTAAACAGCCCTCAATGGTTCTAAATTTCACTTCAATACATTGCACGCAATAACGTTTTTACGAATATACAACTTAACAAATCAAACGCTTCAATGTTACATAGATGTCACCATGCCGATATTGTAATGTATGACCATCAGTCCACATCAGTGATGAACAGCAAAATACAGTTGCGATAGATACCCATCTTGAGATAGCCAAAGTAAATGCACGGAGCGGAAAATAAAGATGTTGTTTATTGACAAACATGCGAAGCATAATGTGTAGTGGCGACGCGAACCATAAAATGATCACAAATCAGCGAAGGTTTGAAAAACATAGAAAGCAAGACCACGAGTAACCCAGAGATGGTAAAAGCATGCACCCCGCCATGTGTCAGTTGGAAAAGATAACAAGACAAATTAGATGTATACATTGTTATAGAAAAGACGATAACCTAAATGGAGAGGCTACTGAGTCTCCACGAGGAGATCCTGTCAATGGGAGGGGGAAATATACCATTTTGAGATGTGATAATGACCCTTGATCTTTTACGAGAAATAAGAATGGGGTCAATTTCCGTTGAGAATTGTGAGAAATTGTGAGACGAGAATGGTTAGTAAATGAGTGAGATGGGCCGTGGATTTTTGCTGAGACTCGAGAGTGGGGGTGGGTGTATTCCTCCCTCAACTGAGGTCAGTACCATCGGGGTTGTCGTTGACCACAAACCAGAGGCTGTGGACGTGCAGGAAAAGTGAGTATTTGAAGCTGAAACAATTGGATTTGATATTCTTTTGAAAGGGGTCTACAATGAATGAAAGAATAAAAATTCTTTTGTTTCATAATTTTCTCAAAACGGAAGTCCAATACATTGCTGCCGTTGCCTTTGACTTGGCGCCGTTGTCTCCGCAGCTGGTGTGTGCGGCGGGGCTGTCGGGGCGGCCCGTCCACCTGGTGGGGCAGTCCATGGGCGGGCTGGTGGCCAGTCTGTACGCCGCGCGCCACCCGCGGGACGTGGCGCGCCTCACGCTCGTCTGCCCCGCAGGTCAGTGCCGACCGCGTGTAACTGTGATTGTTGGCAGGGTTCTCACACACTTTTAGAGGGGTCCACGTTTTTCACTGACCACCCCCCACCACCCACCAACCCTTTTCCACTTCATATTTCATAAAAGAAATTATTCATTTGAAACACTTTCTCCTTCAATCCATTGGTGGTTGTACCGAGGGTTGTATATACATACGTATAATTTTTCACCACACATGATATGGATAGAGAAATTCTGCTCATTATTTATGAATGGGCCTTTGGTGAGGATGACAAAACAGCTATCATGCTTGACTTCTATATTATTAATGTGAACTACCCCAGAGCGTGTTAGGTACGGACTACTCACTAACATGTTTCGCCAATGGTTATTAAATTGGTTTAGGTTCGGCAAAGACGTAGGAAAGGAGTGTTAATATGGACACGGGCAGACCCGGGGGGGGGCACCGGGAGCAACAACCGCCCTTTCCCCACCAAAATAGCTTATTTTTATACGTTTTTTTGCATGTTCACTATCAATCGCCAGAACAAACCCTATGAGATCTCTAGAGTGCGCGCCCCTCCTCCTTTCTAAAAACCTGGATCTGCCAGTGTATAGTAGCCCCGGGAAGGTGAAATGGGGATACTTTAGTATTGGAAAAATAGTGGGTGAAGGATATGAGGAAAAAATAGGAAATAACTGAATGTTCAAGCGGCTGTAGCTTGACCACATGCAGTCTTGGACAACGCTTGGGATAACATAAAAGGCTATGCTATTCCCGATGATACATGTATTTCTGTTCTCAATGTTTGGTTTGAAAGAAAAGCATTTGATTACCAACTGAATGTTGCAAGAATACATGTATTTCATGATCTCTTTGTTTAGTTTGAAAGAAAAGCATTTGATTACCCACTGACTGCTGCCCTGTTGTAGTGGTCACGCCCGAGGAGACAGAATTCATGAAGGAGGCGCGGAACGGCCAGTGCCGGCTGCTGCCCACCACAACAGACGGTGAGTGCGAGCTCATGTTAACCCACGTAGCCTTATTTCACTGAATACCAAATACCACGCCAGCATAACCATTGTTCCTCTGTCCGCACTCTGCTCCAGGCGTGCAGGCGATGATCGACGTCTGCGTGCACAAGAAGCTGCGGCTGCCGCGTCAGGTGCTGCGCGGCATGCTGGTGCTGAGACAGCCGCGCACCGCCTACTACCGCACAGGTGATAACAAGCGGCAAACTTACATTAAGTACTGAATTGAGCTATGTCAACAATGTAATGCTAACCCCCAATCTCACAAAGACGATGGCAGCTCCAGAAGACGCCAGAAGCTTAGTGTCATCGTGGGTGGTCCGCCTTCCAATTTAGAATGCTCTGGCTGGTTCAATAGGAATGGCACACTTCTGGCAGAATCTGGGCTAACAATGTTATCCCCTCACCTGAAAAGGGAAAACAGTAAGTGCCATCAGGTCAGTACAGTTACAAAAGGAAGCAATGGAAGCATGAAACAGAAGCATCTGGTCCATCAGTTCGGTTGTGGCCAATGCTGCACGATGCTGCACAATTATTGCTGTCTTCCTGGCGGAAATGGTAAACTTCTGCCTGGGTTTGGCCCAAACATTTTTATCACTTTTCTGGACTAGTGATGTTCCCCTTTCTTCCTGTCTGGTGCCACCTTAATGGTATATTGAGTTGTTGATGTGGACCATCTTCTTGTTTTGGGTCGTCTAGAGGGCTCGACCATCATGTCTTTCTTCTTAAATTCTTAAAGCTGGTCTTGCTGACGACGATCATAAAGATGTTCCCGTGTTGTGGTTTGTGGTTTCTCAACGGGCATATGAGCCTACCTTTTCATCCAACGCCATCTGAAAGGTCGCAGACCGTTATCACACACGGACCTATAAGTTTTGACCATAAAATATGCACACGAGGCACCATAAAAATGCTTAAAATAGTTTTCCTCAGTTCTGGTGTATTGTGGTGCATCTGGTGGAGCTATCATTGTCTATGTACATTGGGGGGTGATGAGGCTAATGATGAGGTGTCTCCGCCGGGTGTAGATATAAACAGTCTGGAGTCATGATATTCCCAGAGCATGTTCTAACGACTACATATCTTACTCCGTCCTTGGTTTCATTCCCTGCTGCAGTGTTTGACTTCCTGATGGGGACCCTGAACAACCCGGCCGAGCTGAAAGAGCTGGAGGACGAGCGGCACCGCATCACCATGCCCACACAGGTCATCTGGGGCGAGAAGGACGAGGTACGACACAGCGGGGGGCGGGGGAGGTACGCAGGGTGTGTGTGTGGGGGGGCACGTACAATTTTACACAGTCGCGGGGTAGGGGGCTTTTATGATTCTTTTGCATCATCTGTCCGCAACTGGATACCGGACGGTCAGAGCCGCGACCATTTGGTATCATACCACAGTTCATTTCATTTTCATCGGCATATGGATGGATATTTGAAGCGGCGGTGACAAAATGACTGAAGGTACAAATACCAAAATGTAAGGCTCTCCGTATTGTCGGTGTCTCTCGATTCTCATTGGCTACTCAGTCGATTTGGATGACAATGCTTTTTGATAATATAAATGTCTTTAGTACGAGGTCTATATAACATAACAAGCACTACGTCAACGGGAGATAGGTGGGATGCTAGGTCATGCCATTCTCATAATCTTAAGCTGCAGACTCAGTATTGTTTTCATCATGTCTCGCCGCCCACGTGACTGCAGGTGCTGCACGTGTCCGGGGCGGAGGCGTGCGCGGACAGATCCCGGGCGTGGCGCGCGTGGACGTGGTGCCGGCGGCCGGACACCTGCTGCAGCTCGACCGCGCCGGGCGTCATGGCGCGACTCATAGAGGCATTCCGCGCCGACACCGCGGGCGGCTCGCCTTAAATGGTCCTAATCGGAACGTGGTCTGTTTCGGTGCTTCACAGGGCTGCCTACTGTCCCTGACCATCAAGGATTGTCCCTGAAATTCTCTTTTTTACACAGTGTCCCGGAAATCCCTGATTTGAGTTTCATGTCTCTGAAAATTTTAGAAAGAGTGCAATCATCAAATAAATCTCGATAAAGAAAGTTTATTATAACAGACTTGTGAACTGACAGTTGTGATATCTTTATTGTGAAAAAGTTGTGAACAAATCAATATATTATAAATTGTGTTCTTGTAAATAAATTGTTTTTATCAGTTATTGCTATGTCAAGTGCACATCTGAATTGTCCGTGGTACTGAAAACATTTGTCCCTGAAATGTCCATGAAATGTCCCTTAAAGTGAAAAGTGCCCCTGAAAGTAGCAATTTAGGATAGGCATATTTTTTATATAGTTGACCCGTTTATCCAGGTCTTAATTGGAGACTCTACTGTAATTGTTTATGTGTGGACTGGAAGATACATCACGAAAAACGTGGGTAATGTAGTGAGGACTGTCCGCCCCACACCCACGGGTCTGTGCACGGTGGGCACCTGTAGTATGTGGAGTTTTCCACCAGTTCTTAATGTACGTTGAGCATTTAAAGTGGTATACATTTAAATAGCAGAGAGAGCCTGGTAAGTTTGACCACAGTGCTACTGCCTCTTCAGCAGCAATAAATGAGAATCTCTGCTGGGGAAAATATGATTTTTAGCCAACACTCGAAGCTATGCAAAGTAAAAGGACCTAGTTATGATATCTTTCAAGTATATTTAACTGTGATATTTATTATAACTGCATGTTAATATTGTACATATGTTTTTTATTTGTTATATGGACCTCATGTCTGATTTAATAAATGATTTGATTTGATTTGACCCAGAACAGAAAAATAATGAACATATGAGTACGGAAGCCAGAAACTACAGATCATTAAGTTCTCGTTATGACATTCATGGCCGTTTAATTACACATTATATCATCTTGTTATATTACAATATTTGTTATTGGTCTTTTGCATGCTGTATGGAGGCTACAAATAAACGACTTACAATGTATAAATTATCAGTTTGTATTGTTTGACATGTTTGTAATGGTAGAGTTTCTGGTTTACGTTGACATATTGAAATGTTCAGTGCGCTAATGGGATACACAGATCTCGATACTGTAAAAAACAAATAATTATGTCAATAAAGAGTTGCCAACACGGAACAAATCGTTTTCACTCCTTTTACACGCATGTTCATTACATTCCACACAAATATATTTATATAACCATAATTTACACTGGTAGATCCCGAATTTTGTACAGAGGGGGAGGGAGCACCAGAATTTCATGGGTTTCATTCGTGCAAAGGCTCGTAGAGATGGGGGGGGTGTTACTTCCATAGTCGGCCTATACGCCATGTGCCACTGATAGGGGTCACCTTTTTCAACCCCGAATTCACCCCTAAAATAACACCCCACCCCCCACCCCACCCCCCCCCACCCCCGTGTAGTTACGGCTTGGGCACATAACATAACAAGCGTATACAGCTGTCCAAAAACGTAGATCTTCAATCATTCAATCCTAGTTCTTGACTTTTTAGCCCAACCACCGACCTCATATATAGACATTTACCTTTTTGCACTCTAGAAACTTCTTGTCCTTGAAAGACTTCTTTATACATGTAGTCTCTGTTCTAACGTTCCTTTTAACCTGTGCTTCGCACATATTGACCTGTCCTTGTTGACGCAGTCTTCGCGATGCTCGTTATGGCCTCGCAATACACATATTCATATAAACCTATCTCAAAGAAAATAAAATCTCGCGAGGCAGCCGATCTCTATGGAAACGGTTACTCAGCTGAGCACGCGGCCACATCATAATGGTCTATTGAAATAGCGATATATTTCATATTGTAAGTCACATGATAAAAACGGCGTACGCTTAAATATATATCTGCTTTCCACACTGCAGCCACCTGACCTCTCAGCTCCAAAGTATTATTAAGAACCTGGGTCGTTCAGCGTGTAATAATGTCGGTTTAGACTGGCGGCGGTAACATTAGACTGTGAGTGACCAATAGTGACCAGTAGTGAAGTGACCGGTCACGGCGCACTTGGCGTACTTGGCAATTATCAATAGCATACTAAAGCTACTTAGCTACTATCATATAATTCCTAGGATATATTGATTTGGAATACATTTTTCTGTAGGTAAGAGCTACAATGGCCTAGTTATGATTAGTTTTTAGTTTTATAATGCATACTATTAGAAAAAAGGGAACACTCATTGCTTTTCCACACAGCTTTTATAGATCTATATCTTCACGACTTTTACTGTCACAGGTGTGTTATGATTGTATTACTTTTATGCTATTCAATACTGTTAAACAATTCTTTGTAGATCTGTACAAAAAATAAAGGTGTGAACTCTCTAGGGCTTGACCCCTTGTCTTCCCGTACCGCTAGTTCAAGCGATGTCTGTAAAATGTTACCGAAATCGCTCGGTTAACAACAGAAATATGGAACTTGAATAATGAATTTTAGGGACGATGCAATATTTAACAGGCGGGGGGACCGGTGCATATCGAAAAAATTGTCTCAAAAAAGGTCTTGTCCCCTGCTGATGTGATGAAAAAAAAACTGATGTCCCATGACCTCTATTCATAAAAAAGTCCGCGTCCCCTCCCATGAATATTCGCGTGCTTAATTTGTACCGATTCGCTCACGTCGAGGTGGGATTTCAGCAGCTGAAAAAAGTACATGTCCCATGCCCAACGAGAATGAAAAATCATCCGGTTCCCCTACTTTGCACCTTAAAAAAAATACCTGTCCCCCTACCAAATGCACCGGTCCCCCTTCCTGATAAATATTGCACCGTCCCTTAGGCGCATACTCCTCATTTTCAAGGAGTGGTGCCAAATTATGGAGCTTATTCCATGGCAACAGTTGGTGGTGGGAAATGGCCTTGGCAACATTTTACTGCCCTTATTTAGACTATGAGTCCTGATGAGAGTGTCACAAGTTCATGTCACCATCGCTGTCCATGAGACGGAACATTGGCCACAAGAGGACCAGGGCGCTGGTGCAGCAATCACGTGTAGTTCTCACCCCGTCTACCGATACACCAGATGGCCCAGTGTCATGGTTGTGCAATTATAAGCTTCGGGATTATCATCTATTTCATTAACAATGTACATGCATTGGCAGATCCAGGGGCGCCCCCTTTCCCACCAAAAAACTTCATTTTCATAGGGTTTTTCATGAAATCCCTTAAGTGCGCCCTCACCCCTTTTTTTCCTTAAGTGCCTCCTGCCTTTTCCAAACAGCTGGATCTGCCACTGCACATGTATGTTCAGTGAACAAGATTCTACAGGGAACATTGGCCAAGTTGCAACGATTCTAGGCCCAATTATATTGTCATATGAGTAATAATGCATATAACAAGCATCACCAACGGTGACAAACCAGGCTGTGTGCGGTGGTGAGCAAATAACTCCAGCAACCGCCACAGACACTGACCATTATGCCTATTGTCTCGCCCAGGTGGAGGGCCGGGGACGATGTAACGGTGCGACGCCGCCGTTTAACAATGGTTGCTATTTGAGGCCCAAATTGTGACTAACCTTGCCTTATTGTTGTCCATGCTGGAGTCAGTAGCAAGAATCCAGATTGGTGGCGACCTGATTGGTGGACGGTAGGTCGGACAGATAGTAAAACATTGATTTTGCTATCCATAAAGGGCCGGGTCAGTCGAAAATACGTGTGAGGGAGGGAGGCGTCAGATAGTTGGGGGGTACTTTTAAAACCAAGGCGCCGGGGGGTCACACTTTTTAATTAGGAGTGATTTGGGAGGGGTGTCACAGAAAAGCTACAAATTTCATAGATATTACTTTCAACACAATTGGAAATAGTCTTAAATATAGAACAGTTTTCTTGTCTTCCAATTTCCTAAGAAATAATCCCACAGGCATAAATGATATAAAATGCAAACCCCCATACTGTGCTGTTGATATGGAAACCATAGAACGTGTGATTAAAAAAAATAACATATGTACCAGCATTAATAGTTGCAATAGAGGATGTTATGTTTGATCATGAAACCGTATAGCATACTAGATTACCTTTCACCAACTTATTACAAAAAAATATGATGAAGCATATGAGTCATTTTATGACAAGTCAAAGAACAATGAAGCTATACACAACCCAATGAGAACAATAACATATAAATAAACCTGAACATAATCATGCAGATGGCTCAGAAAATATTGTTGTTGGTATGTTGTTGGTATGCTGATGACGAACAAAACAATGAATGTCTTATAATGTAAATATAAATGGACATTGAATACGGCTTGTAATAAAAAATAATAATAAAGAAAAGCTACATTTGTATACATTTTTGCTTTCCCCCTTTTATTCACTGTAATTTGTCATCTTAGCCATGAGTGCAACAGAATGTGTGGGTGTCAAGGTTTTGAATCTTGGTGTACTCACTGTACTGGGGTGGGGGTGGGGGTGGGGGTGGGGGTGGGGTGAAGGTTTAAGTTTAAATACGATTGGGGGGCGTCATAGTTGTGATTTTTATATTTTTTAATCCATCTGAACCCCCCCCCCCCGATGTCACGTACAGTGTCGCATGGTGTCCTCCTCGCCAAAAGCACGTGTTGTTGTTGACTTCCACAGCCGGAGTCACCACTGTATTATTCATATTGTATTATGGATTATTGCAGAGGAACGTAAGAAAAAAAATCGATAAAACGGGTGAAAATAAATCGATGCATTGGAATCATAAATGTAAGCACTACTCATGTACTAGTACCAGACCAGATCGAGATTGTTTAACGCTCCTTGCTAGTACTTCATTATGCTGTATATACATAACATATAATCAATCGTAAAGAAAGGTAGGTGATATACCCATGTATGTAATACTTCCCCACCCCACCACACACACACATCGGGACAATTTATACACTATAAAAATCTCTGTGTCTCTGTTCCACTACGAATACTGTAACAAATTACCGTAGTGTGAAACACAGCCGTAGAGACACAGACACAGACACACAGACACCCACGCACGCACACACAAAGTGGGGATCGATGGTGCAGTGGTTAGCACGCATGACTATACGAAACGGGATTTGCTTGCGTCGTGAGTTCGCGGCTTGTCCACGGCAGACTACGTGTCGCCAAAGAGTTAGGTCGTGCGTCTGCCACTGTACTGGCGATCTTCACACAGCGTGTCGCCACTGTCGAGTGTAATAGCCCATTCGGCAATCCTCGTATGTTTCCACTACTCTCTCACAACAAAGTCTGTTGAGCCCCGAAACATTCCGAGCAGTTCCGAGTCGTAATAGCCTACTAGGCGGAGGTTCGGAAGCCTCGTTAAAAGGCGTGCCCCGTGTAGAGGACAGTCACCCCTCTGCACGCAAAAGAACTCACCTAGTTTGAAACCTATTGCTAGTGTGATCCCACCACCCCCGAGACTCACTAGCCTGCCTCTGAAGATACATGTACCAGCCGTATACTAATACCACGTGGCTTCCCTCTGCTATAATAATAAAAAATTGATGGCTGCGTAATTCAAACAAACAAACAAAAGACGCGCGCGCGCGCACAGCTCCCCCCTCACCCGTGCCTGCCTTCCAGCCGCCGTCGCCATGCCTGGGTCCGCGCTGATCGTGTACGCGCACGAGCTGGACACGTCGTTCAACCACGCGCTGCTGGAGACGGCTCGGGGCGCGCTCGCCGCGGCCGGCCACGCTGTCACCGTGTCCGACCTCTACAAGATGGGCTGGAACTCCGTGCTCAGCGTCAAAGACATCACAGGTAGGTGGGTTGGCGGGCTTCAATCAAGTCATTGTGATTCGAGGGGAAGTTTGCACTGACTGTCACCCAGCAAAACCCGGGGCACACCACTTAGTTCTTTAGCCCCAGTCAAATATCCTTTAAGTGCTTCATTATTAACATAATGTTATATGCAATGATGTGACCCTAGATGACCTGGGGAAAGCCCTATGATGTCATACAATCTGGTTGTGTATGACCTAGTTTCATTTTTAAAAGTAAATAATGTGTGCATCTATAAATATTTTAGTTAATTTTGATCTGACTATGGAAACCTCTGTGTCATACATAGTATAATGGCTGTTCTAACTACGAGACTTTATAGTATAACAGCTGCTCTAACTCCGATACTTTGTTTTTAACTTTTCAGCATGTTTTGTTGGAATAATCATGTGCCAGGGTATGAAAACAGCACCTAACTTCTATTTATAAATGAAAAAGAGTAAGTCAACTTAGTTTCATATCCTGGCACACAATTATTCAAACCAAACTGGGATAGTACTAGTACTACTATCATTTTGGTCATGGATAGATCCCACCAGCCAGTATTAATACCCATGAAGTGCCTTTGATTGATGAAAATGCAAACAACTTGCTGCAATAAGCTAGTTTTTTTTTCTACAGTTTTTCTGCCACATTTGAACATGTGCTTATAGTAAACAGGAATCCCAGAGGCCTATGATTGGTCGAAATGGTGTCAAGCTTATATACATAAGCTACAGTAGGGACCTCTTTTGGCCATGACCGTGTGCAATATTTTTTCAAAGCATGTATGCAAATGAGCTTTACTCTGATTGGCTGTAGACACAAGTGATTTTAGGGATTTGGACCGTGACATTATACATTATATTCCCACAGAACTGGGTGACTGTTGTAGATGTGGGAAGCAAGGTGCTTTGTGGAAACAATAGTGATTTTTGCACTTATTCATTGGAAACTTGCTACGGATGTAATGATGATAAAATACCACATTTGTGCTGAATACGTCGTACTTGTATACGCCTCACACATATATCTTATCCAACTCGTACTCGTCAGATAAGATACTGCATTTGCTGAGTACAAGTATGACGTATTTCGCTGTCACGTGATATTCTACACGTACAGTTCGTGTATCCTCTGTCTCCACAGATCTGGACGCTGCGGCCGGCCACGTGCACTGGCCGACGGAGGCTGGACGGGCGTACTCGCGCGGGTCGCTGGCGCCCGACATCCGCGCCGAGCAGGCCAAGGTGGCGGCCGCCGAGCTGATCGTGTTCCAGTTCCCGCTACAGGTGCGGCGCGTATTGAACAGATTCATTGGGTTTTAATACTTATTTATTTTGAGATGAATCATTTATACTTGCTTTTTGATAGCCAAATATTTGATTGTATCACGAAGCCTTCTTCAGGACCAATGTCCAGTGGATTGTCCAACACAACCATGCCCCAAATTGGGATAGCATAAAGATCGTTGGAAAAGAGTGTATTGTGAGAAATAGACAAATACGAGAATGGATGACCATATGCAAATGAAATGAACTCTATGAACCACAATGAAGGTGCTTCATGCTCTCCACGGCCGTGACAGTCTTTTGAAGCGAGCGAATTCGGAACACACGACCGCCCACGACCCCCACCCACCACTGACCCACTTCCTGATGTATGTGATGTCTGCATTTGATACTGTCAGACATTCACTGAACATTGGCCCTGATGAAGCCTTCTTGATCATGAAGGAGAAAATAGTTGGCTTTCAAGAAGCAAGTTAAAAGGATTTATCTCAAAATTGATACGTATTAGTTTGTTTGTTTTTTATTATAAGAGGGGACCCTAAATGCCATAACAATATAATTTGTATGAATAATGAAACCAGCAGGCATGATTTCCACCCGGCTGTGTCGTTGTAGATCAAAGCTTCTTATTGCCTGGGCAAAGGGCAAGTGATTCCCAATACTGGTTTTAGAATGCCGTACTAGGTGGTATTGGGACCTTTATCAGTGTGTTGTCCTGTACCCTGCAGTGGCTGTCGGCGCCGGCGATCCTCAAGGGCTGGATGGAGCGCGTCCTCACCGAGGGCTTCTCCTTCGTCCCTGCCGAGGGCAAGATGTTCGACAACGGACCGCTTAAAGTGAGTGTATACGTACTTCTGGCAAGGGGTTTTATCAATACATATATCGCTCTCATTTTACATAATCTAATTCTCATTTTATATGTGTATATTCTTATATTTTCCCGCAGTGTCATTTATACCCCCCATAATACACCATGAAAAACTGTATTTGGTACATTTTCTCTTATTTCTCTAACATATAGTCCACCTCATAACGTAAAAAGAACCATCCTCTGTATAAATAGAATTCGGATGTTGAAATCAGTTTCTTTGATTAAAAAAGTTCAATTCTTTGTCTCTGTACCCCCCAGCCTACATAATTGGGCAATTATGATCTCAACCCAGAGGTTGTGGGTACGAATCCACCAGAGGATAGAAACTTTTCGGAGATCTAATCTTTTGCTTACACTAGCAAGCTTGGTGATTAATATTAGATTTGATATCATTAACGGTTAAATAAGATAAATGGCTACGCCCGTGGTACCTACACGTTAAATAGGTACAGGTCATTGGGTTGGAAGAGTGTGAGAGTGAATGTGCTGCCAATGCAAGTATGTGAGAAATGATCAATTGATGATCAATACATGTGCCAATGACCTGGTGTAAATTGTAAAGTCATGAGAGCCAAACTGGGATCAGGACTATAAACCACCACATTAACATTTACGTGCCGCCGTGTGCTGCTGCAGGGGAAGCGCGCGGTGCTGAGCCTCACCACGGGGTCGGGCGGCGGCGCCTACACGCCGTACGGAGTCTGCGGGGACATCAGCGCCGTGCTGTGGCCCATACACGTGAGACTGCAGGCTGGTTTTTGTTTAGCATTTGGTTGTCTGAGGTTTTAGTAGCAGAAAATAATAGCAAAACTATAAATATTTCTGTTTAATTGCGTTTTGTATTGTGCTTCTGTTGTTTGTGCGTATGTGATTTTTGTGTCTTTTTTTCTGGTTTTCTCCATATTTAACAGACCATAATATTGTGGCAATGTTAAAATGCCAAAGCACAATGCAATCGCCAACTGAAACAGGTTCTGAAGAAGATTACACCAGTACAGTAGAGGCGTGTTGTTATCTAGAGGAATGCCCATTTGTAGCCTATTCATATTTATATACATCACATTTGTCCGAAATATTTTATTTCAAGACAGAAAAAATACAGAGAAACACGTTTTCATGGAAGCTCATTTCAATATATACGTGCATGCCACCGGCACCTTATGCTACCCTACCCCATTCTCAAGTTTCAGCAAAAATCCAAGGCCATTCTCACTAATGTTCTAACCATTCTCATTTCACAATTTTACAATTTCACAAGTTCTCAAAATTTTCAAAGGAAATTGACCCCCATTCTCATTTCTCAAAGAATCAAGGGCCATTCTCACATCGCAAAATAGGCATATTTCCCCCTCTGTGCTATATCCCCACTTTCCTAACCCACCTGCCGTTCTGCCCTAGTGCTCGCTGCGGCTGACGGGGCTGACCGTGCTGCCGCCGCAGCTCAGCTGGGCGCCCGGGTCGGCCTCGCCCGCCGACCGCACCGCCATGCTCAAGGTACAGCCAGCACACTGTGTACTCTCATGTGCATTCTGACCCATTTTACCACATTTTCATGTAAAACTGATATTGAATTTCAAATACCGGTAAACAATTGTTTCCCACTTTGAAAAAAAAAACTAGAGGAGGGGGTTTAAATTACCCCCCCCCCCTCTCCTTCCAGCCCGTTTCCAACTCAGATTCGCTATGATGGACGCATGGGCAAACACATACTATATTTCTAGCTGTCTGCACACCTAGACCTATTTAACTACATTTCTATATCCTCCCCTATACCGTTGTCTGTGTGTCAGGCGTGGGAGTCGCGTCTGGGCGGGATCCTCCAGGAGCCGGGGCTGTACTTCGCGCCCCTGGCCAGCCTCCGTCCCGCCCCCGCGGGCGGCTACGAGCTCCCCCACGACTTCACCAGAGACGACGATAAGGTAGGAACAACCTCTATTAAGCACACTGAAGGCTGGTTTCAAGAGGTTTCAATGGAGAGCTGGTCTCTTTATGGAGGTGGCCCTAACATAATTCATGGCTTATTCATACAGAATACCAAGTTAGTGCACGAAACTTCATATTGGATTGTGTGAATACATAGTCATATCAACGTCTTGGATATAAGTACTACATTGTGTACCTGTACAAATATGGTATTTTATTTGTCACACCTTTGTCCACAGTCCTAAATGTGTCACACAGACAAAAATTATAAGACCACCGAAGGTCAAATGTTAGAGGCGGCACTGCTATTGTTACAGCATGTTAATTCTTGTAAAGTTTACAACAATCGTTATTTGTATTCGTACTTGGTTTGTTTGAACAGGCAGGATACGATCTCATGTTTACACCCTGAGAGCACCTCCCGCTATTCAGGACTCACCCACGCCCCATCCCTTCCCCACTCTCACAGATCCACATGTAGTAAACATTGAGAGACGAGCGCCCTCCCCCCCCCCCCCCCCCCCACCCAATGGTGAAAAACTTGGCTGCCCTTCTTGTGTCAATATTGATCAATATTCCTAATTGAGTTGCCCCCACCAACTGCTGCTGTATGAGGCCTGACGTCTACAGACCGCTCATTATTTTTAGGAAGGGGGCGGAGGAAATTAAGGGGGGGGGCCAACTTTGTACATGAAGAAAGAAAATCCTCTCCCCCTCCCCATAAATAATGAGCGGTCCGCTAGCGCCTGGCTCTCTGACCCAATGTGTGTATTTCTGGCAGGCGGGCGAATTCGCGATCACCGTGGCACAGCACTTCTACCGCCCCGTCAGGAAGCCGGAGTCGGGGGAGGAGTAACGCCAGTCAGCGCCCAGGGCAGCAGGACTCAGTACTGTAGTGAACACCATAGAACTTCATAGAACATAGATCTCATGTTGTGGCCAGGTCTGACTGAGTGGAGAATGGAAGTGCTGATATTTGAAGCTCGCATGTGTAGACTAAATAACTTGTGTAATTGTTCATTTGTTTTAACTTGAAAATAAACAATTGAAATAAGTTCTTTGGTTTTCTATCAGCCTTCAAAATTTGAGTTATCATAATTAGTACCACTAGAACTGTTGGAATCTTGAATTCGAGACCAAAGTGTATTCTAGTTAAAGTATTCTAAACGATAAAAACTTTTTCTTTATATACCTTTATTACATGTTTCGAGTCAACAGACTCCTTCTCAAATACAAATGTTGATAACTGAATGTATGTTTGATTCATCCTGGGTTTCTTTATTCATGACTTAAAAGAATTTATTGGATACCAATAGAAACCAATGTTAACCATTTTTGGCGAGACTTTCGTTGTGACCGTCTGAGATTTTGCACTCGGCCCGAAGAAGTTGTTGCGAAAACAACGAAAGTCTCGCCAAAAATGGTTAACATTGGTTTCTATTGGTATCCAATAAATTCTTTTAAAACAAATGTTGATGTTATACACTATGAAAGGAGAAGGAGCCTGTTGACTCGACACATGTAATAAAGATATATAAAGAACAGTTTTTATCATTTAGAATAGTTAACAGCAAGAAAATGAAAGAGACAAACTTACTAGAATATGTTATAATATCTATTTTAAACATACATGTACTTAAGTATCCTTTAAAGTGGACCCTTGAGACAGGAATTCTGTAAATTGTTTAAAACATGTTGCAGGACAATATTTAATAATGATTCCCTCACATCTGACAATAAAGAAGATAATGGTAAAGACAAAAAGTGACACCACTTCAATGTATGATCAGTAACCAGTCTTCTATCACTAATCTCATGGAGTCTGTACAATAGCATATGATCTCAGTTTTGTACTTTATGTTTTTCTTTCTATGTTATATTTTAACTGATCAAAAATTGTTCAAAAACGTTTTTATGAAACAGAGCCTCAATCTTCATCAGTCTTCATATCCACACTTTGGGAATTGTAACTGAACAGACAACAATACACGGGCATTAATTGGATAGAAAACAAAGCTCGAGATTAGGGTTAATCAGCAATATGTACAAGTCAAATATCTACATTATCACCGGTAAAATATTGCAAAATATTGCAATACAAAGTCTCTAAATACTGTCAACAAAAAATTTCATACCCCGGTATATGAATGAGCTCCTGGTAAACACCTTTGATGACCAATTGTCTCTATTTGTAAAACATATTTGTTGCCAGCATAATAGTAATACCTCCTCATGAATCTTGACAACAATTGTGCATGTGCAAGCTGATGGAAAAAAATGTCAGTAGTTGTGGAGCATATGACAGTGATTATTACACTATTCATCTATACAAAATATGTGTATAAAGCCATATCAACACACTAATATTTCACGAGCTGATTGTGGTACGCCATTTGAACCTAGTCAATCCTGTGAATGACTCACAAATTTCAACATTCATATGGTTTTTTTTTCACAGCTGGCATCATAATTTATCATAAAGTGACAGATTATCATTTCTCAAACTTTTATATACATTTTATTGCTCTAAAACAGCGAACCACTTTGATGCTTCAGTCTTGAAAAGAGACCAAAGCTAATTATTAGGCATATGAATTAACCTATATTTCATATTTGATCTCCACCAACATTTCGTTGATTTGTTACGAGACAGGTTATGACAACAGTGAGTTTACACCAATACAATGGTGAGAAACCACATAAATGTACTACTAAGTTACACACTGGTCCACCATATCACGTTAGCGTCCGCCGTGTGTCTTTGCGGTCCCCGCGCGGCGGCGCGCGCCGTGCCGCAGGTGGCGGGCGAGCGTGGGCGCGTCAGACAGCACCACCGCCGCCAGCAGCGTCACCATGACAACCACCCCCAGCGTCCCCACCTGCAACAACACAAAAACAGGCTTATTTTAGGCTATTTTGCAAAGGCTAAGAGATGACATCGCTATTGTACACGGAAGTAAAATGCGGAAGCTGGGCGATAATAGGCCGTTATTGCGCAATACCAGGCTTTATGGATTCATGTAAAACAAAATGACGGTTTGCTGTTTTAAAAAGTTTACACGTGGCGTAAAACGTGCGCGCGACTCATGAAAGAAGTTGAGAATATTTCAACATGTTTAAAAGGTATTTATGTAATGAATGAATGTGTTTAGCTAATTTTGGTACAGAACCAACGGAAAATAATTTATCTGTGACATACATAAGTGATAACGCAAAACTTCCTCACGTTTACCGAGCCACGTCCATTCGAAGTGGTTTGGCTGTTTCCTTCATTATATTAAATTGTACTACGAGCGATAGTCGGGTGCATCCAGTGACTACAACATAGCGCAAAACTTCCAATATCTCGCTCGTGCTCGCTGAAGTCCTTACGAGTCCTATAGGATGTATGCCTTGTGCGATATGAAAATAGCCATATCATATCCTACATTCCTCCACAACTTTATATACTGCATTACTCAAAACATTCAAAAGAAACTTACCTATCTAAAGAATTTCTCTCATAATTGATAAATAATTACTATTGCAGAATTGTCGAAATTCCTGTGTAAAAATATTTTTGATGTGAGGCGAACATCTTGCTTTTACAAAAAATTAGTTTTGCTTTTGCACAGTGAATGAGAGACCTCTTTCACTATTCACTCTTCTAATATAATCAGAGGCATGCTCTCTCCTGCATTGTGCTGTGCATGAGATCCATCCCCAAATATCTACTTCTGTACTGTATCTTGTGGTAGGAACTTGGTTAAAATGTTGCTAGATCAGGACAAATTTATAAAACTCTGCCATTGGGTTCTAATATCGAAAAACAAATGCATGTATAATGATGAGCACCCATATTGTAGACTAAATATCATATCAATAATGTCCCTCCCCCACCCCCCACGGCGTATATAGACTAGTTCAATGTAGTGTGGACATTACAGTGATAATTTGTGGTCTTGTATTAGGCTAAGGGCACAGCCGGCAGTGCGGACAATTTGACATCACAGTCTTTTCCGTGTGCGGTGTGTACACCAATAACGACGTACGGTCTAGCGTACTGGCTCATACAACCTAACTACGGCCAGACTACTGTTTCCGTACTGTCTAAAAACTACTCTTGTCGCGTGTCACCTTACTGCACACCAGGCATGGCGTCAATTCCGCTTTGTCAATTATACACTGTACCTGTATGTTTGCGGGCGTGTAGTCCGCGGGCGTCAGTCCGTGCGCGTCCGCCAGACCGCGCCGCACGTAACCTACAACACGCCGCCACACGGTACTCAGCACTTAGACTCTCCTCATTCATAACAACTGACCAGTTCCTATTGCTGCGTACAAGTGGGGATGGAGGCAGGATGGTGATAATATTTACACACACAGTAGTATATGCGGAAATTTCCATTAGGGGCTGTGCGCAGTGGGATCCATCAATCGCTGTTCACCCAAATGTAAAAATATAAAAAATATGCCCCGCCCTGAAAAAAAGGAGGCTAACAAAAGATCAAGGCTGGCCCCTGACAAGTTTACACAAAACGTTGAGGTGTAACGCGCTACACTGTCCACACCGGGAAACGTTCTACTTCACTCTTTGGGGCTTAAAGAAGAGTTTTCCGTAAAAGAAGAAAAGTTTAAGAAAATGCTGATTCTTATTTCAATGTAAAGCCCTTTTGCTCTTCTTTCCGAACATGTAATACAACATAGACATAACGGGGCTCAATCTTTTTCACCGGTAGCATGACACACATAAGACTGAATAACGTAGGAAAGGTGGAAAAACGTTGACACCAATTTTTGCATCATAATTATGGACGTCACAAGAACATCTGAATGTACATGGCCACTGATGATGAATGTAAAAATGAGTCCTAAATAGATTATTTACACCAAATTCACTTCCTCGGAATTCCCAAGATTACAAAGATGAACTAAGATGAAAGAAAAATAAGAGTGGAATAGGCACTTGCAGATCTAGGGGTTCGTAAAATGAGGTACACACCCACGGGATATCATGCTTTTTTGTTCTTGGGAAGGCTTGCAAAGATGGGGAAAAAAAAGAATTTTGGATGTGGAAAAGGAGGGGTCCCACCATGATCTGTTTATAAAGTGAAGAAGCAAGTCGCTGGGGGCGCATCACTCACCGTCCTCGCTGGGCGCGCACCGCCGCACGTCGCACGTGCGTGCCTGCCGCGCGCCCGCCGCAGGGCATGGCACGCGCGGCGCGCTGAGACACGCGCGCCACCGCGCCGCCACGCGCAGCTCGCCGCACGGCGCCGCGCGGCAGGACGCAGACCACGCCGACCACGCGCCCCACACAGCCGCGCACCCGTGCGTGTTACACGCCGCACGCGCCACCGTGTAACCTGCCGAGCCGCGGGGTAGTTATCAAAGGTAATGAAGATTGAGTAAAACAGTCCGTGTCAACATGGAGTTAGTGGCAAAACCCATAGCACCGCGCGCTAGCTCGTGTTTGGAAGATGAAAAATTCGCGTTGACTGCTCAAATGCATTTCAAATTTTCATATTTCAAATTTCACTCTATATTATTGTGCTACTATAGGCTATGGGGAAAGGTAGTTGCATACAGCCGCCGTGGATCAAGGCTTCTTTACCCTCTCGCATTCAGTGTTTTTTTTTTCAGTTTAAACTTGGAAAAGGTATCGATTTAAAAAGAATTGGTTTTCAACTGCCGTGAGGCAGCCCAGCGAGTGTCTGCCAAGCATCACCCCCTAGCAGCGCTGTGGGTTTTTACACTCAGAGAAATTTTTTTCACTGTCTCTGTGGGTGCATCTGTGGCCGGGTGGATAGGGAGTTGGACTTGTGACAGGAGGGTCGTAGCTTTTATTACCGATCGTATCTGGTGGTGGGTGTTGAGCACGTTCATTCCTAAATAATTGCACACTGCTCTGTGGCACCTAATTGGGTTATGGGAAAGAGTGAGTGAGTGATTGTGTGAGTGATTAGCATTGTGCGAGGAATGTGCTGCCGGTGCAAGTATGTGAGTATGATCTAGTGCTTCAATGACCTGAATGATAAGTTGTGAGAACCAGACTTTCACGTCTATAAACCACCGGATCTATAGGAGCCGTCCCCTCACCGAGGTGCCAGCCCGCGGGCGTGCGCAGGCGCCGGTCGCACCGCTCCGCGCCGCGCCGGCAGACCTGCAGGCGCACGCGGGAGCCGCCGTCACACGGCTGGGTGCACGCGGTCCACGGCGTCCACACGGACAGCCCCAGCCGGAACACCCCGCCCACCGCTGAAAGAGTGGGCGTAATGGTCTGTTGACACAGCTTACACGAAGTTTCCATTTCATCGGCATTCATTATCTCGGCTATTTGTATAGAAGCTCCAGACGATGATATTTTATTTAATTTGATTGATTTATGTTTATCTTTTTTATGTGTATGGGGGAGTGTCATGTCAAGAGGACTATTACCTGCTGTAGAACCGCTATGTGTTTCGTCTGTTACTGTGTCCGTTTGACTGACATCCGCCGTAGAAGTGTAGGCCGCCGTTGTGGAACCAGCCTCGGTTTGAGACGGTGACGGTGCCGGTGCGAGCCGCGGGGCGGCGGCGGTGGTGGCGTCACCTGTCACTGGAACTGAAGTTGGAATAGTGTTGTAAATTGCTGTGGTGCCATCTCTGTTTTGGAATGTTGAATATTGACCTTTGTAATCCGTCACTGCATCCGTACTCTCATTGTTGATCTGTCCTATTGGAGTCGTGTCATGGGGTGTCGTTGTTGTAGTCGTAGCATCATTGTTTATAATGGTTGTAATAGCATCACGATTGGTTTGTATAATTACAGAGGTATCGCTGTCAGTTTGCCCTATTCCAAATGTATTAATTATGCCTGGGACTGCAGCAGTGGAATACATTTTTGTTGTCAGTGTTGTAGTAGCATAACTTGTGGTCAGTACTGTTGGGACAGAGTCAATAATAGTTGCTGGTGGTACTGTAGCGGGTGCTGTAGAACGTTCAGGGGTTGTGTCCACTACTGAAAACCCATGACTAGTAGCAGCACTTGTTGTGGCCGATACGCCACCAGTAAAGGTTATTTTCCTTCCTACTTCTGTAGTACCAGTTGATGTAACTTTTGCTGTAGACGAGTGACCAGTAAACAGATCTAGCACAGCAGTGCTGAGCTCCGTGGATGAATCAAGTGATACTATTGTAGCATCAAATGGTGATGTTCCATGGACAGTAGTGTGCGGTGTGGTGGTTTCCAGTGGAAGAGCATCACTTGACCATGATGTTGCAGGTAATGAATGTTCATCTAATTCGTTTGCAGTAGTTTTGGGGATTGATTCAACTACTTTTGTGCTTACAGCTGCTTGGGTGGCTGACGCCAGGGTTTCAGGCCGACTTGTTTCATGGGTTGGTGTAGTTGATTTATCTGTCCAGGTGTTCGGAGCGGTGCTATAAATAGTGTCAGATGCAATCGTCTGTAGAGAGGTTTTACCATTCGTAGTGGTTTCAAGAACTGAGGTGTCCGATGGATTTGTTTCTACGGATGTTTTACCCCTACCTGTACTTCCAAGGACCGAAACGATGGATGTGCTGGTTTCAACGGAGGTTTCGTCAGGCATTGTACTCTCAGGGGCGGAACTGGTGGTGGTTTCTACAGTTGTTTTGTGAACTGCAGTAGTTTCCACAAACTTTGCATCGGTCGACGTCGGTAATTGTCTCGTGGTTTGCGGCAGGTTGGCTGGTTCTGTAATATATGTTTCACAGGATTATTATTAAGTGGTATTCGTGAGTCTAAGCTAGAGTGGTCATGATTCCTGTGGACTCATATTCAATTACATGGGATAAAATACAACAAACAAAACTTCATACTACACAGGGCCGGGTCCAGCGGGGGGCTCGGGGGTCCCCCCGCCTGCCATATTAGCCTTAAAGCCCCCCCCCCCGCACCTACAATTTAGCCCCCCCCCCCCAAAGATTTTTTTAAAAATGCTTAAATTCATTGCATGTTTGTTTGTAATGCATGCAATAAAGTTGTACAAAATTCCCTGCAACTCATGAATACCAATGAAACACCAATTTAATTGACAACATGCCTATTCCTACCTGCCTGAGACAGCACATACATCTACTGCCCCCGCACCTCCAAACACCCCCCCCATACATCATGACCCCCCCACACACACACACGGATCGCCCCCCCCCCCCCCGCTCTCAAAATTTGAAAATTAACCCCCCCCCGGTCTCAAATTTCTGAATCCGGTCCTGCTACAAATCTCAATGAACAGACAAGTAGTACCCGTGCAGTAGTCGCCTGCTAGAATCCACCCGTCGGCTCTAGCGCAGTCGCACTGGACCTGCTTCCGGGACAGTCCGGCGTTGTTCCACAGACATGTTGCCACCACGGTCCAG
Source organism: Streblospio benedicti (assembly GCA_019095985.1). NCBI lineage: Eukaryota > Metazoa > Annelida > Polychaeta > Spionida > Spionidae > Streblospio > Streblospio benedicti. Next base: position 47,329,179 of record CM032667.1, read on the forward strand.
GTCATGTCATCAAAGGAGCAGCTCTCAAACGTCTGGCCATCAGTGAGTCCAAACCCAGTGACATCGTTGCACACTAAAATATACGTGTCAGTCAAAATTGTATTATTAGTTAACATTCTTATCGAATCGAGCCGGATGAAATTAATACAGGATAAATAAATCATGAATAAATTGACGTAATGATTATTACAAACTTATTATTGAAAGTAAATAAGTATTTGGTGCATATTACCAAAGCACATTTCCACATACACCGGGTAGAAAGTCGTGTCATGGTTGTAGGCAGGAGCAGGATCAATCTGAGTTTTCAGGTAGCAGTTCAGCCGTGTCGGGTAGTACTGAAATGCTACGCACGACGCCTGCGTACTGCATTCTTGCTCACAGATCTCTAGTGTGGCTACGTCACTGACCTTGGTTGCCATGGAGATGTCTGATCGATGTGCAGGATACGGCAGCCATTTTGTGGCTGCACAGTCTGCAACAACAATAACAAATTAGGTTTGAGATTTGGTGACACTACTACTTACTTTTTTACACGAAGTCACTTCTGTTGAAGGTCCCGTGATGGTGACTGCAACGGTAAGTCCGTGTAAAAAAGTAAGTAGTAGTGTCACCAAATCTCAACCTAATGGATATTCCTACTACTAAAAACAGTCTACATAAAGAAACAATAACAAACTACAAACTAGATCATGAAGATGTATACTAAAATGTTATGGAAATCTTGATTAAAAGTACACTATTACAATCAAATGTAGGTTTAATACCTCTATGTAATCACCACAAATAATCTGTATGTCACTGTTTAATAATATTGGCTCCGTCATGCTACATTTATTGATCCTGAAGCAGCAGCACAACAAACAACACCAAGTAGACTTTTGTATTGCAGTAATATTGGTCTGTCATTGGACATTCAATACTAGTAAGAATGTTGAAAATGGACCATAAATGGCCCGGTGGAAAGCACATTTAAATTGGCAAAGTTTCCAAAATCAAATCGCTTTGGTGTCACCTCATACCTCATAGTTGTGAAACGATTTAACAAAATTGGTTCATCGGTAAATTCTCTAGCTTGTCCAGTGGCAAACATACATAAATACGTAGTTACAAACGAACGAAACACAAGGCTTTGCTTTAGCAGCTTAAGCGATGCAATCGTGCATGTAAACTAGTAGAGGACCATGTTCATATATTGCTGGTGAAAATGAATTTATCAATAAATAGAATATTTGATATTTCTATTTTTATTAGCTACTTTTTTTATACTACTCCATGTCACTACACTACATAATCAATACAATCAGCTGAGACTGTGACATGTCACATACTTGCACAGCATTTCATAAATAACAGGCCATTATACACTACGTTTGCGCTTAAAAGTGCTTGGGTGGCTGACGCCAGGGTTTCAACAGCAGGCCGACTTAGATATCTCATGAGTCGGTGTACAATGCAGCCCCTCACCTTGTACGCACGCCACGCCCGCGGCCGGCGGCTCCCAGACGGCGCCGCCGTGACACTGGCACGCGTACGCGCGGACGGGCAGCCGCGTGTCGCTCCACACGCGGCCGGCGGGGCACACAGCAGCCATCGCCCAGCGCGGCTCGTCGCCCGACGACGCCCCCGATAGCCCGCACACCAGCTCGGCCGCCGCCGCCGGCCCGGACATGGCGCGGTACGCCGCCACCTGCGGCTCCGACAGGTAGCACGCTGTGGAGCAGCAGCGGGGGAGAGACGTGCTCATTAGTGCAGATCCCCGGGAGTAGGGGTGGGGGGTGGGGGAGTCTGGTCAGAAAACGGGTACCGACGTGCCACGGACAGGTGGAAAATGGCACCCATCGATATACCGATAATATCTGAGAAAAATGTGACACAGTATACTAAAAATGTGAAAAACATAACCAGAAATATGCCAAAAATGTCAAGTAAATAAATACGTTTGATGCAGATTTAATTTCATTGGTACGTTGAATATATAAGTCCCGTTATTAGATCTCATGATAAGAGTCGGCGGCATGTAGAAACATTGATGTCGCTAAACCACAATGACCAACCACGCAGCACGTCTCTGTTGGCGTGTCGCTCATGCTCCCGGCGGTGGCGGCACCTGGGTGCCCGGCGGCACCACGATCTGACATCATAACAGTCGCACGCACCTTGACAGCGCTCGCCGTGGTCGGTGGAGAACGACGTGAGCAGCGCGGCGCTGTAGCGGTCCGCGCGGCTCAGCACGCACGTGTCCGAGGCCGCGATGTAGTCGAAGCTGGCGCAGGGCGCGGGCGTCCACGCCTCGCAGCGCGCCGCGCACGCCGCCGCCGACTCCACGCCCGCGATCGTCTCGTCGTCGTTGCCGTAGAGCGCCGTGCGCGGCACCAGCACGTAGCGCATGTCGGAGCAGTCTGCAAGGCGCGGGCGGCGGTGAGCCGAGGGCAGTAGGGGGGCGAGAGTGCGCAAAGGCACATTGTTTTAGGCAGTACGCTGACAGTAGCAAACGTTTGACATGTTAAACTTCCATGACAACCAATTGAGCACTAGCCTGGTCGTGGGTAGGCTGTACGGAGCCAGTCCGCCCAACCGGACGTCATTACTTGCGTAGACACCGCACCGTGGTGTGACACTATGTCATCGCATTTTTAGATATATATTTTTCTTGCGTCATAGGCCAAGTGGAAGGCACGTCACGTTTTAGTTTGATATATGTGTACAAATATGATAAGTAATGATGATGTGTGTCCATATAACGACATGTATCTACTATTTTCTTGTCAATTTGACATCTGCTAATTTGAAATATTTCAATGTGCTCATCTTCACATTTCGAATGTGATAATGTAACCTCACTAAAAATTGTATGTTTCTTTTATGAAACTTCTAGCTACCATGAGATACTTTTCAATTGTGATTAATGCAAAGACAAATTTTAAAAGATATAAACTTACTTCTATACTCTGGAAAAGCCACAACACCATGGCCCAAATAAATGGTGACTGCAGCCAACAGCCACCAATCTGTCCACACTACCATGGTATCAGAGAAAACACAGCAAATTCTCTCACTTCGGTCCCAAAGAATAGGATGTGACAAGCAACGTTCCTCTCTCAACTCTTATGTTTACAGCTGTGTTTCGCACTAGGAAATGCTCGTCCTTATGTTTTGTGCAACAATCAATGGCGATAGCGTCATCACGGTACATGATACACTTGGCACGTTTACCAGACAGTCCACGAGTCTGGTCCCGGATTTTGGAAACTTGAGCCTGTACACACCAAGACTGGGGCAGACGGTACAGCGAGGTCGAGATTTGTGTAAAACAGCTCTACAATCCATACTTTTATAGAATTTAACATTGAGCGTGGGAAAATAGGGCACCTATCAATATGAGTGATACCCGGGAGCAAACAAGAGGACAACTGTTGCTGGACGGCGGCGGCGGCGGCTTCCGGATTCGTGCATCCGAGGCGGGTTTTGCTCTCTTTGTGTAGCATAACGTTGCATCCTTCTGCTCTATCCTGGGCGAGGAAGTTCTTTGGTAGCAGAGGACGGAAGGAGCTATAAAGAGGAGACACGTGAAAGTGCAAACATCCAGCCAGATCACCCGACTGCTTCCTTGGTGTGCTAATGATGATTGTCTATGGCTGACTTTCTTTTCATATTTTTAACGTAGTGTTTGTTTGGTTCAGCTCAATTCCACCTGATAAAAGACCACGTGCTCATTTCAAATACACTCATGTAATGTGTCTTTAATGTAGCCACATTAAATAGTAGTAGTTAGTACTAGTTACACAATTCCCTTGTAGTGTATTTAAATTCCACCGTGTGATCACATTATATCTGAATTGAGCCATTAGGTCTCTGACTCCAAGTCAGGTGAATACTCTGTATAGCTTTTGTAGCAATGGGTCGAATATAATGACCTAATTACTTAATATGTACAGATGGTACACCCATTGCAATTGGAAAAATAACCATAGGGTGGTCCTATAAAGATCATTTTCACCCCGTTTTATGTTTGTTTTGATTGAAATAGATTTTGTTAAGTTTGGACCACGATGATGTGCTCAACAGAAAGCTTAAACATTCAAACATTAACATTTTTTTCAACAGGGTTATCACATTATTAAAAAATGAACACATGGCGTAATTGTCGTAGTATTTGATACAACAGCCGAATTTGTGCGATTCGGCTGTTGTATCAAATACTACGACGATGTTGTTGAATATTTTAGACCTTGAATCATATACACGTCGTATTTAAAATATAAATAATACTTGTAAACCTAGAACACCAATCGCACAAATTGTCAACAATTCAAAGAAAACTAGAAGCTAAAATTATAGGTAAACTAGGCTGTCTACTAGGTAAGGGATTGAATACAGACTTTAACTTTGCTAATCTTGTTAATTTTGAGTGAAATAATAATAGTTTTGTTTTACTTATTAACGGGTTTTTATGAAATATATTATATTGTAGTTATATAATAGTATTATTTGGTGTGTGTGATATTTACAGCCAAATTTTAGTTCATTAACATGAATAATAAATAATAAATAAATTTTTTAGTTCATTAACATAAATAAACAGGTTTTTAAAAACTATCTATATATAATACTTGCCGATTATTTGACATACTATTATTATTTGGTTTGGCATTGGAATTAAATAAAGTAGAATTTTTAAAACGATAATACATCATTAGCTTTACTCAAATAACCTTGGTTAAATAGCAATATTGAAAAAATAAAATTTGAATTAATTTGTTTATGTTAGGCTGCTTTGTCAGTTTTTAATTTTATAGACAATATTGGGTTGTATAGCTATAATAAAGAATTCCCGAATTTAAGATTATATGTTCTTTATATATCTATAAACCATACATATAATTAATAATAAAGACAAAGAATTAGAGCTATGTAAATGATATTTCTCAAAAAAAATTGAACATCACCATTTTTCAATATTTCACAAGTTTGAAGTTGCCACCATTACAGGGTAGCACAAAAATATAACTGCAAATCCGTATCCATGTCTTTTCAACTTACATGCATTAATTGTATTCCTTTCCAATCCTGCTATAAAATCAACTTAATTATAATGAAAAATCTGTTTATCAGTTGCATATACTATTTCAAAATAGATACTGGCATTTTACTGTAGAATAGTTAGTTAAGTTGAAGGATGATATCATTTTGCTAATCCCCTGTGAAGAAATTATAATCCCTGCAGCACAATATTACTCAGTATCATTACTACAAACAGTACGCTGCTTTTCCTTTATTGTATAAAATAGTCTGATTTGATTTTATACACCCACCTTCCATTACGTTTATTATGGCTTTCTGCAATCTATCTAAAAAATGTATCTTTTATTGATACCACCAATTGATGCTTTTTAAAGTTACTTTTTACTTCATAAAAAGTGACGTTTTTGAACAGCTGAGGTAGGTCCTGTATGCATTTATAGGTCCGTGGAATTTGACTTTATTTTCTATTAGAACATGATACCAGCATTACAAAAATCAAGGGTGGCCACTTCGCAGCTGGTCAAATACCCATTTTTTCAAGATGGCCGCCAAAATGGTCGATTTTTCACAAAAAGCTTCATATCTCGCTTATCATAACACTTATGTAAGTGATTTTGGTGTCTAAATGTATGTTTCAAGGGTCAAGGAAAATAATAAAACACGGAAAAATAATAAAAAACTGAAACTTAATCCATTATGTTCGTTTTTTCAAGATGGCCACCAAAATGACCGATATTTTAGAAAAAGCTTCATATCTCACTTGTTATTCCAGTTATGTAAGTGACTTTGGTGTCTAAATGTATGTTTAAGAGGTCAAGGAATACAATAAAACAAAGGCAAATAATATATATGAACATGCTTTATTGGTATACAGAAGTGGGCAAATACAGTTTATAACACATCATTGAATTCACTTTGACACCTATAGTGATGAACATAACTATTATTCAAAATAATCCACGTGAACACACTAGTTATGATATGCATCTGATATGGCTGATATGCACCTGTTAACCTATATGACTACCAGAGTAATTTGTTTTATTTGATTTTTGCATGATGCACAACATTGACACCTAGTATTTCATTCTGTACCCAGATTGTTTCAGCACCGCTTCCTTTAACATACTTTCCTATACATGCCATCAAGATTTTGGTTGGATGAAAAAAGCCCATGCATAGTATGATGTTCTTGAATTCCTGTGGGTTTTGTGATTGGATTTCTCTGGCAATCCGGTAAACACCTTCATCACACATTACAGCCATATTTTCTTGGTCAAGTTGTGCAAGAATATTTTGAAAATTCTTCAGTGAGGTGTACACCGTGCTGTACTCTGTTACAGGATGTGGTAATATTGGCAGGAAACCCACAATTCTCTCGGGTAGATCTTCATCCGTTACAAGGGAGTTGAATCCACTCCATGAAGGCATCTCTTGCTCTTGACACTCAACACCTATCTTACCATCATCTAATTTTGAAAGATTCATTCGTCCTAAAGTCCATACCGAAGCAAGTATATGTACTGCCGAAGCAAGTATACCATGTCTTACGATTCAATGTTCTTCTTCTCTTCTTGATTCATCACATAATGTGGTTTCACTTGAAAGTTCTCTGGAATATCAGGTTTTCTGGCTGGTTTTACAAACTCTCTTATCTTCTGGCACTCAAGAACATCACTAAACTGTTTCTCTCTGTGGTTGACATTTGTGTCAGATATATTTGGTTTCTTTTGCTGGGTATTGCTCTTGTTATGAATCAAAATTGCAACAGTGTCATGCGTTCCACCAATCCCTGATTCAGTGTGTTCTTCATGATCAAAATTATCAAAAGCTCCAATAGTATGTACACCAGGAAGAAAATGGCTAGGAAGGGGAACATTATCATTACTGGTATCATCTATGAAAGAAGCAATATCATCATGATATCTTTTTAGATCATCATAACTAATGCATACTCCCTGGTGGTTAAAACTTGTTATCAGTGTACTACTTTTGCAAGTGTGATGGATAGCCTCCGCATTAAGAATATGTAGTGGAGTACGTTTCCTTCCATTGTTGATAATGTAAAATAGCATCTGATAGGTTGAGAGCATCTGTCTATTCTTATTCTGGGATAATTTTGTACAACTATTATACAGTGCATCGCAATTATCATTGGCTGCTTCATCAGTTTCACATGCATTTACACTGTCATCAAGATCAAGATCAGGGCTCACCATTAGTCTTCATAATCAAGATCATCATCACAAATACCCTTTGTTTCATTTGGAATTGCTAATTCATCTGCATTGACATTGAATAACACAGAGAAGAATTTTGCTACTGACTGTGGTATGACTATGGATTCCCATGCTTGCCTCAGGTCTTGTTCATCACAAAATCTGCAATATATAAACACTGTAAATTGCATAAGGTAATAAGGTAATGCGTGAGGTAGGTGATACTGCAATATATAATCCACTGATAAGGCAACTACTAGCTAGATAGTTTTGATTTTTAAAATGTATACTGTGAATGCAATGCCTGAACGAGACTTGTGCTCATCAGCGATTAATTATGAAACACACAAAAAATAATTATTGATAAAATCTATACCTGTCATTCAAAGCAAAGTCTTGCTGTAGGAGAGTCTCTCTCATGTCTTATTGTCTTATATGGGATCCATAGAACGGATGATATTAGCCATATCCTCTTTCGTACAGTTTTCCATATACACCAATGCAGACTTGTTGGCCTCCGTTGGATAGGCAAAATTGATTTCAGTACCAAAATGTTGATCAAAAAGTAATTTAATTTCTCTGTTTTCAAACAGTTTACATCCATGATCCAATAATTTATTGCACAAGTCTCTAATTGTGCTAAGAGTGTGGCCATATCCTGACTTTAATCCGGGTTTGATTTCCTGTAAGATATGATGAAATGTTTTGTGTCGTTCAGATTGACATTTTTGTTGGTCTTTCATCTGAATAGATCGGTCATAGGTGCGGAGATATGCCTTCATGCAATCATTGTGATACAGAATATCTGCTCCAAATATCGATGCTGAGTTCTCCAGATCACAAACACGAAGTGTAGACATCATCTTGAAAATGCACTGTAGCATTGATAAACTTTGTGCTCTGTCACATTCACTAATCCTATGCTTTTTATGATTCTTGTTTTTTTTTTTTTATCTTATCACATATTACACAGTTTGATTTGTATAAAGGGTCATTGCTGCTTGGTGGTGGTCTAGGCACTGATTCTCTTCTGGCTTTTCTGATAAAGCTTTCATCTGTTGAAACCCTTTTTTGCTATAATGTTGGGCCTATCTTCATCTTCTGCATTTGCCTTTGCAGCTTGTTCAATACGGTTTAAAGTTTTTTTTGTGTATATTGCTTGTAACAAACGTTAGACACATGGTACACAATCGAATCTAGAGGAACGTTCTGAAGTCTTTCATATACCTCATCCTTTCGTATTTCAGCTGCCTTGTAAATCTGTTTTCTTCCAGTATCACTACTTGTAAGATTAGTATCCAAGTTTGATGTGCAACATACTCCATATAAAATGCAATATTCTGGTCTAAAGTCATCAACTTTCCTCTTTTTAAGGGGAATAGCATCCATTTCATAATACACCTAACTATTATACACAGCTGTATGCCATATATGGAAATTTTAACTTAATTTATTAACATAGTGATAATGTGAAGTAGATAAAATCTATGATATTCTGGTAAGGAATAAAATTACATAACCAGCTGATAACAGTACATAAAAACATCTACTGTCTTAATCACAATGATATCACAATGATATAAATACGCAATGACGTGCTACAGTACCGCTGGCAGTACCCAAATTCAATATTATACCAAGAATGGAAAAAAACAACAGTACATTTGTGATGTAATTCTGTGATATGTTTGTGATTTTATGCATAGTTTTATTTATTTAATTTTTATTTATGTATATATGCATATTTTATGTCTTTTCTATGGAATTTAATGCAGAAATAAATGTTTCTATTCTATATTCTATTCTATTCTACATAACAGCAAGTTGTGTAATTCTACATTTTATATATAATATCAAACTTGTAATATAGTGCACTCATGATTAGAAATACAGCTGTAGTGTGTTCATTATGTAAATTGTTTGGTAAACACAACTGGTTGATAGAACTCCCAAGTTTCCATTCTAAGAACTCACCAAAGCAGACATTGTTTCATTTCCATTCTATTATTCTGATTATTTTTCATAAAACTTTAAATATTTATCATTTGTCTGTTTTATTTGTATTCCTTTGGCCCCTTAAACATACATTTAGACACCAAAATCACTTACATTAGTGGAATGATAAGTGAGATATGAAGCTTTTTCTAAAATATCGGTCATTTTGGCGGCCATCTTGAAATAAATGAACGTAGTGGATTAAGTTTCAATTTTTTATTACTTGTCTGTGTTTTTTTGTATTCCTTGACCCTTGAACCATACACTTAGACACCAAAATCACTTAAATAAGTGGAATAATAATCAAGATATGAAGTTTTTTTGTGAAAAATCGCCATTTCGGCGGCCATCTTGAAAAAATGGGTATTTGACCAGCTAGCTGCGAAGGGGCCACCCTTGATTTTTGTAATGCTGGTATCATGTTCTAGTAGAAAATAAAGTCAAATTTCGTGGACCTATAAATGCATACAGGACCTACCTCAGCTGTAGGACTAAATGGCAAAGCGGTAACGCCAAAGCTCTTCCACCTGCATATCACCAGGAATGTTATTAGAAAGATGAAGCACTGTGCAATATTATCATCTTGAATCTGTCACTATTACAAAAGATTCTCTGAGAGGTACCAAAATGATATACAATGTAGTCTATCGTTTACAATGAATAGATGCATCACATTAACAAAAATATTGATCAATTTGCCCTACGCAGTATTCTAAAAAAACTATTGATTATTTGCAGTATCACAGTTTGCCAACTGCATGGTAATACTGTGTTCAAATCAATATTCACAGAGAAGCAAATTGTATTTCTTGCAAAAAACTTATTGATTGTTTCATTAAGAATAAGATCCACGCAAAGAACAGTGTAATCCAGCGGATAACCCCACAATAGCACTTAGAAGCAGCCCAGTCGTACAGCATGGAGAAATTCCTCGGAGACTTGCCAAAGAAGAATGAGGAGAACTTTTAGCAAGTGTGTACCTAACAGGTGTGTGATAAATCCTGGGTACAAGCTCAATTACGTGCCCACATCGGAGCGTCCGTCCGAGCCGCAGATCATAGTTACTAAACCGGCAAAAAACTTCATTCAGCTGCTGCACAACCAATGGCTGGAGAGGGAGGCAGAGAAGAAGCGCAAGGCCCAGGACGAGGAAGAAAGGCCTAGCCCTGAAAAAACGAGTCCGCCCAGTCGCCCAAAGATACGTGATCAGTTGATTGTAAACCAGTTTTTCAAACAATTTTGATAAGTCTATTGATAATATAATATGGAAACAGTCCTAAAATCACCTCAAAGTTTCTTTCACATTTTTTGTCCACAATATCCAATAAACAGATATTCTTGAATGTGTTCATTGTGTTGGTATTAAATATATTGGTTCATCTTGCTTTGTTCACAACACTAGATATTTTTAATACATTAACAGTTTCGCCAAACAACTGTTGGCATCCTCAGAATGTTCTTCCCGAGCAATGTCAAAGGTCAAAATATTCTGATCCTGAATGAGGATGGAATCCCCCCCTCAACTGTTGTGCACAATGCAATCAGAAATGGGGTATTTCAAATCCACAATGGAAACAGACAACATTTTCCAAATCGTGAAATGTTCATAATGCACCACTTGCAATCATGATATTTGGAATTCTTCACTTCCCAGTTGCGCGGGACGTGTTGCGCAGTAGAATTAATCCATACCAAACAGTCCAGTGACTACTTCCGGTCGCTCGCGTCATCGTAAACTAACACGACTTTAAATATTCTAAGGTAATTTTCAGCTATCACTTATCCTATGTCATTCATGTAAAGTACTTTCCTAATAGAATTTTGAGTGAGGATTATGAATCTGTAATCGGATTTTAGTTAGCATTGAAATTGACGAAGATATGGGCAGAATACCAGTCTTCATGAAAAAAATGCAGACGGTTTAACTTATCTATTATGAAGAATGCATGCCTCAAATACCATTCCTCATAGTATTTTGAATGAGGATTATGAATATGTAATCAGATTTTAGTTGGCATAAAAATTGACGAAGTTATGAGCAAAAGCCGGTCTTGGTCAAATTTGCAGACAGCCAGTGAAAAAAAAGTTGAAAACTTCACTATATTGAAGAATGCACGCTTCAAATAGATGTATTTACTTAATTTTCCAGCGTCTATCAGTGTAACAGCCATCACTGTTGTGTAGAATGCACACTTCGAATGATATAGCATTAAATGCGATTTTAAATGGGCTTATAACATATACCGGAAGTACCCATGGACTTTTGTGTCTCAAAAGTAAATAAAAAAAGACGAGTACGCAACTTTTCTGCGCAATTGGGAATTGAAGAATTGTGAAATCAGGGATTTATATGTGGTACATTGTAACAATTACTCGTTTTCTTAATACCAGCTGTTTCTATTATGACTTTACAATGAAGCCTATTTGATTCCATTGTGCACCAATATCATGCATTAGAATGTTGTTTTCAAGCACACTCTTGTAGATCTATTGTAGTCAAACCTTTGAGAATTTTAGTTATTTAAGGTGGTAGCAAAATACATACATGAAATTGTCAATGGCCCAAATATTTACTGTCATAAGTAATTCTCTGTGTGTGGAGAATATTTGGTTTATCAAGGCATAGGTCCTAGCACTTATTACAAGAGAAGTACATGCAATTCATATCTCTCTAATGATAACATTGATAATGTGTGAACTTTATAACTTATTTACATTGAAATACCATAGATACGAAATAATTGTTTTCATTGTCAGCATGACAAATATCATTTACCTGAAGCATATTGAGAAGTGATATATCATACTGTTAGTTTTGCAAGTTTGAAATAGCACCTAAAAAGGAGTGAGAAATATCTTAAATAGTTTGTCAGCCTTTTTAGTCTCTAAATTGCAGTTGTTGTTTTTGCACATGCCGCTTCTGGCACAGTACCCTGGTCTGACCCTGGAAATACAATGCCACGCCAGAAAACCCTCAACTGTGGTGCACAATGCAATCAGAAATTGACTATTAAAAATCCACAATGGAAACAAACAACATTTTCCAAATGTGAAATGTTCATAATGTACCACTTGCAATCATGATATTTGGAATTCTTCAATTCCCAGTTGCGCGGGACGTGTTGGCAGTAGAATTAATCCATACCAAACAGTCCAGTGACTAACTTCCGTCGCTCGCGTCATCGTAAACTAAACACGACTTTAAATATTCTAAGGTAATTTTCAGCTATCACTTATCCTATGTCATTCATGTAAAGTACTTTCCTAATAGAATTTTGAGTGAGGATTATGAATCTGTAATCGGATTTTAGTTAGAAGAATGCATTGAAATTGACGAAAATATGGGCAGAATACCAGTCTTCATGAAAAAATGCAGACGTTTTTAACTTTGACTATCATGAAGAATGCATGCCTCAAATACCATTCCTCATAGTATTTGGAATGAGGATTATGAATATGTAATCAGATTTTAGTTGGCATAAAAAAATTGACGAAGTTATGAGCAAAAGCCGGTCTTGGTCAAATTTGCAGACAGCCAGTGAAAAAAAAAGTTGAAAACTTCACTATATAGCTAATATTGAAGAATGCATGCTTCAAATAGATGTATTTACTTAATTTTCCAGCGTCTATCAGTGTAACAGCCATCACTGTTGTGTAGAATACACACTTCGAATGACATAGCATTAAATGCGATTTTAAATGGGCTTATAACATATACGGAAGTACCCATGGACTTTTGTGTCTCAAAAGTAAATAAAAAGACAAGTACGCAACTTTTCTGCGCAATTGGGAATTGAAGAATTGTGAAATCAGGGATTTATATGTGGTGCATTGTAACAATTTCTCGTTTTCCTAATACCAGCTGTTTCTATTATGACTTTACAATGAAGCAGTAGTATAAGTTGGGAGGTAAAAAGCAATTAAGGGGCTATAGGATTAACTCATTAACATTCCAAAAGAAATTCCTTTGGGCGCGGCTGGGCGGCGCCGGCGGGGCGGCGGGGTCGACGGAGGCTAGGCTGCTAGAAGGCGGGGTCTCGACGCCGTCGATCGGGGAAGGCGGGGGATCGTGGAAAGACGGATCGTAAGACGGGCGGGCGGCCGGGGATCACCTCGCAAGACGGGAAGGCCGCGCTGAGCCGCGCGGGAGCGTAAGAGCGGCGCCGCAACGACCTCTCGTAAGACGGGGCGGGTCTCGACGGTGGTCGCCGAAGAAGGGGGCGGGATTAAGACGGGGAGCCGGCGGCGGCGGTGGCCAGGGACGCCCCGTAAGTCGGCCGCCTGGGAGCTTAAGACGGCGCAAGGAAGGCGGCCGGGACGCCGTAAGACGGGAAGACGGTCGGATCGCCAGAAGACGGCGAGGAAGGCGCCGACTGGGGTCGTAAGACGGGCTCGTAAGACGGTGAGGAAGGCTGGGTCGCCTGGGACGCCTCGCAAGACGGGCGGGAAGGGCGGCCGGGCGCGAGCGTAAGACGGTGGGAAGGCGTCGTATATCGCAGTTCAAGGAAATAGTTAAAGTCGCTTATTAATTGGATTTTAAAACTATAAGCATTTGCATTTTATTTTCAAAATAACAACGCAAGTCCTTCCAGTTTAGAAACAATTAATAAGAAGTAAGTGCGACCGTTATGAAAAAAAGTATTTTCATTTACAGATCGGGTTACAATCACAACAAATTTCAAATAGCTTTCATATCAGTTGATTGTAAAAAGCGAGAAAGTAAAAAAACGGTTTGAAAGTAGATATATATTAAGGCTAAAGTGAAGCGGTGATAAATTGTATTTGTAAAATAAGTGTCGATTTATGTTCAATATTTATATAGATTTGCGGATGACAAAATAATTACCATCAATTTCAACATGATGCAGTTGTTGTTAGAATTTTCATTCAATATTTGCGCTTGAGTGAAATGTGGCTACACGGACACACTTCCTCGTATTGATATAATGTCTACTATTTCCACCTTTCATTCAAACACCTCGACGTAATTTTGGCTAAACAAAATAAACTT
>CM032667.1:47343528-47356117 GCA_019095985.1 Streblospio benedicti
TGCATCATAGATGATTATTTACAGCATTTCTGAGTGGAAACGTTTAAAAAATTGTGTTGTTTATTCCGGGATCGGCAAAATATCTGCATAGTTGACGCCATCATTTATTCGTTTTCAAAAAAACACACGATATACGGAGCCGACCACGGAGCCCATGCAGCTTTTCATAAGACTGCTGTCAAACACCTTATCTGTGATCCGCCATTTGATTTGAATTGTCATAAAATATCCCTGGCATGTCGTAATGCCCGTTTCTCCCGTGATATTTCCGTATATCGGTCGTTGCTAAAAAGCAGACCACCAAAAGAATGACGGCGATGTGCATTTTCGTTTTGTCACAATGTACTAGGTTGGAAATCGAGTTTTAATAAATTAAGAATAGATAAGATGTTTTTTATTGTGACAAAACTTAAACATTTTACTTATGAATATTAACAAAATTTGATACCACAACAGCCTACCAGTCATCACGGTATGCCGGGTATTGATGTTGAAAAAAAAATAATTAATTAGCTCAAAAATGAATTTTTTTATTTTTTCACGGGCCGGGTATCACGGTAACCCGGGTTCTGGCGTGGTGTATCATATGAGGGGTTTGGGCCTTAAGCAACTGCTTATGTATACATATTAATTGTTAAAAGATGAATGCAAGCCCCGATTTATACCCAAGGGTTGGGTTAAAGACTATACGCACGAAGTCTGTAGGCTATGAACTCATTTCAGAATTCAGCACGATTTTCAGCAGCACGATTTTCAGCAAAATGCACCGGGTGACCCCGTGTTAGTACAGGTGACCCCGAACGAATGACGTACATCACGTTCAGATAACTACGTCACACGTACGTTGATAAACGTGGTGGTTGCACCGACTGTACTCAATTATGGATAACGTAACACTTTCATATAAGCTACGGATAAGTAATTACACGAATAAAAACAATGATGCTTCTATGTCTCAAAGTTTAAATAGAAATGTCAAGGTACATTTAACAGTTTAATGAGGATACTAGCTGTCATTATCCCACTGAACGTCGCCACTTGAAATCCCGTGGTCTGTCTGCGAATGTACGTTTATCCAGACGGGAATAGTTCAATGTTTAAGGTTGTGGAGCTTATAAAACTGCGTAATTATTCATACACATATGTAAAATTTACTACTGAAACCGATTTCATACATAATAGATGATTACTTACATTTCTGAGTGAAAAAGTTTAAAAAATTGGTTGTTTATTCCCGAGATCGGCAAAATATCTGCGTAGTTGACACCATCATTTATTCGTTTTCAAAGAAACACACGATATACGGAGCCTATGCAGCTTTCATAAGACTGCTGTCAAACACCTTTTCTGTGATCCGCCATTTGAATTGTCATCAAATATCCATTTTAGAAGACACAAACCAAATATCTGTCCGTATGCCGTGTGAGCATCATTGTACAATTTTGATACTAAATATGAGCTTACGAGGCTGGATTTTGCGGCCTATGTTCCTCAGATGGTATTCCCATAGTGACTAACATTTTATTAAAATCACGAATCATGTCCAGTGAAGTGAACTTGCTTTATCATTATCATTATCATATTCATTATCATAATAAAGAATCATTCATAATAATTCTTTTTCCTTAAATTTTCTGCACGTGAACAAGACATAATATGAGGGGTTTGGGTCTTAAGCAACTGCTTATGTATACATATTACATTATTATATCAATTGTGACAATACTGATGAAACAAATAAAATGGTTAAAAAATAGTACAATCAGTGAATACAAATACAATCAGTGACTACAGAATTATAAACTTTAATTTATGATAATATTCTTAATTTACTTCCATTTGACAATGGCAAAGCGGTAACGCCAAAGCTCTTCCACCTGCATATCACCAGGAATGTTATTAGAAAGATAAAGCACTGTGCAATAATATCATCTTGAATCTGTCACTATTGCAAAAGATTCTCTGAGAGGTACCAAAATGATATACAATGTAGTCTATCGTTTACAATGAATAGATGCATCACATTAACAAAAAATATTGATCAATTTGCCCTACGCAGTATTCTAAAAAACTATTGATTATTTGCAGTATCACAGTTTGCCAACTGCATGGTAATACTGTGTTCAAATCAATATTCACAGAGAAGCAAATTGTATTTCTTGGCATCTTGCAAAAACTGATTGATTGTTTCATTAAGATCCACGCAAAGAACAGTGTAATCCAGCGGATAACCCCACAATAGCACTTAGAAGCAGCCCAGTCGTACAGCATGGAGAAATTCCTCGGAAACTTGCCAAAGAAGAATGAGGAGAACTTTAGCAAGTGTGTACCTAACAGGTGCGTGATAAATCCTGGGTACAAGCTCAATTACGTGCCCACATCGGAGCGTCCGTCCGAGCCGCAGATCATAGTTACTAAACCGGCAAAAAACTTCATTCAGCTGCTGCACAACCAATGGCTGGAGAGGGAGGCAGAGAAGAAGCGCAAGGCCCAGGACGAGGAAGAAAGGCCTAGCCCTGAAAAAACGAGTCCGCCCAGTCGCCCAAAGATACGTGATCAGTTGATTGTAAACCAGTTTTTCAAACAATTTTGATAAGTCTATTGATAATATAATATGGAAACAGTCCTAAAATCACCTCAAAGTTTCTTTCACATTTTTTGTCCACAATATCCAATAAACAGATATTCTTGAATGTGTTCATTGTGTTGGTATTAAATATATTGGTTCATCTTGCTTTGTTCACAACACTAGATATTTTTAATACATTAACAGTTTCGCCAAACAACTGTTGGCATCCTCAGAATGTTCTTCCCGAGCAATGTCAAAGGTCAAAATATTCTGATCCTGAATGAGGATGGAATCCCCCCCCCCCCCCCTCAACTGTTGTGCACAATGCAATCAGAAATGTGGTATTTCAAATCCACAATGGAAACAGACATTTTCCAAATGTAAAATGTTCATAATGCACCACTTGCAATCATGATATTTGGAATTCTTCACTTCCCAGTTGCGCGGGACGTGTTGCGCAGTAGAATTAATCCATACCAAACAGTCCAGTGACTACTTCCGATTAAGCTCGCCATCGTAAACTAACACGACTTTAAATATTCTAAGGTAATTTTCAGCTATCACTTATCCTATGTCATTCATGTAAAGTACTTTCCTAATAGAATTTTGAGTGAGGATTATGAATCTGTAATCGGATTTTTAGTTAGCATTGAAATTGACGAAGATATGGGCAGAATACCAGTCTTCATGAAAAAAATGCAGACGGTTTAACTTATCTATTATGAAGAATGCATGCCTCAAATACCATTCCTCATAGTATTTTGAATGAGGATTATGAATATGTAATCAGATTTTAGTTGGCATAAAAATTGACGAAGTTATGAGCAAAAGCCGGTCTTGGTCAAATTTGCAGACAGCCAGTGAAAAAAAAAGTTGAAAACTTCACTATATTGAAGAATGCACGCTTCAAATAGATGTATTTACTTAATTTTCCAGCGTCTATCAGTGTAACAGCCATCACTGTTGTGTAGAATGCACACTTCGAATGATATAGCATTAAATGCGATTTTAAATGGGCTTATAACATATACCGGAAGTACCCATGGACTTTTGTGTCTCAAAAGTAAATAAAAAAGACAAGTACGCAACTTTTCTGCGCAATTGGGAATTGAAGAATTGTGAAATCAGGGATTTATATGTGGTGCATTGTAACAATTTCTCGTTTTCCTAATACCAGCTGTTTCTATTATGACTTTACAATGAAGCCTATTTGATTCCATTGTGCACCAATATCATGCATTAGAATGTTGTTTTCAAGCACACTCTTGTAGATCTATTGTAGTCAAACCTTTGAGAATTTTAGTTATTTAAGGTGGTAGCAAAATACATACATGAAATTGTCAATGGCCCAAATATTTACTGTCATAAGTAATTCTCTGTGTGTGGAGAATATTTGGTTTATCAAGGCATAGGTCCTAGCACTTATTACAAGAGAAGTACATGCAATTCATATCTCTCTAATGATAACATTGATAATGTGTGAACTTTATAACTTATTTACATTGAAATACCATAGATACGAAATAATTGTTTTCATTGTCAGCATGACAAATATCATTTACCTGAAGCATATTGAGAAGTGATATATCATACTGTTAGTTTTGCAAGTTTGAAATAGCACCTAAAAAGGAGTGAGAAATATCTTAAATAGTTTGTCAGCCTTTTAGTCTCTAAATTGCAGTTGTTGTTTTTGCACATGCCGCTTCTGGCCGAGTACCCTGGTCTGACCCTGGAAATACAATGCCACGCCAGAGAAAACCCTCAACTGTGGTGCACAATGCAATCAGAAATTGACTATTAAAAATCCACAATGGAAACAAACAACATTTTCCAAATGTGAAATGTTCATAATGTACCACTTGCAATCATGATATTTGGAACTGTGAAATCAAGGATTTATATGTGGTGCATGGTGACAATTTTTCTTTTTCCTAATACCAGGTGTTTTTATTATGACTTTACAATGAAGCCTATTCGATTCCATTGTGCAACAATATCTTCCACTAGAATGTTGTTTTTAAGCTCAGTATTGAAGTCAAATCTTTTCATATTTGAGTTGTTACTCTAAGTAGGTAGATAAATACAAGAATTTTAAGATACCAACAGAAACCATTGAGACTCACATTTTGTATATATCATGAATGAAGAAACCCAAGATGAGAGAAGTGTTCATTCTTAGGTAGATAAAATGATTAATTGCCGAAATATTTATTGGCATATCAAAGTAATTCTGTTTGTAGAATATTTGTTTCATCCAGGCATAAGTCTCTGCACTTATCATAATAAATACACACACGTCATATCTCTCTAATGATAACATCGACAATGTGTGAACAATATAACTTACTTACATACACATAATTGACATACACAGACATGAAATAATTGTTTTTATTGTCACCATGACAAATATCATTTACCTGAAGT
The DNA here is from genome assembly GCA_019095985.1 of Streblospio benedicti. NCBI lineage: Eukaryota > Metazoa > Annelida > Polychaeta > Spionida > Spionidae > Streblospio > Streblospio benedicti. The sequence continues at coordinate 47,348,525 of CM032667.1, forward strand.
GTATTGAGAAGTGACATATTATAGCGCTAGTTATTTGAGTTTGAAAAAGCACCTAAAAAGAAGTGAGAAATTTCTTAAAGTAAATCACGTTACCATAAGAAACAATCGCAGCACAGAATACTTGGAATGACATTGGAATGCTGACTTTGGAATGCAACTTTATCTTGGAAGATTACTATTCACATTGAATCACGCTTTTCTCAACCGAAACAAAGATCTGCTCATACATCATACTGCAGGTTGTACTTCCTGCATGGACACAAACGTTTCAATTGTTCATGGCTGCCTGCGCAGCTGTACAACAGAGGATGTCCCTGCTGCACACAGCGGCCACTAACAGACACTGCAGGGTAATACACACTGCCGCCTTTTCTTGTGCAGTTCATGGGCCACCTGAAAAAATGATAGTTAAAATGCAGAAATGCAGACAAATTTGCATTCCTATGGGTGTCTTATTTACCCATATGTAGTAGGCTTTATTCTAGCATGTAAAAGTAGCAATATCCATATGTCTTTTGTAATCTGAATGCATTGATATTAAAAGAATATTGAATATATTCAAGAAACCTTTATATAAAAAGAAAACTATAGCCATTTGAGGACACAGAATAAGTTGGCCATAGGATTCAATATGCTATAGTTATGTCTTAGGTGTGATTTGATCTAGAAAATTATGAAGAATACTAACGATGTTTGTGGTTGTAGTAAGGAGAAGAAAGCTGGTTCACAGATCAGGCCTCGACTGGAACATGCCAGTGTGCAGCTCTGGTCCTGTAATCCTGTGGTGGGGAGAAGGGCCCTGGACGGGGGCCACACTGGAATGGCAATATTATATTTATTTTATATATCACGGCACAGTCAATCGCTAAATGCATATGGTAATTTAAGATTGCATTTCTGCAGTATAATTACGTAAGCCGTATGACAGCTACCCATGAGATACTGTGCAATCTCTTTGAAGTTCATTGATTTTGGGGCTCTTCCTTGTAGTAACAGGTGCGCTGGATTTATGAACACTTGCAAAATACACATTTTAGCCAAACATTGCCATCAAAATACTCTCCTTGCGCACTCAAATCTTAATATTCTGATATGACATCCTACACGAGAAAACTTTTTAAAGAGATTTCATATAATAACAATATGTGTTACGGCAGAAATGGGTTGATGAAACATGGATTTATATGACACATATCTACAATAGCCATGCCCATTTTACTACTCATGCCCATATTTGGACGGAATGATATGCAAAATATAGCCACTGTAGCCCATTCATAATTACTACTTGGAATGTGAGAATGTTTGGTACCTCGTGAGATGCATTGTACAAGAACTTACCTTTTTTCAAACCTTCTGAACAAAAATTCTGATGACTCAACTGGCGCTTTATCCTATGCAGGAAACCTTTTACTGTAAACTCCCGAGGAATATATGATTGCACCTATGGTAGAATTAATATTATTCAAAACTAACATTTAATTTTTTTTACACTATTATACATTAAATAAGTCATTAATAATTACACATTTAATAAGTCAGTCCATCTTTTTCAAAAAAACAACAAATGACCTCATCTCTTTGATGGACTGAGAGTCATTGAAATATTACACATTTTTATAAATATGCAATATTGAGCTATTGATAAGATAAATTCATTCAATAGTTAGATCAAATACATAGCTAATGAACTTGTTAAATAATTCATTACACTATGTAACATTTAGAAAATTTAATTTCAGGCTATAATAGTAACTTGATTCTATGGATGACAAGAAAATTGGCCCAGAAAATAAAAAATAATTAAAAATATAAGGTTAAAGTTCGGCAGCGGGAAATAAAAATATATTCATTCCTCACTGTAGTACGAGAGTGTGGTTGTTTTCAACGAACACTAGTCATTTTGTTTTTATCTAATATTATTTAGGCTATGTCCCACCACGATTATTTGACCCTAAGCAGATATTCAGTGTACAGTTTCTAGGATTTTCTAGGCATTTGAATTTGTATGCCCTCCATGTGTCGAAAGATATCAACTTTTAGCCCTAATGAAAGCAAGAAGTCAGCACACAGACAGAGCATAAAAGCAGACGCCCAGCAGACACTTAGCATAACGCCAGCAGATTGTCGCACTACACCTGTTTAGCATCCGCGCAGCCCATATAAAAGCGTTCAAAACAAAGTTATATTGAACGAATCTGTTGGCGAGTAGACAAACCAAATGCATTCTCAACCACTCTCCTTGCTCTGGACAAACGGTAGTTGAAGAACTGATCATCTTTGTTGAGGTTCCTGCTACCGTATGGCTTCATGAGGTATGTTCTCAGGGCAAATGCATCATCACCAATTATGAAGAATGGCACATCCTCATCACCTTCATCATTTGGGAGTGGTTCTGCAGGTGATCAGGCCCCAGCTTGTAGATTTTGTAGAGATGGTGCTGTGCCTGGCAGCTGTGTGACATGTCCTTGTACTTTATGCCCAACACTAAGTGGCGCATAGTGAGTGCCGGCTTTAGATCAGGTTCTAAGGCCTGCCGGTAGTTGGTGGTGTGCTTCGTCAGTCGTGTGGCGAGGCATAGAGAGCGTTCCTCAAACATTTCTAGAGGTATTCTCAGGAAGTTCAAGAAGAATGAGGGGTCCTCATTGCACTGTTCAGCCATCAGGTTGTGGTACAGGCTCTTCTCCTCTCGTCTCAGGATCCATCGCTGCACCCACATGCGCCGTCTTCTTGGTCTTCTTTTAAGTCATTGTCCTTGTAATAGGAGGGCATGTGCTTGCAAGAGCTCCTGTTGTTGAAGCAGAAGTATGGCCACAGCATCATCATGTTGAGGGTTATTGAATTGGCATCAATGTTGTCTTTTCGGTGGCAAGCTTCAGAATGACCAGATGCTGTGGCTGTGACGATATGTCGAGAAGACACTGAATGTAGTCTAAATGTCCGCTAAGCTTACGCAACGTTTCATCTGCTCCCCATCTGGCTTGGCCCCACACAGCAGATGATGCTCCAGCAGTCCCTTAACAGTTGCTTGCCACAATTTTAGCAGCGTAAAAAATCGATGAATTATCAAATTTTATCTGCTGTCGCTTGAGGGAGGTTTTGAGCTGCACAATTCATCAGGGACGGATGCCTGCATACAGATCAATAATCTTGCCAGAATTATTTTAGAAGGAAGACTGTCAAGCAACCTTCAGCAGAGACATAATATGGACAAATGAATGTATCGTTGGCGAGGCGAAAATGGTTGGTGTACATCACATTTTATGAGCTAAGCATCTGCTCAACATACGTGAATCCCGTAGGACATATAATAGCCTTTATAGGTTTGAGTTAATGTGCTTTTCCACAGAAGGTGAAGGACACTGGTCTGTTCTGTGCAGACCCCAGCCTCTTATATAAATATAAGAAGCTCCACAATCAACAGGTCATAGCAAAACCCGGGCATATTAAACCACCAGACCACTTATCAGCCTTACTATGTTCTCCCATTATCCTGGTGTTGACCCTAAATAGTTAGGGGGCAATGAGTTGGACCCTCTTGAAGGCTTTATCCAAGGCCACTCATGCCAATAGGTCCCTTCTTGGTGAGTGCTACATCCAGCTCGCACACAACAATCTCAAAATTTAGACCCATCGCTATATTTAATCACAAAATTTTCAAATGCTCCAAAAAGATCCATAGAAACGGCAGACACCCATACCCAACATAGGACGACCACCCCGATAAATGTTTTTTTTTTTATATTGTGTAAATATTCTCTGATTTTGAAAGTTGGCAATTAGTCTTAAAACTACAGAAAATGACTTAAAGATTATTAAGCAAAACAAAATCTATGAATAATTTCTTTATTTTGCCTTCTTTTAACAACCTCAAATGAGTGTGGTTCAGAGCTGGGTCCCCCACAGCTGCCTCCCCCCCTCCCTCTGGGGGTAAGTATCCGGACAACTCCGGGATCTCAACTCCCCTCATTTCTATTTCAACTTGCATCCTTTCATAGCTTTGCTCTGATATTGATGGCCTCCAGGACTTTCCTGTGTCCTTCTTGGTTTTTTCAAAGATTTTGATCTTCTGCATTAGTGGTTTCCTGTTTTTCTTATGTTGCTGAGGACTGATTTCTGATCTTTCTCTTCTACTGACATGTTCTTTTTACTCTCGCTCTAAGCGCTTCCCTGTTTCACCAATGTAAATGTCTCCGCAACACCTGGCTCTGTCTCATACACTATTCCAATACTGTTCCTCTGGTTTCCATTTTATATTTTGGATGGACTCAGGGGGGGTAGCCAGACTTTTAAAAAAGGTACGCACAAATTGCACCGTGAGAACAGTCTGCCAGCGACATTCGCGACATGTGTCATGTTTATATGACATCAGTATCATTAATTTCCCTATTTCCTCATTAATTAATTGTTGATAGAATAATTTCATGATATACAGATAATCATAAGGTACTAAGAATAAGTTGAGATATTTTTTGAGCATTTTATTTTTAGTGTATAGCGTTCTGACCCAAGCATATTAAAACAATAACTCACTATAACCTCAACACTGAATTATTTGCATTGTTACTCACAATATTTAAGCCAAGTTGGTTAATGCATAGAGCATAAAAGCAGACGCCAGCAGACACTTAGCATAACGCCAGCAGATTGTCGCACTACACCTGTTTAGCATCCGCAGCCCATATAAAAGCGTTCAAAACAAAGTTATATTGAACGAATCTGTTGGCGAGTAGACAAACCAAATGCATTCTCAACCACTCTCCTTGCTCTGGACAAACGGTAGTTGAAGAACTGATCATCTTTGTTGAGGTTCCTGCTACCGTATGGCTTCATGAGGTATGTTCTCAGGGCAAATGCATCATCACCAATTATGAAGAATGGCACATCCTCATCACCTTCATCATTTGGGAGTGGTTCTGCAGGTGATCAGGCCCCAGCTTGTAGATTTTGTAGAGATGGTGCTGTGCCTGGCAGCTGTGTGACATGTCCTTGTACTTTATGCCCAACACTAAGTGGCGCATAGAGAGTGCCGGCTTTAGATCAGGTTCTAAGGCCTGCCGGTAGTTGGTGGTGTGCTTCGTCAGTCGTGTGGCGAGGCATAGCGAGCGTTCCTCAAACATTTCTAGAGGTATTCTCAGGAAGTTCAAGAAGAATGAGGGGTCCTCATTGCACTGTTCAGCCATCAGGTTGTGGTACAGGCTCTTCTCCTCTCGTCTCAGGATCCATCGCTGCACCCACATGCGCCGTCTTCTTGGTCTTCTTCTTTTAAGTCATCGTCCTTGTAATAGGAGGGCATGTGCTTGCAAGAGCTCCTGTTGTTGAAGCAGAAGTATGGCCACAGCATCATCATGTTGAGGGTTATTGGATTGGCATCAATGTTGTCTTTTCGGTGGCAAGCTTCAGAATGACCAGATGCTGTGGCTGTGACGATATGTCGGGAAGACACTGAATGTAGTCTAAATGTCCGCTAAGCTTACGCCAACGTTTCATCTGCTCCCCATCTGGCCCCAATACACAGCAGATGCTCGCCAGTCCCTTAACAGTTGCTTGCCACAATTTCGGCGTATAGTCAGCGTAAAAAATCGATGAATTATCAAATTTTATCTGCTGTCGTGTGCTGAGGAGGTTTTGAGCTGCACAATTCATCGGGAGTGGATGCCTGCATACAGATCAATAATCTTGCCAGAATTATTTTGTGGGAAGACTGTCAGCAACCCTTCAGCAGACATAATATGGACAATGAATGTATCGTTGGCGTAGGCGGAAAATGGTTGGTGTACATCACATTTTATGAGCTAAGCATCTGCTCAACATACGTGAATCCCGGTAGGACATGTAATAGCCTTTATAGGTTTGAGTTAATGTGCTTTTCCACAGAAGGTGAAGGACACTGGTCTGTTCTGTGCATACCCCCAGCCTCTTAATATAAATATAAGAAGCTCCACAATCAACAGGTCATAGCAAAACTCCGGGCATATTAACCACCAGACCACTTATCAGCCTACTATGTTCTCCCATTATCCTGGTGTTGACCCTAAATAGTTAGGGCAATGAGTTGGACCCTCTTGAAGGCTTTATCCAAGGGCCACTCATGCCAATAGGGTCCTGCTTCTTGGTGAGTGCTACATCCAGCTCGCACACAACAATCTCAAAATTTAGACCCATAGCTATATTTAAATCACAAAATTTTCAAATGTCTAAAAAAGTGATCCATAGAAACGGCACACCCATACTACCCAACACATAGGACGACCACCCCCGAAAAATTTTTTTTATATTGTGTAAATATTCTCTGATTTGAAAGTTGGCAATTAGTCTTAAAACTACAGAAAATGACAAGATTATTAAGAAAACAAAATCTATGAATAATTTCTTTATTTTGCCTTCTTTTAACAACCTCAAATGAGTGTGGTTCAGAGCTGGGTCCCCCTGGCTGCCCCCTCCTCCCTCAATAAGGGTAAGCATCCGGGATCTCAACTCCATCATTTCTATTTAGCTTTGCTCCTGATATTGCTCTGATATTGATAGCCTCCAGGACTTTCCTGTGTCTATCTCTTGGTTCTTTTTCAAAGATTTTGATCTTCTGCATTAGTGGTGGAATGTCCTGTTTTTTCTTGATGTTGGCTGAGGACTGATTTCTGATCTTTCTCTTCTACTGACTTTTCATGTTCTTTTACTCTCGCTCCTAGCGCTCTTCCTGTTTCACCAATGTAAATGTCTCCGCACACCTGGCACTCTGTCTCATACACTATTCCACACTGTTCCTCTGGTTTCATTTTATATTTTGGATGGACTCAGGGGGGTAGCCAGACTTTTAAAAAGGTACGCACAAATTGCACCGTGAGGAACAGTCTGCCCGCGACATTCGCGACATGTGTCATGTTTATATGACATCAGTATCATTAATTTCCCTATTTCCTCATTAATTAATTGTTGATAGAATAATTTTCATGATATACAGATAATCATAAGGTACTAAGAATAAGTTGAGATATTTTTTGGCTCATTTTATTTTTAGTGTATAGCGTTCTGACCCAAGCATATTAAAACAATAACTCACCCTATAACCTCAACACTGAATTATTTGCATGTTACTCACATTTAATTGTTGCCAAAACATTGGTTAATGCATAGAGTAACTTCAAGGCCACCACCTTCTTTAGTTAAGATAATTACTTATTAGAACTTCAACTGTTCCAAGTGTGAGAACAACATTCTAAGTAGCAGCTTAATTAGTAACTGGTAACTTGCAGCTTACTTACAGAGAGACTGGTCAAAACATTGGTTAGACCATCTTCAAAGCAACCTTTTGACCAGACTGAGGCAATTATCTATAAGGCCAGCCTTAACCATTCATTTGTAAGTTTGAACTTGGGTTAAACAATCATTCCACAATGGGGGTAATTAGCTCTAATTGTTTGAAGTAACACATCATTTATACACAATGGACAGTTGTAATGATTTTTTTCCAATTTAAAAAAATTAACCTATTGCCACGATATGGTAGGTCTAAAAAAATTATGGTGGTTTTTCAAAAAGGTACGCATGTGCGTACACTTATGCTACCTCCCTGCATAACATGCCGCAAATTTT